>JASBNA010000034.1:0-493823 GCA_038087015.1 Cerrena zonata
CTTTTCCACCTCCTCCACTCTTCCATCTCCAATGGATGACAAATCGGAAGCGTGGTCAACTTCTTCCACCACCACACTGATCACCACAGAATCGAAAGGAATCCAGACAGAATCTCTCGAAATCGACACATCGACACCTGTCAAATCTGCATCGAATCTCCTGTTCGATCATCTCCAGTTGTATTCGACGATGACGACGCCTCAAAGCCTTACGACTTTGTTGCACGTACAGCCTCCTGTTTTTTCACTGGTTTATTTATCGGATCTTTCATCACGCTTTGCTTATGGTCCTCGCACAGGCGAGAAATGGCCATCGCACATCACTTCACCTGAACTGGGCCCAGGGTGCCCTTGCGATACCGTGTTTTTTCCACATGGGCTTACTTAACTTATTCAATTCGAAATTGAATGTTGTATTGGATGTAATTCTATATGTATTTTTGGGGATTCGTTTTAGACGTCGTGTGTAGCAGTAGCAATTGTATGTTCGTTATGTAGATCTATGTCACCTATGATACTATGTTTTCTTTTCATCTAGTTTGAGAATATTTGCTGGTGTACTTACACACGTTTCCTTGTCCACCCTCATCACGGAGAACTTCGAGCCCGATTCCAGGCACCGTTCGTTAGAACCGACGGGATCCATATTTAGTAAGTAACTTCGCTTATCATTACATCGATATCTTTTTCGTAACGTTTCCTGCTGCAGAGATCATATCCTTGCACTGGTCGCGACTCGCTAGCGTGTCTGTCTTCAAGCTACACACGTACGCAGTACTTATAAGCTAGCTTCCAGGGCCAAGTCTACCATATACAACACCATGAAAGCCGATCAAGGATGGACGATTTCCAAGACGTGTCATGTATATCATGACTCGGTGACTCGGATACGATAGCTGAACGTTAGTTCAATCGGTATGATCAGCATTCGTGTACGTGCCCCATGGTCAGGTCCGGTGAGCGTGTTCCTGACAGGTTATTACTTGGCTATCCGAAATCAGCATTCGTGCAGTATAGACCCGTACATTGCTTGGTGGCGCTGACTGTCGGTATGTTACTGTAACTTGGCATCACCTCGCCTCGTCATCTCTATCTTTACACTCACTCCATATATACTAGCTTTTGATCATGCGCCGTATATGCCGCTGTGGTTGCCTGGCCAGTTTCCGAAAGGCACTTTGTCCGATATAATGGTAAAAACCACACAGACTACGAAGAGCAGCTCATATCACCCCCATTTTGCTCCTGACATTCGTCGTCGAGTTAGACGGAGGCATTCCATTGCTACCATAATGCCATCGAAGGGTTTGAAACCGGATTCACCTCCACGGATGAATCCGACCTTCGTTCCAAACATCTTCGAGATACACCTTTGTTTTCTCGCAGACAAGCGTGGTGCTAATATTGGGCTTCATCCTACTATGTGTATTCGCTCCTCCGCTATCTGGGCTACAGCACTTCGGGCACAAAGAATGGCAGCGACCTGACTTGGAGGAACCACAGCCAGATTCCATCGGTTTTGTTCGTTGGTGGCCATGCGGGTATTCCGAGTTAGCTACCAAATGTGGCTGGATGATGCAAGTGATTTGAACGGTTCACGGTGCACGATGTTTACCAGATTATTCTACTACAGTGTGCCAAAGGACTACTCGAATGCTAGTGCTGTACAAGTAAAATTGCTCTGAGCATTCTACCAGCCAAAGCCGAGCACAAGAAGGGACTGTCTCTCAACCCTGGTGGCCCCGGAGTACGCGGGAAAGGCCATATGTTCTTGAAAAAGGGGAGGTGCTACAGAAAGTTGTAGGTGCTATCTTCTACTTCCTATCGCGGGATGTATTCTGACCTGAATATCACAGATCGGAGACGAATATGATATCGTGGGATTTGATCCTCGGGGTGTAGGGGGAGACGGTGTAAGTATGATTGTTCTTCCTTAGGGCGCAAGTCCAATCTATCATTTATTCTAATCATGTTTCTAGGCCTTCGGTACAATGCTTCCGACATAGTATGCCATACTCCGATTTCAAGTACAACACCATATTGGAGCGAGGCTATGAATATTCGTCGAACATGTCTTCAAGAGAACTGACGGAAACCATTCTTGCGCAACAGTTCGAGGGCCGATGCACTTTACAAGACCCAATTCAACCTCTGCGCGGAGAGGATGGGTGATGAATTGAAATACATGGGTACCACTACGGTCGCTCGGGACGTCGCCTTCATGGCTGAAACATTGGACGGTGATGATGCTTTGATGTAAGTCTAGTATTTTAAAAAGGAACTGTTATGTGCGAACTTATATTTCCGACAGCAATCTCTATGGCGGGTCATATGGTACTGTGCTCGGGCAATATATTGTAAATATGTAAGCCACCAATCATTCCTTTGCCGCTTTCCATCATGTTGTTATTTTTAGGTTTCCCGACCGTGTCGGACGTATAGTCCTGGATGGTGTCGTTGACACCGTCCGTTGGACTAGTGAGTATCTTTCATGATTTCAACACCAATGTTTCAATGGCTTACCATAAATTTAGGTACGCCTCCATACAAATGGGTCCGACAGTGGCTATCATCTACGGATGATACATACACACACTTTGTCTCGGAATGTTTCAATGCAGGACCGCAAGGATGTCCGCTTGTTGGTGAATCAGATAAAATCCCTTCAAACGTCAAGGATCGTATAGAAGCATTTATTAATGGATTATATCGCCGCCCGCTTGCCGTTCCGCTCGCTAACAGGCCAGGACTTTTAACTGCAGGCCGTGCACGAAGTAGGTGAATGTCTATTCCAGTAAAACCCAAATCTGACAACGCTTTTACCTAGATTATCTGATTATTACTCTTCTTAAACCTTTCGGCTGGCATGACGCATCTCATGCCATCAACGAAGCCATTCATGGCAATGGAACACGCATTCTAAACTTCCTGAATGACTGGAAGCTATACAACGACCTCGAACGACCTGCTGTATCTTGCAGTGACGCACCTCCATTCATTCCCCCCTCAGCCGAGGATGTCGTGAATGAATATCTTGACGTCTACCATAATGTATCAAACTTCGTTTTCAGTGTGTTAACCACAGAACCTGATTCTGGATGCCAATTTTGGCCTGTGAAACCGATCGAACGCTTTGTTGGTCCATGGAACCATACTCTTCGGAACCCTATTTTGCTTGTCAGCAATACGGTATGAATCCTAGTGTCATTACTGTAAAGTACAATTCACGATCGTGTCATAGGCGGATCCTGTAACACCTATCACTAGTGGACATTCAGTAGTTGATCTACTGGGCAATTCATCTAGACTTCTTGTTGTGGATAGCCCGGGGGTACGTACTCACCGCCTTGACTTGGGAGAAATACTGCTGTTCTAATCTTTCTTTTAGCACTGTTCTTTGTCTCTTGAATCATTATGTATGGTTCATCATGTACAAGCTTATTTCGCTAATGGAACTCTACCAGAAGAGAACGCTGTCTGTAATGACGCTCTGAAGCCCTTCCCTGCCATTGGAAAGCCTTTATCTTCTCAAGAATTGTCGGATGAAGATCGCGCTCTGCTCTCCCAATTACGAGGACTCGGCGAACAATGGGAGATTGCGAGAGCAGGTTTGGATCATCGAAAATACGATGACTATTTCTGGTGGGACTGATAACCAATGTACCGAAAAGTTGAAAAGAGCCACTATGTATTGAATTGGGTAGAATGAATGCAATATTATGGCAACACCGCGGTTCTTCCGAGACAAGTTACCGTTCAGCATGTTGTTTACTTGAAGTTTGAGCGTCAATACCCAAAGGGGTTAGTTGATCACCGCCGTGACTATTGTGGTGGGAACTTGTAACAAAGTCTCCTAAAGACGATTTGATGTACGCATGTACACGTCAGGTATGTCGTGTTCTATGTGGGAGTAAGCGATGCCGCTCATTCTACTGGCGCATCCTATATTTACTTCGAAGTTGTCAAAGCTGGGCCCAAGGAACCTTCATTCTCATTCCCCATGGCAGATGGCCTCAGGGAGCAAGAAAAGGGCGAGCTACCATTTACCTCCAGGACCAATTTGCAGGATAACAAGGACTCGAAACATGCTTTGAGGCATTGCGTCATCTTCATTTTGTTGATATATGTCGCCTTCCATTATGACCTAGGCGGTCTCTCTAAATATCTATCTAACCTCCACCAAGCATATCACAGCATCGAGCCCGTCGGTACTGTGAAGTGGGAAACGTGTACTTACCCCGATACTCTACACAACGCTGTGTGTGGATATATTATGTAAGTATTATGTTTTAAAAGTCACTTCTGTTGCTTATTTTCGTAGTGTCCCCAAGGACTATTTCAACGCCAGTGCGGGAACCGCTAAGATTGCCTTGAGTAAATTGAAGGCAACCGGCGATCGTTTGGGGACTGTCCTATACAATCCAGGGGGCCCTGGTGGTAAAGCAAAATCCCTCATTGCAAGACGCGGCGACTTCGTTCAAATTCAGGTATATATGCTACAGTTAACGTTGGCTGAGTGGTCCTACTAATTCACTTTCGCGTCTGAAGATTGGAACTCGTTATGATATCATAGGCTTCGACCCGAGAGGTGTCGGCGAGACAGAGTAGGTACATTCTATCAAACATCACTCCCGCTAATATCGGAACTGTATGTTAGGCCTACGGTTCGATGTTTTGATAACAATTTCACTCATGCGGACTTCAAACGGAATACTGTGCTCGAACGCAGTTATGATTTTGCAACTAATCAATCTTACGATGAGATGCGCGACCTCATAATCGAACAAGAAAAAGAATCAGATGTCCTGGTGAGGACGCAATTCAGTCGTTGTGTGAAGAAGCTAGGCGAGGATCTGAAATACATGGGCACAAGTACTGTCGTTAGAGACATTGATTTCATCACAAGGACACTCGAAGGAGAGGATGCACTTATGTAGGTGACACGGCAATCTATAACTAAGTGGATTGGCGTTGACAATGGCACACATTAGCAATTACTACGGTGGCTCATACGGATCGATTCTAGGACAATATCTTGTCAATATGTATGATTGCCCCTATAATAGTCGCTCTGATAGTAACTAACCTTCACTCACAGGCTGCCCGACCGTGTAGGTAGAGTTGGTATTGACGCCATTGCTGATGCTACGCTGTGGAGCAGTGGGTTACACACATTATATAACGCCTAGTTGTACTGAACGATTCTGTTTTCATTTAGCCAAACCTCCGTATCAATGGTACGATCAGTGGTTGAACCAATCTGAGAAAGCGTACAATGTCTTCTTATCGCATTGCTTTGATGTAGGTTGTACATATTCACAATGAACCACTGACATTCATTCCATTGCTAGGCTGGACACGAGGCGTGTCCTCTTGTAATTTCTGGAGATGAAAGTCCCTCCGACATTGACTTGCGCCTTGAGGCTTTCCATGATAGCCTGTTCTACGAACCACTTGCTGTTCCTGATGCTATACAACCTGGTGTGCTAACGGCAGGAAGATCTCGATGTACGTCTGATTGTCGCTCATGATTTCAGTCACTCCAACATAACTTCTACAGTATATATCACTATCGCACTAGAAATACCTGGAATTTGGCCAAAGGTTGCAAAGGAGTTTGCCGAAGCTATAGCCGGAAATGGGACTGGCCTTCTTAACGGCATAAGTTGGTGGAACAATCTGATCTACACAGACATGGAGCGCATTGCTATCACCTGCAACGACGTGAAGCCTTTCCCATCTCCTTCAACCGAAGAAATAGTGGATGGCTATCTTAACGTTTACCACAAAGTTTCGCGATTCGTCTTTGGTGTTGTAACATCTGAGCCCGACGCTGGATGCCAATACTGGCCGTATACTCCCCCCGAACGTTTCGATGGACCTTGGAACCATACGCTAAGAAATCCAATGCTCATCATTAGTAGCACGGTATGCCATCCCCATCTCTCACGACACTGGTTCTTAATAATTCTATTTAAAGGCTGATCCTGTGACCCCTGCCGGAAAGCAAGTAGATGAACTCATGGGCTCTTCGTCAAGGTTGCTCTTACATGACAATCCAGGAGTATGAAACATATCTTCATCGTATAAACCTTCACTAATATTAACGTTTCATTTAGCATGCTGGTTTCGCAGTTCCGTCACTTTGTCTTACCAAACACACTACGGCGTATTTCGAAGAAGGTATTTTACCACCAGAAGGAACCATCTGCCCGCTCGACGTGCCCCTCTTTCCTAATGGTACCAACTCGTTGTCGGCGGAGGGAATGTCAATTGAAGATTCTCTGAAGCTAGAGAAGTTGTGGAGATTCCGGCTCATATTGGAAGCTGCTCGTAGGGGTCTTGATTTTTAATACACAGGTTGAGGACTTTCACAGACATACCTTTGTACAATCCGGCGCTCAATGCACATCCGACTGTGTCGGATACTTTCTTCTCGTTCCCTGGGTTCGCATGATCTGTCGTCATAACATGGGCGTCGTTGATCTATAATTAGAAGGTAAAGGTCAGTTTATAAATTGACAGCACCCACGTCGACATTGGATCTACTTTTCTCTGACGTTCAAGTTGCGCTTGAGACGTAGGAGCTTCGAGTGCATCTCACTCGTTGTAGGAACGTGTATAGTTACACAACTCGTTGGCAACGTATGTCGAAGAAATCCCCAGAACAACCTTTTGAGCCATCCTCTCTGGAGAAAGGAGAAAGGACTGCCGAGTACAATGACACTACTGGTGACCATCAACGTACCAAAGGGCTCAGTGTAACTCGTCTATTGTTGCCCGTGATACTATTTCTGTGTATCAAAGTAGCTCTAGGTTCAAGAGACAGTCGGGATACTTCAGAACCCATGGGGACAATCGTTTGGAACCCCTGCCAAGGGCCCAATGATCTTCCGGGATCTGAATGCGGACACATCATGTGCGTCGTATCTGCTGCTAGGATTATACATTTGTGCTAATTTTCCGCTCATCTTTTTGATGCCATCCTAGAGTTCCCAAAGATTACTTCGACCCAACAGTCGGGACGGTCAAAGTAGCATTAGGTCGACTGAAGGCCGTCACGGACCGGCAGGGCATCGTTCTTTTCAACCCAGGAGGTCCGGGAGCAGCAGCGAAGTCCTCCGTAACAACCAAAGGTAATGTACTCCAACAAAGGGTGAGCTAGACACATACTATATGATGAGCTATCAGACAATCACAACTTACCGATAGATCGGTGACCACTACGATATCATCGGATTCGATCCACGAGGTATCGGTGAAACTGTGTAAGATTCTTCGTCTATTTTACACCATATATCTTACCTGGCATAAAACAGGCCTGCCGTTCGATGCTTTAACGCTGATTTCACTTACAATGATTTCAAACGCAACACTGTTCTTGACCGTAGCTATGACTTTGCCTCGAACCAGACGTTTGAGACAATTCGTGCGCTGGTTCTTGATGAGGAGCGTGAGGTAGAAGCTCTTCTAAGGACTGCGTTCGCTCAATGTGTCAAAACAATGGGGAACGAGTTAAAATACATGGGAACAACTACCGTTACGCGTGATATAGACTTCATCACAAGAACTCTCGAAGGAGATGATGCATTAATGTAAGTCATTGATTGGCTTGTTCTTTGCATACGACCAACTTGGGTCTAGCAATTTCTACGGTGGATCATACGGATCGGTCATAGGACAATACCTAGTGAATATGTAAGTCCTGTTGATCTTCCACATGTGTTACTCAACATTTACATACTAAACCAGGTTCCCCGACCGCGTTGGACGAGTTGTTATCGACGCCATATCCGATGCGACTCTTTGGACTGGTATGTTCATGTGATCCCACAACCATGATAAAATGACAAATCGTCCATCAGGTACCCCACCTTATCGTTGGTATCGCACAAAGTTAGTAAATTCGGAGCCTGTATACAGGACGTTCATCAGTGAATGTTTCAAAGTAAACATAAATAAAACAATTCCACCGTCAGTTGAGATAATTACAGAAGAACTTTTAGGCTGGATCCGAAGCCTGCGCATTGGCTAAGGAAACGGATGCAGACCCTCAAGACATAGATGCTAGACTGGAATCTTTCCACAACAGTTTGCTCTATAATCCTCTCCCGGTGCCGGATGCTACAATGCCAGGAGTGCTTACGGCCGGTAGATCACGGAGTGAGTCCACTAGAGAGCTCGAGAGTAGATTTGAGCTGGCTGACCTTGTATGCAGCGTATCTTACGACGTCATTGGAGACTCCGTCCAAGTGGCCGATGGTTGCACAGCTATTCGACCAAGCTATGTCCGGAAATGGGACAGGAATCCTTAGTAGCCTACAGCAACCGGGAATCACAGTGGATCTGGAACGACCAGCAGTGACGTGCAACGATGTGCAACCTTTCTCACCACCATCAACGGAACAAATCGTGGACGAATATCTCTTCGACTACTACAATGTCACCCGCTTCATTTTTGGAATCTTGACTTCTGAACCTGATGCAGGCTGTCAATACTGGCCATTTACTCCACCCGAACGATTCAATGGTCCTTGGGACCATGTGCTCAACAACCCAATATTGATATTATCCAGCGAGGTCTGTCATGTTTTCTCTGGACTTCAATGATTCCCAAGTTCACGTGTGTCTTGTAGGCCGACCCTCTGACCCCGGCTGGGAAAAGAGTGAACGAGCTTCTCCACGACTCCTCGAGGCTACTCATTCGTCAAGGTCCAGGTGTAAGTGTTTGCTTCTAGATCTTGTGATCCTCTTACCCACTGTAATAAATCGTCGCAGCACGGGTCACTTTCTTTCCCATCAGCTTGTATTCGGGGCCATTTGACCGCGTATTTCGAGAGTGGAACGTTGCCACCGGAAGGAACAGTATGCCCATTGGAGGGTGCTCTCTTTCCAAAGCCCTCTGTCGTTGGAGAACAGTGAACATTCTACGGATGTAGGATCTTTTAGCGCACTACAGTATCCCCTAGAATGTAGAGTAATGGAGACTGAGGCGCTCCATTATTTAATGTATCTAAACCTGTGTTAGTAGTATGTCAGCGAACATATCACAGAGCCCAAGAATCCTGGTCAACATATGAGCCTGCAGGGGTACCTCTTCTCCATCTACATTCGATATCTTCTATCTGTCAACTGAAAATGCATCATGCAAACCTTCGTTAGTGAGTTTGCATCGAAAAATGTTCATCCAAATACATAAGTTGGATCGATGTCAGAGTGTCAAGACAGATGATCGTAACCGAGGAAACTCCGGGAAAGATCTAATGTGCACTTGTTCATGCAAGTTCACCGCTGTTCTATTCCTAATATTAATATTGACCTGATTGATAGAGTTGAGGTTAGTAACATACTTGACATTAGTGCGTCGAAAGACTTACACGTCAGTATAAAAACATTTAGCTCACGAAATCCCTAATGTTTCGGTAACGGAACATAGTGGCTTTCGTCTAATGATCCACATCCACAATAATGCAGTCGGTGGCAATGTATACTTGTTGACATGATGATCCCTGTCGGTGGCAATTTCCTTGGAAGCAAAGCACATGCTACCGTGATAGGAATGCAGGGCTTACTTGCTTCTTGCCAATAATGTCTACCACCAGATCAATGCCGCGGGACTCGAAGGTCTCCTGGGATCGCGGAAGGACGGAGACTACTGGAGGCAACTCCATTCGTATTTCCATCATCACAAGTCATGATGCCCAAAAGTCAAATTAACTTACCTGATGTGACGTCTAGACCGGTAGCCGTGACCAGGATCTGTCAATTAGCTTATGAACAACGGTACCTTTTCTACCGAAACATCACAGGGAGACTCACGAGGATGCCCAAAGGATTTGATCCATGTGGATCCCGACGCGACAAAGTTACCAAAATGAGTTGTATTCGTCTGCAGTCTGGTCCTTACATGCGGTCCAGGTGTTCTCGTCCAATATACCTTGACTTCCATGTGTTCAAAAAATCATTCGGAAATATGTTTCGAAGAGGATTCTAGACATCACATGTGTGGTCAAGCACAGGATGCGTGACATGAGACGCACGTTCTGTTTGAACGATGACATCCCAGATGCAGTAAGTATCATCTCGGCCGTTTGAAAAAGAAGCATTTTCAATGCTGCAAAAAGGTATAAAAGGATGTTAAGAATGGTCGAGAATAGGTTCAGCTGCCCATTGTTTTTGGTCACTCTCTGACAACTAGTAACATCAGACACGATGAAGACTTTAGCTGCACTCACTTCCCTTACGTTGGCAACCCTTGCTTCCGCGAGGACATTCACCGTCTATAATGGATGTCCTTTCACGGTTTGGTCAGTATCCATGTTATCATAGTACCTTACCGTGCTGACCGACGCTCTTCTCCAGGCCCGCCGTAAGTTGTTACGATTACACCATCCAATGTTCAACGACTGAGAATGTTGTAGATGTTCACCGACTTGAATGTTGGTAGCGCCACTCCTGCTTTCACGACAGGGTGAGTGTCGGACTGTTAAAGCAAATCATATTTGACTCATATTCCGATGCGCAGCTGGCAAGCAGACGCATTCACCCACGTCACCTTCTCTGTGCCCAACAACTGGAAAGCTGGTCGTATTTGGGTCAGTCAAAGATCCCACCGAAATGCTACCATCTCCAACTTACCTTGTCACAGGCTCGTCGTAACTGCAACTTCAACGACCCCAACCCTGCAACCCAATGCGCTGACGGAGGCTGTAACGGCGGTCTCGTCTGCGACCCACACACCGGTACCGTAAGCATCTTCTCTTCTCGCCATTTCCTCGGACTTCCCTCATTCCTGATCCCATGGCTACCATAGGGTGTCCCTCCAGCTACTGTTGCCGAATTTACCTTGCAAGGAGATGGCTTCAAGGATTTCTATGACGGTACGTCCTCCCGGCCCGCGTTACTCGGCATGAAACAAGAAAACGCTAAAACAAATTGTTATCATTAGTTTCCCTTGTCGATGGGTACAATCTCCCCATGCGTATTGATAACAACAAAGGTTGTCACGTCGCCGACTGTCCCGTTGATCTTGGCCCCAACTGTATGTGGTCTAGAAGTGCTATGCTCAGATATGGTTATGCTGACTCGTGATCGTTTGTCAATGATCATAGGTCCTGCCCAATTGAAGGGTCCCTTTGACAGTACTGGTTTCCCCGTTGGTTGCAAGAGTGCATGCTTGGTTGATCCCAACCCTAGTACGCAAATTCCCATGTCATTTTCTTCCTTGAGACCTAATGAATCATTTTGCAAAAATAGCCAACTCCGCTAATTGCTGTAGCGGAAGCCACAACACACCTGCAACGTGTCCCTCATCTGGCGTTCAATTCTACACCTACTTCAGTAAGCATTAAACCATCGCATTAATGTAATGTCTGAGGAACTCACATTTGATGGCAGAGAACAACTGTCCCAACGCGTATGCTTACGCTTTCGATGAGAGCTCTGGCACGGCGCTCTGGACCTGTGACTCTAACCTTGCAGCTGATTATACTGTTACATTCTGCCCACCTTGAAAGTAGAGCATACCAAGGTACTCCACAATGTAAATGTAGTCATGAGGAAAACATTCTTGATACGCGACTAGGTATCTGATATAATTGCATTTGGACAAGATGAGCAATACATGACAAAAAAAGCAGTCAGAGGGATCCGCGGAAGAAAACGAGCAACATTTATATAGGTTTGATCTTGAAGTGCAAGGAGATCAATGAGAAAATGAGGCACTGGGGAACGTTGGTCAGCAGACCGTTCGAGATCTAAGAGGTTCAGGGGACAAACCTTAAGATCTTGCACGAGGTAGTAGAACACACGGAGACCTTCAGGGTCTTCACTGTCCTGGATATCGACCAGAGAACCAATCTTCGCAGTCTGATGCCAGTAGTCAGTACATGTTAGAAGCAACATCAGCTGAGGACATACTTCAAATGCGATATGGTCATTGCCAACACGAATTTCCAACTCCTGTTTGCCGACAATGTTTTTCTTTGGCCAATTGGCATCGTCCTCCCTGTTGCCATAGTTTAACCATCCACACAACTACTGAGAAGAAGGAGTGCTTACTTGGTAATCTCACTTGACTCTACTATCCGTTTGAGTTCCTTTACAACCAAGGGGCCAATCCACACTACACCAAAACATGAGCAATGTTCCTGAAAGAAACATGACGAAAGCACCCACTTTCTTTACGAATCAAACTATCATTGCGATAGTTAGAGTTGTTTGCATAACGCAACCTGCCATGAGAGTACTCGAACTCGAGGAACTCGTGACCGTGCTTTCCAGAATGTCCTGTACTGA
Organism: Cerrena zonata; assembly: GCA_038087015.1. Taxonomy (NCBI): domain Eukaryota; kingdom Fungi; phylum Basidiomycota; class Agaricomycetes; order Polyporales; family Cerrenaceae; genus Cerrena; species Cerrena zonata. Next base: position 12,298 of record JASBNA010000034.1, read on the forward strand.
AGCCAACGTCAGTGTTCAAGCTCATTAAAGTTAATGAAAATGATACTTACTAGTATCTAAGAGAGAACGGCGTGAGCTATTAAGGCGCACGCCGTGAGGCTGTTCCCATACCGGAGGTAGAAAGGGTCGTTTTCAAGCGAGGTCATCGTGTTCGTCCTGTTCGTCGTTGGGGGTGAAAGCGTGAAGGACGAGTTCGCTAAACGCGGTTCAGGTGGGGGGTCGCTTACGTAACGCCATCAGGTCCCATTAAGGCAACTCCTGTAGTCGGACACTCTTGAGTAAGGCCGCAAAAAGGGTGTCTTATTTCCTTGAAGCCTGTAAAAGAGACCAGGTAAAGATGTATAGCATCTATTACTACTCCAAGAAGGTCCAAAAAGTGGTTAATAGCTCTACATGACCCATTCTTGCACCTTCCTGACCTCCCCACTCCGCCTCTTCACAACCTCAGCAGTCTCCTTCCCCCACAGTTCCTCAGGACTCTTCTTCTCACCCTCACCAAAACATTCTTTTATGTGCTTCTCCGCTTCTGTAGACTCCATCGAGACACAGTTCTCCAAAGTGAGAGGAAGTTTTAGGTCCCAACGGACTAATGTTGGACGAGTAGGGACTGCGTGTGGTGGAATGATAGAACGTCCCCGGTGAATGTCTTCGAATAGTAGCGCGACGTCATCTTCGTCTAGAGGTAATCGACTAAGCCAATATCAGCGTTTTGTTCTATGATAGGAATGGATAAGAAACTTACTTGATAGCAGTGCCGGCTAGCTTTTCTTCGCGGTGTAGAAGGTCGCGATAGATACGTTCGTAGAGTTTCTTTCTACCCTTGATGGGAAGGGGATTCAAGATAGGTTTACCAGCAAGATCACAAATAATGTATGATGCGATATTTAAGCCAAAAATCGACGGTAAAGGACCTATGATAAAGCAAATGTTATAAGACGAATATAAGTTGCACCTTCAGAGATCTACCTACCGAGCACGGGCAATATCCGGACTCTGAAATCATCGAAGACACCGAGTTCCTTGACATTTCCCTTCTCAAATTCCTCTTCCGGTAGAGGTAATAATTTAACATCCCCTGGTACTTCAGTGGAATACACCACGGGGATTCCCGACGATACGCCTTCAAGTCGTAGTCGACGACGTACGGCACGAGCCAAAGGATCATAGACGGTGAAAGAAATATCGCTGATTTGGATGCGGGTTGGGTCGCATTTGGCACCTGCACCCATGGAGGAGAATACTTTGATTTTGTTGTCGTGACAGTATTTCAGAAGGTCCACTTTGGTGGTGATATTGTCTATGGCATCTGGAAGTCCCACCATTTAACGTGTTCTTAAAACAAAGAATATCCGAGAAAGAACATACCAATGACCCAATCTGCACCTTCAAGCAGGTCTCCGCCCTCTTCCTTCCTCCAAATTTCAACTCGAGAATCCACACTAACCCACCGAGAAAACTGCTTCAAGGCCCTCTCAATACACCTGACTTTGGGAGTCCCGACATCAGCCAGAGTTGCAGTCGCATGTCGGTTTAACGACGACAATGTGACATAATCAAAGTCAACTAATCGAATGTTTGTTATACCCCTTCAGATCACTATAAGAACCAGTTAATAATAAACAAGAGAAAAGATGAGACGTACGATCTCACAAGCATAACTGCAGCCCAGCTCCCCACACCTCCACAGCCAACAACCACAACGGTACCCTTCCGGATTTTAGCCATGCCTTCTTCTCCAAAGAACGCATAGTTCCGAGCTAGTTGCTCTCGAATGAGTTCCTCATCATAATCTATACCTAGACTGCTCGAAACATCCGGCGGTAGTTTGATGTCGATGGAGGAGGGTGACGGAAGAGTAGTGTCTGACTCTTGTTTACGCTGTGCAAGTGATTGGAGAATGTCTCGATCAAGGTCTCGACGTTTTTGTTTCCGTGTACGCTGCGAGTAGGCAGATATCAACCCAGCGGTAGCGGCAGAGGCAGCAAGTGCAGTAAGCACCAATTGTGTTCGGTGCGAAGACAGGTCAAAGTTCATCTAGATATTTCGTTTAGTGGGTTATAAGAATATACAGGATGGTATGACTATGATCCTCACTTTTCAGGACTCTGCAAGGCCTTCTTGGAAAACCGTCTGGTAGGTGGCGGTGGTGGTTAGCATTATGGAACATTACAAAAGTAAATCAGATCATTCCGTAGCACGTCACTCCGCTAATGAATTCGAAACCCGTTTGTACAAAGCATTATCTTGTAAAATATTCTCATGAACCCCGCATATAACATTCATCGTTATTCTACAACTCCTCAGAAATAGTTCTATATTTTTGCCCAAATGTAATGGCGAGGATCTGCCCAAGATTGTTCCCGACGAGGAGGATGTGCCACGTGCAACAGGGCCCATGACCATGATGACCTCGGCAATAGCTCTCATCCCAAGCAGACCTCTCTTCCAACTACGCCCTTGCCAGCTCACTCCTTGTTCTCAACCCTCATTTGCATCTTGTCCGAACATCCACTCTCTCATTCGCAATGACTACCACTTTCGATCCCAACACTGCTCAAAATGCGATCGAGGTACGTCGAACTACAATTCAGGTATTTCGTGGGTTCGATTCTAATATGCCTTGCAGATCGAGAAACAGTAAGAACACCCTCTTCACAACCCTATTCAGCGTTGACGTTTCCTGGATAGGTTTGCTGTAAAAGCGGTAGAACACGCACAGGTGCGTGTCCTCTACACATCTCCAAACCACTGCTCGCTGATTCAGTCAGCTTAATAGACATACTGGAATCTTCTGGAAAAGGTTCCCCCACGCGATTTGAGGCTCACAAAGTATGTAGTTATTTCCCAGGAAGTGTTTACAATAACCTTACAAGTATCGGATTATCAGGTTGGACGATGAGATCTACGAACACTTGATGACCACCTTCCCTGAGCTCAATCAGGAACCGTATGAGGGTGTCACCAAGCTCGATGAGGACAGTATGAAGAGCAAGGAAGGCAAGGAGAAGTGGCATAATTTCATTCAGGCGTGAGTCTGTTATGACTTCGATCAAACAAATTTGTGAATTTGATGTATCTCGGTTCTATTTAGGTACGAGAAGAAGATCCAGGATTACAACTTTGGTTCGCTCATCCGTACGGACGCTCGTGAAGAGTACAGTGAAACAAACACCATCTTCGGTCAGTCCTCGACTCACCTTTTGTGACAGCACATGCTGACTTTGAGCCATTCTAGTTACCCGTATACAGGTCGGTCGTTATGATTTAACATCTTACATACCCCATTCACTAACAGGAACCCTACGCGATGTTAGTTCTATGCTTTCGAGGTACGTGCCCATTACCATCACCCCTTCGCTCAAACTTACCCTTTCTGTTAGATTGCCCGCAACCGTCTCGGCCTGAACGACCGCGCACACGAGATCGCGAAGGAAGAAGCCGCAAAAGAGAAAGCAAAGGCTGAGCGCGAGAAGGCGAAAGGCAAGAAGAAGGCGAAGAACTGACCAGGAACGTCTGCGCAGATATCCTGACTTCACTCTTGTACTACCACAGCCTCACCCGTACCCACATACCATTTGCAACACATCGCACAAATTTGTAACAGGTTTCTAGGACAAAAAGGAATTGTTGGTTCGCATATAATTATTTGACAATGGTTAACTGGTAGCGTTTGTTTACGCACGTCCGTCGGTTCCGTTTCGAGAGCAAGTTAGCGCGCATAACCTTTCCCCATACGCTCAACGTCAAACAGTGGCGACATCTAAACAATGGCGATAACTCCAAAGAGTTCACTGCCGGGTTCCATGACTCATGAGGTTTGTTATGTTCCGACATTGACCACACGAATGGTTGGCCGTTCTTGTGGTCCAGGTCAATGGCGTAGCGCATGTCCCGTCAAAGGGGCCTTGCCAGCCAAACCCAAATTAATATATTGCCTCTCGGCTAGAGCATGTCTGTAGTATATAAAAGGAGCCTGAGGTGACTCTTCGTTTCTCATTCCCCGAACTCCCTCCCCTTCAGACCTACATAACTTATCACTCCCGTACCTCCTCAAACTTCAAGATGATTATGATCAAGGTATGTATCGTCCTATTCTACATGGTCTATACATACTAATAGAATGCTTTGTCAGAAACGCAAAGAACAAACGAAATGCCCTATATGCCCCAAATCCTTTGAACGATGCAACATCGGACACCATTTACGACAGAAACATGGGGAGAGGAAAGCTCCCAAAAGCTTGTTTGTAACACTTGCTACCAGAAAACAATCAGTTTCTGACTTAAGCTTATTACAGATGTCCTTGGCCAGATTGCGGCACACAAATAGTACATGGCAAAAGCGCGATGAAATGCCATATGTACTTACAGTGAGTCGAACTTGACCTACATCATATCGTCGTACTAATGATTTCCATGAAAAGCACGAACCCGCGAGCCGAATCTTGTGGTCACGTAGACAAAGTGGACGGACAAAAGATTATGTGCAGATACAGAATTTTTAATGATATCATGATGGATGGCCACAAGGCAGCATGCCATAAGGGTTGTGTCGATGAAAATACGCCACCCATCTTACATCATGAAATCAAAGTCGAACCTGGTATTCAAGCTAGTCCGATACCGACCACAGATCCCTTCGGCTTCCTAGAGGGTCTGATACCCCTCAATGCAGAAGACCAGGACGATTGTGAAAGTGATATTTGGGCGATGACATGCTCCGAGGCAACTTCTACGACTGTTTTAGGGGACCATTCAGGTCTACATTGGGCATCGAATGCATCAGCTATTTGATAAGAGAGACCCAAACCCATATCAACGGTTGCCTGCCGGCCTCGTTTTGGTGAAGTTAACTCGCTCGACTATACACTATTCCTCACGAAACGTCGCTGGTAATACAACGTCGTTAGTATACAGGTTACGCGGTTACACCGCAACCATCGTAGTAATAGACTAGTGTACTGTAACCATAATGGTATCGTATATTTCACACTCACACCTTGATGTATAATCCATTCCTCGAAGCCTAGGACATCGCCAAAGTAAGGTCTTCCCTGTTATAACCTGAATTCGATTATTCTTCTGACCCAAATGTTTTCCATTATAGTGGGTGGCAAAGTGGTAGGGAGCGTATCGTCTATCAGCCTGGCATCCTGGATTGTTACACGTTTTCTAGTGTATGATCATGATACCACTATACTCTCCCGGTGTCGTCACCTGCGAACACTCAACCGGTGTCTTCTTTCAGGAGATTCGTACACACTGGCAGCACCGACCAGGGTCGCTCAAGGATGCGGGGGAGATGCCCCGCGGTTCACCGGTGGTAATTCATAGAGCCACTCATCATACGGAGGTGATAATAGCTTGCCTTAATCGTTCTCGGTGTCAGAAAACATGAGGCCTGAGGCCTCATGGGTTAGACAATGGAATACACGCCTTACCAAATGCGGCCAACCTGTTCCTTCTAAAAACGTTTCTCCAGGTCGATGCTTGTTCGATCCTCTGTTGAAGCCTTGGCCTCTCTCGCTGTAGCGCACAAGGAAGACAGTTACCTTGTATCTTCTGACTCAGATACGATCTCTTTTTAGGTCTTTTGACAATAGGTTTCCATGGATGCTGTGTTGTTCCCATTGACCGCTCGACGTTCCATCTCCGACCTTCAGAGCACTAACCCTCGTGGAATTTACCCAAGGCGCATCATTGACCTCCCTCTGTAGGTATAAATACGAAGGAGTTATGGGGCTTCTCCCTATAAACGTTATTTGGTTTCTTCGTAACTCGACTGGTCGAAATGGTGGTAAGAACCAATGCGCCAGACTACACAATAACATCTACTAATATGCATTGACTTGACTAGAAACAATCTAGAAAGGGAAGCACACATTGTCCATTATGCTCCAAGAAGATAAGCCGGAGTAACGTTGGAAAGCATTTGCGGACCGTCCATGGAGGCAACAATGGCCAGGAGGAATTGTATGTTCAAACAGACAAAGAGACAGCATACACTCATCATGGGCGTTCATTCTAACAGATGTCCTTGGCCAGATTGTGGAATGCAGTCAGGCAGTAAAAATGAGATGAAGACACATCTGTACGCACAGTAAGTGATTGCTTGGAGTGGTATACTAAACGCAATGTTTAACGCATGGTTGTGTAGTACCGATGTCCAAGCCATACCCTGCCCCCATTTCAAAGAGTCGCCCAACGGAGAGTGGATCCATTGCAGAAACAAGCTCTTCAATCAGTCAAAGTTTAGGCACCATCTATCTATTATACAAAAGAGAGTGGTCTCCGAGATCCCCGAGACAAAGAGGCCCTCTGATTGGCTGATACTTATTACCTCTCCCACGCTCGACCTAACCCTATGTACGTACGTTCCTGTGTTCCGAGCCTGCTTACTACCACATCGTCCTCTGCTTTCTTGACTCAACGATGTCCTTTATATATCTCTTGAATCCTGAACATGAACTTGGACCAATCAATCCGACTCTCTGGGATCTTGACCTTTTTACAGTTGTGATATTGTTGTAACCCACGGCGCCATTAACTGCCCGCCTAATTGGGCTTTTCGTGGTTGACCACCGAAGGGTGCAGTACAGTGTATCCCTACAAGAGGCAAGAATACCCTATTCTCTCTATGTCATCCCAAGTTCCAATAACGGTCATATCTGTCTTTAGATATCACCAATACCTCCTCGCTGAAGCTGCTGCCAATGTTCCGTCTCGCTGAGAAGAGGAATTGTACCCCGGGAGTCATGTTTGAGGCAGACGTTTAGCTTTCCTCATGCGAAAGAGTAAAAATATGGGGGTCTATGACCTCTATTACTCAAACAGTCCCTCCGCCGATTTCAAAGCCTTCTACAACATTTGTTATTGATGCTTGATTGATGCTTGAGACAACAGCCTAGAATGGACTCTGAGCTACTAGCCCGCAACAAACATCTATGAGAAAACTTGGAGGTGAGGTAATATAACTGCTTCTCTTTTACCTGTCTGTTACTTGGGGTTGGCTCATGTCTTCCATGTGGACGCCTCCATATCCTCTGCACCCTGTCTCGAAGATATTCCTCTACCTGTTTCTCACTTCAGTCCACTCTCAGCTTGATCAGCTTACATTCATGTTCATATTTTGATTGTATATACATAATATATATATCTTAAATCACAATAATGAGAACCACTGACATTGGGTAAAACACCAGATACCTCACCCTAAGCGACAGAGCTGCCGGTCCCAAACCGGCAGCGGAGGAGCGTCTTCAGATGGGAGTACTATGCGCGGTAATTTCAACTGTGTTTCATTTTGAATTCAAACATTTTACCTTATCATCTCTACGTCCCCTGTAAATTGGGATCGCAAATGCTGGTGAGTGATACTAAGCTCGCTAATCTATATGAGTTCAATGTTTGCAGTGGACAAGTACAATCATATGTAACTAATTACGCAGTTATCGTGCAGCCGCACGGGTTCCTGCTAGTAGACGTATAGTCCATGGTTGGGATATGCACAAGAATGAATCCGTCGATCCCTGGATGGAACCGTTTGCGCCGTTTGATTGTGACACCGCACAAGGAGGGAACATCGAAGGTTCCGAAGTGGAGAATTCTGGACTGGTATCGAACCGAGTTACTAGGCCGAAGCCCGAGAAAAGGGGAGTCACAAGCCAAGTCTCTACTATCGGCGGGAAGGTCGACGTACCAGACCTCCTCCCAACTCTAGAAGGTTTGATTCCCATCAAGGCCGAGGATATAGATGACAGTGAAGTAAGTCTCCAACCAGTCTTGTCTTTTCTTCTTTATTGATTTGTATGTCACACCAGCTGCTTAACTACTCAGCGAGTCATAAAAACAAATCATCAGTCTCAGTCTCTCAGAAGAAACTCAAAGCAATTTCCACTGTATAGCTAGCCACACTCTTCGGAAGAGTTATAGTATTTATTCGGTTATGTACTTACATCATCTAGTGGCATCAATGAAGCCCTCGTATTTCGAAGTTAGTTGGGATGAGCATTGGGGGCTATAAGGTACCCAGATTAACTTGAAGAGGATAAGGCAGGAGATTTTTCATGTCGTGCACATTCACTTGCAGTAGCCCTCGTTTTACTGCTAGAGGGAAGTTCTGCTCGGCATATCTCCTCCTGATGTCAAACGCTTCACTGGTATTCCAAAAATATTCCACGCGAAACTCTTTGAGATGTGTAAATCTCTCCAGGTGTTCATCAATCAGTTGAAAGCCGTCGCTTTCAGATGCATCATAAAAGATGATGAGAGAAAGGATTTCGAGATTTGGTGCATTGAGGGCTGAGATGAGGTGATGAGCAGTCACCATCTCATTTTTGTTCTCATTCTCGTCGAAGCAATATATGCAAAACGTTTTAAGCTTTACCAGCTTCGATAAATCGAGCGCAGCTTTGACTATGGGTTTGATATCAGCGAAAAAGCGACATGGAATCACCGGTTGACTACGCACGTTGAGATATCGATGTTCCTTGAGTGGGTAATTGTAGAAAGTCCAGGGAAGGAGAGGCAGCAGTAATTATTCGTCCTGCAGACGCGACGTGAACTGATGGCATTAAATCGAGTGTAGTGAGGCTCGAGGATATAAACTCGGGAATGAAACAATCTTTCAGACAGTCGAAATTGAACGGGGTGTCAGATGCGAAATTGTCAACTTTGAGCGAACATATCGCAGAAGGCGGATGGAGGATGGGATAGGCTATTGCTCGATCGTTAGCGGGATGAAAGCGGGGTGCGTCTGTTGCGTGACTTGACTCGTCTATAAGAGGCACCCGATCCTTTAGGGGGGAGAAATAAGTTTGCTCCAACCAGACTTTTGTCAAGTGGGGGAAAGCGCGTACGAGCGCTGTCAGCGCGTTAGGGGACATGGATACCAGTCCTATATAGAGCTGACGGACAGATGCCAATTCTGAGAGTGTGCGGATCCAGTCGCAGTATGCGCGCAGATCTTTCTTTTGTGGCTTGGTTATGTTTACATGGCGGATCTCCAGAGTCCTGAGAGACCGAAGAGGTGTCTCCAGCAAAGAAGGGAAAGCGTACAGCCATCCACTCTTGCAGTTTCCTGAATATCCCAGTAATGTAACCTTCTGGATATAGCCCACAATGGAGGAGTCGGATCGTACGAGTGAGGCTAATCTCTCCAGCGAGGCCCGCGAGTGGATTTTGATGGAACGGAAAAGATGGGTTCGAGCAGCAGCCCGCCACACCTTACAGACTGATGCGCAGGAACGCATTGTAAACATTTCCCGATCATCAAGGTCGACATGCTTCCAAAACGTCTCGAGAATAAGCCCGTGTAATTCTACAGGGAGTAACAAGGCCTTCGCCCCCTGAGCAACTTCTAGAGAGGCAGTGAGTAGACGCATGAGGCTTGGTTACATTTTATCCTAACCTTCAATAGTTCCTTGTTCCGATGGATTACTCGTGCGTCTACGTTTCGCTGGCTTGGGATGCTGGGCGTGGTCTGTCCTGTAGGAGAGAGAGGTATCAGTAAAGGACTAATGGATAGATCGATGGCTGTACATACACGGCTTCAATGGTATCACGGTCATCCGCAAAATTTCGCTTCTTACACCTGCTTCTGGTTCTGCTACTGATACTAGTTATGATACTTTGATTAGACTTCTATAACCATTTAATGAATTAGCTGCTTACGGAGCGTTGTATGAGGACTCCTGTTCCACCCCAGTATTGGGCAATCGAGAAGGTCTAAAGACTGGATAGTAAGCATCTCAACCACTCAAATCAAATCAAATACGTACGGACGTCCTGCCACTTTTCCCGACACATTGTCATTGTGTTTCCTGGCATTACCCACCTGCTTCTGCACAGATCTAGCAGTATCACGCCTGATTACTTTATTATCCAAATGAGACAATTAGGGACCACTGTGTAACATACAAGGGGCCAAGTTCCGTTTTGCGCTTATTGGCCCTGGAAGCTCGTTTGGGTGGCATCGTTGTTATTGCGAACGTATATCGATGATATAGGGAGGGACACAGATGTCGTTCTGGATACCAGTGGGTGTAACTACTTCCAAAACATCCATTCTATCATCAGTACAACAACAAGAATGGGTCGTCATTTTTGTAATACAACAAAAGCAGGATGATATTCTGAGACATGCTCACCGGCGCCTCTGAGTTAACCCAGTTTGGCGCTCGTAACGGGCCGTGTAATCCCGTCAGAAGCTCCTGCCTCAACTACCGTGACTTACGTCATATTCTTAACAAGGACGTTCAACTGGAACATATAACTTTATAATACTAATACCCCAGCAGCTTCGCAGTCAGATGGAGAAGATACAGAGACGAATATGTACGTATCTAGGCTGCTCTTCTTCAAGATTGTAGACTGAGTTGCCCACAGGTCAGATGAACTTGAAATACAGGGATTTACCCACTTGTATCGCACATTTGAGCAACAATTCTTAGACAAAGCACCGTGCGTTGTTAATCTTACCATATTATTATAAGCAGCATACCATAGTAGGACATTCTTTCAGACGTCTCTCCCCTTGGCTGGAAAATGTGGAATACTGGACATCGTACTCTGTGACAAATCTATGCCTTATCCATATTGATACTACCTGTTTAATGACTCCATCGGCTGATTCGTGGGATACGTAGCGACAACAACGAGATGTACAGACTAGGTATTGATATACATATTGTTAAGATATGCTTCACTTTCACAACTTAGGTGGAGGGGGCCTTGAAAGCGATATGATAACCCCACCGTCCACAGGAATCTTTGCACCAGAGATATGTGCACCTGCCTTGCTCGCCAGGAATAGAACTAGGCAAGATGTAGTCAGTATATCGCATTCGGGGAAACCCCTCAGAAGATTGAAGACTCACCAACACCGGCCATATCTTGTGGTAGTCCTGCTCGACCTGGAGTCGATTGTCAGTAATGTCTTTCAACATGGAAAGCTATAGAAAGCATACCCATCGGTTGACCAGCATCAATAAGGTTTCCGTGTGACTTGTATCCGAACTTTGTCATTCGTGATGGGAATATTCTAGGAATATAATAATTCAATTTTTCTAATATGAGGAAGAAAACAGGATAGAGCGAGCGTACCCGGGTAGAATGGCGTTTACACTACCAGCACGGAATGGTTAGTACGGTGGAAAGGTCTATAACATGGGAGATACATACGTGATATTCTTCTTAGCAAGCGTGGCTGCCAATTGGTCAGACAAATGGTTAACAGCGGCTTTACTAGTGTTATCTATAACCATCCATTAGGTCACAGAGTAAATGGAAGATTCTATAAAAAAACACGTACAACTCCAGAGACCATCTCCTGGACTGGCGAGTGCGCTCTCCAATGAGTTTGTTATACGTGAGGCGATAGAAGAGACAATGATAACTCGTCCTGGGTCTACATTTGTCGCATCCTTAGCGAGCAATGGTGTCAATCTACATATCAATTTGAGTATATGCAACTCCAAAGTAATCTGAATAGGCACGACTTACGCGACTGTGACTGGTAGAGCAAAATGTGAACTTGAGAGCCTCGTCCCTTGAAGTGTTATGTGACTTACGGTAGAATACACTTTTTACGTTCAGTTCCATCACACGATCCCAACCTTCTTTTTCGGGTACGCTATTGCATAAAGCCTGTGAGGGAGGCTCCGGTAACACGAATCAGAATAGACTTACTTCTCATAAGGTGCACCCCAGGTATTGCCCGAGTTATTAACGAGAATATGAACTTTGGACTCTTTCGCTTTAATAGCATCACCAAGAGCGTCACAACCTGCTTTAGACTTCCCCCCACTGTCAACATCATTCTATAGTGGGAACAATAGTACCGGGACTCACACTGATGTCTGCTACGACATAACTGCAGCTTCCTGGACCTCTGCGATTCAAGGCCTCGCAAAACTGCGTAACAAAGATCATCAGTGATTACTAGATACGCTATAAAGAAATAATAAACACTGTACCTCTTTCAGAGGCTTCTCCTTTCGTGAAGCAATGTAAACGGTGGCTCCGTTCTGAACAAAAGCAGAAGCTATCATGGCACCGATGCCTGATGCTCCACCCGTTACTACAGCTACACAATGTGACAATAAGAATTATCAATACAGAAACATAGGCCTAGAAATCGAAGGAATACGTACCAATCTTCCCCGCGACATCGAAAAGTGCGGGGAAAGTGAGATCTATGAACGAGTGCAGATCACGCTTATTAGAAGGGAAAGTCCCAAGCTTAGAAATTTACTTACCTTCGTTGATATTCTCCATTTCAATTACAATGTTTCAACGTCGGAGAGTAGCTTTCGAAGTAGTGGTGGAAGACAGAGCTTTAGTTAGTGGTGAGGGCATCATCAGTGACGTCCGGGATCTCATAATTGCCGTGCGGGGAGCCTGGGGAAGAATGATCGGGTGTATAGCAAGGTTCCGGCAATTCAGGCACTTTACCGGTCTCAGTAATTAGCTCTGCTTTACAACAGAATCAAATGTGATTGTGATTTTATTACTCTAATAGAGATGGTGAGCAAGTCTATATTTGAATGTAGTCTGTTTCTAACTTCAACTTCACTCTCTTGGATTACGACATACACACCACGTATGAAAAATAAAATACAATATATAGACACTGATAGTACCGCCCGAGTAACCATGACCAACGTTACTACACGACGCCACCCATGCTCACTGGTCACTACAAGCTCTTACAGAACATTTTACCTCTAGCAACCTGGGCCTTACACAACTCGACTTCCGTAGGCATCGAAACCAACGAGGCCAGCAGGATACCCGTCGAGTCGGAAAATCCTATCGACCCGATCCTGAATTCCCTTTCTTGTTTGGCTCGTTCGGGGTCACCACTTGCGGGGTGGTCGTGTTGGTCTTGGTTTATGTGATAGAAGACATTGACGCTGAGATGGTACAGATTAGACGTGAAGTTGTCAAACTTAGGATGGAAGGAGGGAGACATACTAAGCCAAGCCACCACATATTCCTTCAATACTGATGAGGAGAAATACGAGAGTGAAACTGAACCCTTGCGAAGTGCCATCAAAGATTCCCAGCGCAGACTCAAGCGCGAGTACGGTCAGGACTGCTGCTTGCAAGACAGCTGGTAGAGGAAGGAACCGCGCAGGCAGGGGAGGCAAGCCGAACGAAATAGACGAGCGAGATAGGAATACTGTTGCTTGGTATACAAGCTATTAAGAAGACAGGAACATGCATTACCATCAATTTGTATGGTATGATTTATTCATGTAGACGTACCTGCCATAGAGGATAATAATCTCGGATTGAATGGATTATGCGGCTTAGCAGCCAGTATTCTTCTGGTGAGGGAACAGGGTAGAGAAGAGTAGGTGCTATGCCCTGATTGCCGAGTTAGTCAGTACATAATATAGATGGAAGAAAAGTCGCGTACCTGATTAATAGTATATTCCAGCTATCAGGAAGGTCAGTCGATATCAAAATTATTGAGCACAACAGTCAAACTCAACCTACAAGATATACAGCAACTAGAATAAGAAGATAAGTTATCTCGAAACGTGTAAAAAAGCAATATACATACACAGAGGTAACATATATTTCGGAAGCAAAGGTTTCACAAGTCTCCACTTATCACTAGGTGATAAACCACCAGCAACTTTCGACATCAACGCATCCGCGACCGGTTCAGACACATCGTCGGTTGGAAGGGCCGTGTACGGAGTAGCACTTTGCGAGCCTTCTGGATCTTCATCAGAAGACAGCGTTACCGATGCGAACGCGGAGGAAGAAGGAAGCAGGAAGTGAAATGTTAGTGGAATAACCAACGGCATGACCTTAAACGCGGTGAATGCATGTTAATCCTCGTGTGAAAGAATATGAGGGGTATAACGTACAGATGAGAGCCCAACTCCGGTGCGAACACCCAATCCTCGCACAAGCCACCAGACGGATGCACCGAATAGACCTGCTGCACCGGTTCCCGAAGCGAAATATCTATTTTACAGAGATTAAATTGAAATTATGAGGTCATACGGAAATGAATTGAACGGACCCCACGCTGTGGCCGCCTACGGAAGGCGGATGATAGGTCGTGGAAAGTTGCAAGAACGTGAGTTCACCCAAACCTTGCCAAGAAAACGAGATTTCAGTTTCCTGTCATAGGCTGTCATCGGAAACAAACGAAACGCAGCTTACCTGATGAGAATGATGCGAGGCAGATACCAAGCAACCTCATGATTAGTGTATCAAATAACGCTACCACCTACGGGGCCGACATCGTCAGGAGCGGGTAGGTATGAGAAACGGGGACGGCTGCGGAACTCACTATCATCCCGGTTACGCTGAGAAGGCAGCAACCATGCAGACGACGAGCATATCGTATCCGGCCTTTGAGGATGTAGGGCCATCCGAGCTTGGCTATTAGAGATGGGAATATATTACAGAAGAGTATGATACCCTTTGGTGTTGACGGAGGGACTAAGTCGAGTGCAGCGGATAGTATTATGACGTAGAGTACTGAGAAACAAATCGTCAATATGCTGGCATGGGAATGTGTATGTGGTTGTAGTTGCTTACCATTGTTGATCAAACCAAAAAGAAAGAAAGAGAATCCTAGTCGTCGCAATAAACTACGGCTATCTGGAGTCGACAGAACGTATTAGCATTCGGCGCATCAATGTACTGGTCGAGAGGTTACTGGAAAGAGAACGTTGGCATTCTCTAGAACGTCGTACTAAACAGTCACTCACGTGAAGGTAGCTCTTGGGCTGAAGTTTCAGTATCTAGTAGAGTGCTGGACTCTGCATAGCCGTCATCCTCGTACTGATTATGAGAGGTAGGTCGAGAAGTATCATATTCAGGCATGTCGTCTCTTAACTCGTAGGACTCTGGCGCACTCTGCATGCCCCGTGTGCCTCAGCACAAAGCAGACTACTCCGTTGTGATACTTCTAGTTAAAGCTGAGAGCAGAATGGGTATTCCGGACAATGAGGTGCTAGTACAACTTGAAGAAAGTTACCTAGCTCCGAGACCGACGGCTTAAGCCAAGCCACATAGTGTCACAGTATGTGACTGTAACGGGGGTAGTAACAACAGCAAGCTTGTTACATTTTTCGATAATCCGTGCATGAGTTTCTATTGGGTCCCGAGCACTCCCTTCGCCACCGAACTACACCTTTGAATACAGTTGTACTTTATTTATATGATACAATTTATTTCGATTTTAAATCTTTAGTCGTATAAGTAATAATTTCTTGGCGGAAGTTTAAGATGTCACAATTTGTCACTCACTGGAGGCCAGAATACCCTCGGCATGCTTCCACATCCTGCTTTCTTTCAAGTTAGCCAGAACTATGGCATACAAAGCATACAAGCTAGAAAATCTTAATGGCAGCAAATAGTACATCTTCGTTCAGCAGATCAATGGGATCTGAGCTTTCTTTCCCTTTTGGCAGACCCACTTTTGATATGAATAAGCCGCTCACTGGTTTGACACAAAATCTGAGCTTGACATATATATAAATTAGAACGACAATAGAATAAACTCGTCACGATTTCTCGAAAGCATTTGGATGAGTATGAAAAGGAGAAGGCCAGAACTACGTTTGGGGGTTTATTGCGACTCACGCTGACGACCCATAGTATGTTCGTCGTTAAGGAGCCTTCCAGGCCTTAGACGTCTCCCGGGCCAGCATTAAATGAATCTACTGTTGTAAATGCATCACCTGAGGCTACAGGGTAACAGCGAACCAGAAATCCGTCACACAACATTTCCTTGATCCTTGGACGACAGATCTAAACACCTAAATGTAATTGGCTATGCAAGGTCTCGGTCCCGTCAACAGTTTGAACCCGAACGTTGAACAGCATCTTCGTCAATATAGTATCATCGAAAACTTGGGCAATTGTACTTCTTGTCACAGACGTTTGAAATGTGTTTATGGAAGGCACTGCGTCGTGGTATTGTCAATGGTTATACATTGCAATTTAGGTTTCATTACTGTCTATTTTCGACATACATTGTGCCTCACTACTAGAAGGCAGGGTGTTGCTCATTCCACCACAATTGAGCTGAACAAAAGTTGTTGTGGTCTACAAACACCCATAAGTGGAGTCACACATACCATTTTGATCCGTCGAATTGCAGCTTGATTTTGAACGCCCAAGAGATAGAATTGAACGACAGTGCGTGTTTTTCGATGATTTACGGCAGTGATAGATCCAATTGTCGCCTGGAACGTACCGAGTGTACCGCAGAACGTGAGATCTGGTATTGGTCGAGTAGCGATCTTACCGGTGGCAACGGTTGCACGACACCCAAGTGATCGCAAAATGGTTGCCACCCCGGCTTCTGAATAGATGGTCTGGGCGACATGAGCTGTGGCCGTTGGTAAAGTCCGCCCTTTTCACTCTTTGTCGAGTACCCTTTCCTCCCTCTCCCGGTTCCCGGTGCTGGCGTCGTTCTTTTTGCCTGCAGCAAGACTGCACTACATTCCTTTGTTTTATTTCCTCGCAAAGTCGCATCTACGCTTTGATAGCTCTCAGCTGGTCTCTCACTCTCAGTCTGGAAATGCTTTGTTGTCTCATAAATTCTACCTGAAATATCTCCGACATATAACCTGTCTACTGTTCAATGGGCACAGTCTGTCTCTCCAATGCTCCTATTCTCCGCTGCCAGTCCCTCACTCGGTTGGAATCTGGAATTCTCCTAATCCCCACGGCTTTGGAACTCATTTTCTCTATCGCCCTCTTGTTCGCAAAGAAGTCAGGGAGGTGAGTACTTTGATGTTTATTTGAGAAGTGCGGGGAAACACCTGTGTAGGCAAGGCAAGCCCTCGATCGCTCAACTTGGCACGCCACACGAGTCGCTACCGCTTCCCTTCGAGTTGCTTCCAAAATCTCTGTGCACAAGACTCCCTCTGATTGTTTTGCTTCGAGTCAAATCATCCCCCCTCCATTTGAAAACACTTAGAAAATCTTCTGATACTATCACAAGATCTCTGTTGCTGCCAATTGGTCTTGTGCGTTTTCAAAGAGTTGCCCTTCTGGCGCTAACTCTCATCCAGGACCAAACTCCGGATGGCCATGCGTGTGGTGACTGGAGGGTGTATGACGAGGACGGGTGTCATGAAGCGGAGACGGCGTTGGAAAGTTACGGTCTACCAGCTGGGGACAACGGAGCACATGTTACGCCCGACGCGTCGCTGATGGATGTGTATTGGGCGTGTCTATCTTTGGTGCTTGGCAAATGGTTTCGCTCCCTCAGGAACACAATCAGAATGGGGATGCATGGAGGTTGTTGACCGATATCATTTTGTTCATTTCGTCATACCGAAATGGCCGAGGTGCTGTACGGTGCTATACTCGCACGTTTTGGGGACATGATTATCAGTTATGATGACGTCAAACATGCTTTTCTGATATTTGTGTGCTTTTGTTGCTTAACTGACAATTCTTTTTTTGGAATGATAGGAAACACTTTCTTCTCTCCGCTGAAGGCGTTTTCTTTTTTATCTTGGCTGGTGTCGATGTCCTTGCGCATGTCCTGCCAGGCCCACGCCGTTCATTAGCCACCTTCAAAGGCCTTGACATCTTTATCGGTACGTATTGAAAAGTTTGATATTGTGACTAGAGATCCTCACGAATTTTGATTTACAGGAGCACTCTCATTTGTACCACTAGTGATGTACACTCTATACCTATATCTCCTCACGACCAAAGACGTTCTCCCGGGGTTCCCCCAACGTCTTCAAGTGCTTTCCAAGTACATCCTGTTTGGATTCATACCGCTGATTGTGATCATGAATCAACTCGCATCGTTTATTGGCATCTCCTACCGTTCGTCTATCACTATCCGTCACAACTACATTTTGATAGCTAACCCATCCAACCATTGGTATTGCCATTCGTTCATTTGACAGATCTATTGAGAAACAACAGTATCGCATTTGGCTTCACCAATGCAGATGTCCGTGTCTTTCTCAATGCTTTCCTCCTCATCCTCCTCGTCCTCTTTCAAGCACTCAACTTCGGGGCGTCGTTCTTTCGACTCATGAAAGCTTTCATGAACCAACGTCGTATCGACAACACCCAGCGTACTGAGGACGAAGTACACTTGTTTAACGGACTTGGATGGATTACGGTGGGTATCAAATTGGGCGCCATCGAATCAATCATTGGCTTTGTCGACGCCAGTTTCGGTCTAGCCATGACCAGGCGCATCCTGAAATTACTCGGGCGAGCGTGTCTGATCATTGGTGTAGTCAAGGGGTGAGTTCTCCCCTTTCCACTTTCCATTCTCGGTTTCTTCTTCGGGTCATGTCGTAACATCAACTGATATTTTGTACTTGGGAATTTTCAACAGCGTTGATATGGTAGAAGACTTCCAGTTTGTGAAGACTCCTAAACCCCAAACGCAACAACGTCGCTCGATGCTCCGCGCTCTCATCGCCAATCCACGGTATAGCACTTTCCAACAAATCGGTGGTCACGACTTCAATGGTGCAGGTGCCAATGCACCTAGACCGGCTGATGTTGTACCTGCCGAAATTCGTGCAGCGAGGATCACTCCTTCGGTGGTAATCGCACCTACCTCCCGTATCACCACCAATACCATCTCGAGTCTTCAAGGAATCCCACCACGTCCCCCACATGCTCTAGCCGCTCCTAGATCTATGTCCAAACTGCGACCTCAGACAGATGCGACGTTTGCGACAGCTAGCACGTCAGTGCAACCTCCTTTTACCGGAACGACAGCTGTCACAGAATACCTTTCGCCAAACACTCGATCGTCATTCCCAGCACTTGTAGCTGCTGGCGTCCATAGTCCCATGCCAAGCACGCCTGAACCCGTCTTTGCTCCTCAGCAACGAGTGACAGTTTCCATTTCGAGGGATCGTCGGCCGACTTTGTATCTACGACCATTGTCTGATTTGGATGTTCCAGACCATATGACATCTGCGCACTCTCTGAGCGACATGATTTCGCCGTCGAAGCAAGGATTCCACAGGCCTACCAAGTCTTTGCCAACCATGACCTCGCCATCAGCAACATTTGGAATCTCACCACCCGTTCCGGTCTTGAGCCCTCCTCAAGGTGCCGATAAGAGATCGATGCGATATACCATGTCTGCAGAATTCCGTAATGGTGCTCGTCAGAGCAGTGTCATCCTCCCAAGGGACAGCATGATCTCAGCATACAGCACAGATTCTATTGATGTCGTTCGAAAACTCGCTAGTCAATTCCCAGGTATCCCTCCTCGCAAGATTGCCACTAAAGGATCCCGCCCCCCAACACTCCCTATGCAAAGTCCCGATGAACGCGACGAAATGGACGGCGCTACCATTCACGAAATCGCTCTCGACCGTGGTCCCAGTGTCGGCAGTTCTCGAAGTGGCCGCAGTGTAGGAAGCCAATCGACAAGAGGAGGTTCTTTGGTCCGTAGAAGCAGCTCAGTGAAGCGGAAGCCTGTCCCAAGGGCAAGGGCTATGAGCATGTCAGAAGATGGGTCAGACGAAGCCACTTTGGTTATGCATTCCGCACCTGTCTCACGCTCCAATAGCTTGAAAGATGACCAGGCTCAAGCACAGGCCTTGCCTAGCATTCAAACTATACCGATGCCGCCTATCCCTGCAACTCCGGAATCTGAACTCGCAGCCTTTGATGCTATGAACCCACCTGTCCCACGTCCAAGGACCGCTCCTGGCAATATGACGGCGTTCCCTTCGTGGCAAAGATCGAAACATGCCAGGCAAGGAACGTTGGAATTCCCTTGGGTTGCTCGTCCTGGAGATGTCGCTGATGAAGGCGAGGCTGTATTAGCTGAAGCACGTCAATCTGTTGCACAACTGACTAGGGTCAAGAGTGTCGGCAGTGTACCGAAAATGACCACCCCTCCTATTACACAGAACTCGTTCTACCGAGAAAGTGTCGTCGCCGAATGGCACGATATCGCTGAAGAGGTCCGAAAGAAGAAGCTTTCTGAAATCAGTGAGTTACTTGCGAAACGTGCCTCAGCCTCAGCCGGGATGGCGCTGTCGATGGGAGACAGATACCGAGAGCGAGATGTCGAGCTTGGAGCTACTAGTTTCTTGGATTACCGGTGACAACTGTGCATTTATTTTCCAGTTATTCTTATCATCCCTTCCTTTCCTACCTTTTACCACTACCATTACCGATACCGCTACCTTACCTGCTGATGGAGCTTTGTGCGACTTTGCGTAGATGCTGGACGCATCACCGTTATATTTGTTTCTTCTTTCTTCTTTCTTTCCGGCTTATCATAGCTTATCCCGTTGGAATACATTTCCGCGGCGTTGTACAGTAGTTCGTGCCATCATCAGAGTGGAATTCGAGAGATCGGAACAAAAAGTGGGAGAGCGGAGATCCGAAAATGTATACAGACAGCAAATAAGAATAGGTATAGTAAGTACAACGTCCAGGGATTAGTTCTAGCAAGATAGTCAGCACATGTCGGGAATGCTTGGAGTATAATTTAGTACATACCTCTGGTATCCGGAAGATGGTAATTTCCTTTGTACGAAGTTGAGTTAGCCTATTTATATCGTGCGGTTGAGTAGAAAATTACCTGTTGTTTGAAGTACCTTCGGTTCTCTTCATCAATGAGAACTAGGTTGAGGTAATATCGGACGCTGAACCTCTTGTTCACCTCTCGGAAAGTCGGTGTCAGGTCAAAGCCTCCAAGGAACAGACGAATAGGAATGGTTTCCCCTACACAAAGTCGTCAGTCCACCGTCGACCACATTAACAAAGAAGGTCATACCTCTGACAGGTGCACCGTCCATGATCTCGAATTTTGTAATCGTCTCGCTCTCGTTATACTGGTTCGGAGGTGAACCTGTTGTTTCTCGTCGAATGATTGACAATTCCATATGCTTGATTTTGATACGGACTAGAAGGAAGTAAATCTTGCCGACGATCACATCCTTCAAATGGTACCTGGCTTACAATCAGACTACGGAATTAACAACATAATGGTACAACTTACTTAGACTTGTTATACTCGAACTCAATGTGCAAACAGTCCTCGATACCGACTTCCATTTTGATGGAATTGTTACTATCTGGAGGCATTCGGTACGAATGCACCCAGACATCTTTCTCATTCGAGACGTCGGCTATTCGTCTTGAGATAGAGGTTCGTACAAAGTATCTAGTAAGGTATTCGGTCTATGAGTATCGAACGTGCGATGTGAGTAATTTGAACGTACCGCAGCTTGACGTTGATTCCCTGGTAACTCTCGTATTGCTTTTCGACATTCTTGAACTGAAAGTCGAAAGTCTGTGCTTGTCGCATCTCTCCTGGTGCAGCCAATTCCTGTGATAGTGACAGGAATTCTTGATGGTGTCCTCGGTCGTAGAATAGCTCTAGCGAAGGATAGGTTCGTATATCATCTCAGAAGCTGTACAATGTGCTTGCATACCGATACTGCCTACAAACTCGACCTTGATCCCTTCGTGCACGAGCTTCTTCCCATCACGTACGCGTACAGTAACCTATGGGTGCATCAGTCGGAGCGAACATATTCATGAATGTAACAACACACTTGTCCTGATACCGAGTCACCATCGTAGTATACCGGGCACGAAAAGGTCTTTTCCTTCTCCCCCTTCAGTTCAACCTTCTTGCGTTCATCCTCGCCCTCCAACTTGACTTCCACATCCACAGGTGACGCGAAGAAATAAGCTGCCATTATGGAGGTGCAACTGCGTCACTAGTATTTCAGGTGTTTCGGTTGAGTGTCTAGATGTAATAGACAAGTTTCCTGCGGAAGCCTCAGCAAGTGTAGCACCAATACCAACAGTATAGAGACAACAGTGGAGTCCGGTAACGAGTGTAGACGATACAGCGTTCAAGACTTCGGATTCGCAGTCGCGATCAGCGCTCGCTTGCTCTTGCCCCTGACCAACACCCAACTAGGAAGGCGTTGAGGTTCTGAGTCACCGGGACTAAATTCATAAGTGCATTTCTATTGGGAAGTAGGGATACACTGTATAATATAGCACTATCTATCGACCATAGTAGACAAAATACTCCTCAACACGGCTGGAATGTCGGCTGTGTTGGACACCCTGAAACCTTTACCAGGAAGTTGCTTCGGTATCCTAAAATGATGGAAAGATAACATTAAGAAAGGATGGAATGTTTGGGAAGGAAACATACCACGAAGCTTCAGCACCTTCACCGATACAAATCAAAGCTGTGTTGACTTTGGGGTTGCGTGTCATAACGGTCTTAAGCTCTTGGGCGGTGATATTGTATCGTCCGAAGTTGGCGTCAGTAATGGCAATAACAAACCAGTCATCTGCAAGTGGCTCATGAGACGGGAAGTGATAAAGTAAGAGTATCTTTTTAACAGACCTGCATCGAATTTGGCAACATCACTGACGGCCTTGTCGATGGCCTCGACTATACAAAATGAGTGAAACGGTTACAATAGTGAATCAATACCAATCACATACCAGTGTAGTCACCAGCAAAAGTATATTGGGTAACCATCTCCATTTTCTCCACAACCTTCCAACGTTCATGAATCTCCGCGGGAGGATGATCTGCTTCGACCAATGGAATAGTCGGGGAGTCACCGGACTGAGATGCAAGCATATCAGAGGAAAATACAGTAAAAACAACTCTCCCACTTACATGTCCGTATATCTAAGAGATTATATGATCAATATCGTGATTCTCACAGATAGTACAGAGAGATATCACTTACGTCCCAAACATACTTGTCCTTTCGTGTCAGCTTATCGAACGTTTCCATAAGCATGACGGCTACGGAAAGAAGTCAGGATGACTATGATCAACAGAATATGTTTGGCATTCACCTGTCTCTTTGCTTCGTGTAAGTCGACCATCGTACTGGAAGCGATACCTGATGAAGCATTAGACGTAGCTGTAACAAGGATTTTACTTCGACTCACATGGAAGCACTAATATCAAATAAGAACCTGATCCGCTTAGGCCTGGAAGACCTGGTTAACTATGGAATTTACTCAGAAATAATTCCACTTACTTGATCTGAGGACGACCAATCTCTGGCTTCGCCATCCCACGTCGTTTATAGACAGTAGATTCACCGGTCAAACCTTCAGTCAGGCGAGTATCATCCAGTTCCCCATCAGTCTGTCGTTTCACCCATACACGCTCCTCCTCCTTAGCAGAAAGGTCTGGATGGTAGAGAAATTTTATCAGCACTAGGCAGAAACTGAGAAATGAGATCCAAGACGTACGCTCGAATAGGTCATGCAATCTAGCTATGTGTGCCTGAACTGCATCAAGAAGAGCACCATATCCCTTTGCCTCTCCGGCCGTCATATTTAGATCCTCTAGTCTACGCGCAAGTTCTTGGCGGGCCATTTCTCGTGCTTGTTCCTTGACGTGATCCGGGACGTCATTCTTGAGCTCGTCGGATATCTGATTTTTGATTGGTGAGCCACTATGTTTCTTTGAGGTGCTGGTCTATTACCTGTTTGATATCATGCCCTTTGTATAGACGCATGTAACCTCCGCGCCCACCCAGTCCCGCAGTGTCCCTTCCGCCAGTCTACATACGCCATGAGTTACGGTAAAGTAAATTGTGGTTATTCCAATGACACTTACACCGCCCGCCCAAGTATTACCTCCAGAGTGGGGTTCATTGTCAGGATCCTCCTTGCCGAATTTCGGTTTGTCAAGTTTGGTATCTCCTGTGGGTTCAAACTTCATATCCAAAACCTTCTTCTTTGTGGCCTCTCTTGCTGCATCCAAACCCAAGTTCTTGACGACAAGGCTAAACGTAAACAGAAGTTAGTTTGCGTAAAGGACCACGTAACTAATATAAATTTAAACTTACCCATGATGGTCTAATATATCTGCTAAGATCGTAATAGTCTCCGGTTTGTAGATATCGAAGTCGAAGACATTCCGTATGACTGATTCTAATGGGTCGTTAGGGAACGCCTTAATGTGTTTTACCAAGTTGATTAGTTCTGTCGAACAATTAGCAAAGCTCGGTGACACGATTGAAAATCATACCTCGGAGTGAATATGGATATGTTAACCTCCCGGATTCATACGCATGTCGCAGGTCATGGAACGCTGCAACCAGACGAAGGATCATATCTTGACTAAGCTCAGGTGCCATTTGCGCAAGCAGTCTCCTTTCGCTGAGCATATCTGGATTCGTCACCGCATGGCAGCTGAAATTGTCACCCAACACCTGAAGGAAGTGATTCCCCAAGAACGCTGTAAAAGTAGTGTTAGTACGATGGATATGCATAACACAACGATGTGCACTTACGATACCCCGGCCGGTTGGCAAGTAGGATTAATCGGAAATTGGGATGGACTACCACATCGTTGTCTCGTTCTTTCTGGCGTTGCACACGACGACCATCAGCCAACGTCAATTCCCCTTGGCCTGCAAGACTCCTGAAGATGGCTACGACATGCTCAGCAGCCTTATCCGCCTCGTCTACCACAATGATACGGCCTATCTTGATGGCACGTAGGAGAGGCGAGTCAGTGTACTTGATCACACCACCTTCGAGAGAAGTTTGAAACATGAGCTGGTTGACTGTGGTATCGCGATGGAGTTGAATGTACTCCTGAGGGCGCCTCAAGAGCTAATGTGATGGGATTTAGTTACAGTTTCGGTAGAGTTTGAGAAGTCGGTTTGCTTACCTGGCATAAGCTGGGGAGGCAATAACTTAGCACGAGATAATGCGAAGTATAGATGTAATACATACCGATCAATTATCTTATTCTTGCCAACACCCTAATCAAAGAAAGTTTATGACAGCTCCTGGTTGTTTCGGATGGACATACGTACCTGATTTCCAAGTAGGACCAGATGTTCACCTAGCACCTCGAGGTCGATTGCTAGATCACGCATGAGGCCAGTTTGAAGACTGTTATCGTAGAAGTGTTCCATATGGGGGATACGTGAAGCCGCGCCTTCAGCATCTTGATTGACGTCGAAAAGAGGGATGGAGACAGATTCTATGGTCTCGTTTAGGGGGTCACTCGGTGATGGGAAGACTAGATGGCCGTCTTGAACAATAGGTGATGGATTGAACTACGTCAAACATTGTGAATACAAGTAGACATGGATATATAGTTTTATCACTGACCGCAGGGGTTCGTTCTTTCAGACCACAGTCTTCAAAAATGATATCCAAATTCATAGTTTCGGTCCTAGGGAGGAATTCGGCGAGAATGGCTTGGCTGAGCAAGAACCTCAGATCAGAATCCTGAGGGAAACGAGCTAGCCTGCGTGCCAATCTAAGCAAGGCTCGAGTTCCGAGTTTCCTATTCTTCTGAACGACATCAGAGGTCATGCTGGCTCGATATTTCTCCGCAAAAGCGAGAAGTGTCTTCGAAAAATGATCAGGACAGCCGGCTTGTTTTAAAAGAGTAGCCTCTTCTTCGGTGGACATAGGTTGAGAAGGAACCGGTAGGAACATGTTTGCGTGTTCATCTGACAGCCAATCTTTGAGTGGTTGTGACTTGGATGCCGTAGCGATGATGCGGAAAGATGGATGGGCCACTGAGAGTTCTCCAGATTCCAACTAATACAAACGATGAGTTAATCGAAGGGAAGAAAGTAGAAATCGCAAATGTACTTCGTCATTGTTAGCATGTGCAACCATCCGTTTGCCTTCCCAAAGTTCGTACTCCCTATCTTGAATCAAGCGGGATATCGCTCCAGCCGTTGAGCCGAGGACATCGACACCGGCTAAGTGAACTAATCTTCCGTTCCATGCACCCTCGATAAGAGGACTGTTTATGGATATTGAGCGAACGCAATTCTCCAAGCGATGATATATTCATACCTGGGCTCCCAGGTTGTGGTTCCATCGTCACTAACTCTGCGACGCATGACAAGCTCCCTACCCCCTAGTTCCTTATACATATGAACAGTCTCCACCTCATAACCGAGCAACGATCCAAAGGTTTTGACCAGGGTGGACGTTGAACAAGAAGCTGTGCAAGATAGAGCGGGTGGGACATAAGAAATATCCCAACCGACCGCATGTGCTTGTAACATGCATGTCAGGAGGCCCATGAACCTATCCGTTGGGAAGAAATGCAGAGAATCTTGTTTGAATGGGAAAGGCAGAAACTCGCGTGGTCCTGCAGGGGTTTCAAGAGAGACAGACCGCTTTCCTTCAACAGACTCGAAATGAAGTCCGGCCTTGTTCTCTGAAAGGCGTTCTATACGCACAATCCGATACCCAAGATAGCCCAAATGGTCGCTATCTCCTAACGAGGGGCTTCCGAGTGCCCCAAGCCCAACATCTTCCATCTGTCTCGATAACGCTGCCCAGGCTACAAATGGGGCATAAATCAGAGCAGGATGTAACGTCAAGGTTAGCCTTGCGAGCAACGCGGGAGATAGTGATGAAGGTGGAGGAAATGCAGCTAACAGCGATTTGAGTTTCACGAGTGCGGTTTGAGGGAAACTAGATAACGACGACTTTGCAGCTGAGTTGACCTGATGGTGAGCCTCGCTAGCATATTGCGTAGCTAAGATGATATCACGAAATTGTTGATAGAAGGGAGAATCTAGTGCGTCTGTGGCCGCAGAGGGAGACTGAAGTGACAACATGGATCCTACAGGGTCCACGAAGCGAGCTTGGAATCGGCTCCGGAAAGGTGGGTCTATTGGATATCCTGTATATGGTGGTACCGGTGCAGCAATTGCGAAAACTCTAAAGTTCTTGTGTGCTGGGATAAAACGTTTCCCTTCTTGAATTTCCGCCGGGTCAAGTAATGCAAACCGCTGGGGGTGCATTATATGGGTTCCATCGTCAAGATTCCTAGTATATTTCATAAACGAAAGATCAAAGAATCTCATATAACCACACTTACATCTCTCTATTCTCTAATAAATTATTGAGGAGCTACGTAACATATTATACATCAATACAAATGTCAAAACCATGATAACTTACCGGCATAATCCCTCTCTCGGCCTTCTCGATACCCTCAATGATGAGAATTCGACCGTACTTGGCCGCTTTCACTGCAGCGCTGTCGACATACACCAAATTGCCGCCTTGACGCAGTTCTCGGCCTTGTTTCAATTCTGTCTCACCA
Source organism: Cerrena zonata (assembly GCA_038087015.1). NCBI lineage: Eukaryota > Fungi > Basidiomycota > Agaricomycetes > Polyporales > Cerrenaceae > Cerrena > Cerrena zonata. The sequence goes on from JASBNA010000034.1 coordinate 39,388, forward strand.
ACGTCGCGGTGGAGGGCAATATACTCATATTCTAAATTGGTTATGCTGATACAATCAACTAGGTGAAGTGTGAAAGGTACTCGAAAATATCAATAACATACCTGCAAAACGTCATTGCCAATCGCCGAGCATATGGGCCAGGCTGTGAAAGTAAGAAGACATCCTGCCCAAGGATGTACTTCTGGAGCATAAAATACAAATTGTTTGCATTAACGGTGTCTTCTGGCTCCAAACATGTCTCCCCGGAATGTGGTAAGCGTGAAGGTGATAGAGACTCATGCACTGGAAAGCTGACGTCACCGAGCTTCAAAGTTCCAATTTGTGCCGGCGACCGTGATAACTCACGCAGGAGTTGAGTGAGCCGTCTCTGAGCCATAATTGAGAATTTAAAGCAAGCTGAGCACCCTGGGCTGGTATAAGTAGTGTTAGACTGGAACTCGCTGCCCCAGTTTGCCGGAAGAATCAGATGAGAGCAGGTGTGAGCGCGTTTATAACGATGAATTATTAGTGAGACAAGCAACCTATATCACAACATCTGGCGTATCATGAATATGAAATTCAAGATAAGTACTGCTTCAAGTCCGCTTGCCAGTATCGCAAACAGGGAGGGTCAACTGCAAGAGACAGCAGTCCAATATATATGGAAATTCAAGGTGGGATTAACATGACCAGGTCCACGTGGGAATACGGCGCTTATAAGGTGTTCCTGCCAAATCGAGTAGCTCGGCGTCGATGCCACCAGAACTCGAGCTTGAAGCTTGAAGCTTGAACGTTTGAACGTTGAACGTTGAACTGTGTAACTCATACATCCGCCGTCAATTCCGAGTGTGTATTCATTACTATAGAATTTTCAGTCTGTCTGAAGAGAAGCTCAAGCCTACAGAAAAGTACGAATAGAAAAAAGCTACATTATACGCCATCGCTGAGCTTGGTTGGTCAGTAAACCCTTCATCGGACTTTTTGCACTGAAATCCAACCCAGCCCCCGAAGCTACCATTCGTAAATATCCTACCAAGGTAACCTCTAGTACGTCGTGTCCTTCATCCATATCTTTCTGTAGCACCTTCATCACCGCTGCATCGCCTCCGATGATGGGACGGAAGATCAAGGCTGGCTTCTCTGGCCATTTGATATTCGGAGTGTCTTCTCGTGGTTGGAACTCGTATTTCGTATTCGATTTCTCCTCGATAGCATAGTATCTATCCGAAGCCTGGTTCTCCGTAACAATACCCTCAATCAAGAAACCTTGGTATTGAGCATATAGCCCACGAGAATCACAGGATGCAGGGGGGCCGGATGACTGTAAGTTGAATATGGGGGAGTTAAGAAGAGATTTGGGTGCCCAGCGGTAAGGTGATTTCCCAATCCTTTCCCCCGTGCCAAAAATGATATCCGACGGAACCTCTCGTATCAGACATAGAAATTTGGCCATCCTACTGTCAACATCCTCCGAATCGAGAACTTCTTTCACATCCAAGCCCAGGGTACTAGCTAAAATAACGGCTTCGTCTTCCATTTTGCTTGTGGCACGGTGCTGAATGAAAACAGAGAGCCTCTGGAGAGCTGTGGCCGCTACAGTGGCAGACTTGGACTTCTCTAGCACCGACTTTCTCAGCTGATCTATAGACGGGGCCCGACTACGTATCAGACCCTCAATCTCGTCCCGAAAACAGATCTGTGACGCAAGAAGCTCCTGCTGATTGGGATGTGGCTTAGAATTTTCTACTTTGAACGGGCCTCGAGAGGCTTGAAAGTAAAGACGCTTTGCGAACGCAACTTCTTGTAATGTCCACAGACGACGTGTCCAGCCTACAAAAGCGGTTAACATGTCTTGCTCTAGTAATGACACCTTCTGAGTGTCCAATCGTTGTAGTTCTCGATCTAGGACTAGTACAGCTGAGGCGTCTTGATACGTCTGGCTCATTAGGATGACGGCTTTCTTTCTGTGTACCTTTCTACTTATTTGAACCGGGGCACAGAGAGTGTCTATCCACAAAGCAAGACTTGCTTCACCCACGTCCCGCAAGCCGGACATAAGGCTGGATAGACGTCGCACTTGGCACAGAGGTAAGGCATTTTCGTTTGGATTACCGATTCCATGTGACCCTATTAATGAATAGTCGACTAGTCAGCGAACGTGAACATCCTTGCGTCTGGAAAACTTCACTTACAGACGTGAGAAATAGCTACATATGGCTGGCTGTCGTTTACAGACAACTTGAAATCCTTCGAGATCGTAATCCTCGGTATCTTTCCCTTATCCAAAATGGCGCAAACTTCATCGATCTTCACCTTGACCAAAGTACACTTACAGCCTCTCTCGACGTGAGCTGACTCGTATGTCTTTTCGTTTACCTGGTCCGCAAGACAAATCGAATCGTTACATCCGTTATGATCCATGGTCCATCTTCCCGAACTGAGTCTCGCAGCGAAGAAATTGTAGATCCCATCGAAGGGTTCTAACACTTTGCATTCGCTCCTGCACCAGCCTTTGTTCAACATCTCGTCGATAGCGAAATCCTTGAGCTCGTCCCAATAGGCCGGAAAGGACTGCGAAAGCGCTGGATGGACGAAAGGTTTGATTTTATCAAGCGTTGTAGGAGAGCAAAGGGCGAGGGTCAGAAGAATGGCACGGAAGAGGACTCGGACGGAGAGAAGAACTTTGCATTCATCGTAAGTCAGCAGCTGAGGGTCCTCGGCCTCTGACTTCCTCGTAGATATAATTGTCTGCAATGACATTACATGTTGAACAATCTGCAGAATTCTGTTTGATCGCTCGACACGATCGACTTCGTTCAAAGCATTCAATGCGCCCAACCACTGGTGAGGAAGACGGTCCAAAATGGAGGTAGAGAGGTGTTTCGTTCCTGTACCGCCCTGGGTTGCTAGAACTACCTCGGATTCCACGTCAACCCTGACACCCAGGATCGTGTTCATCTCTGCAAGAACGCCGAAGAACAACCATGCCTGCAGAAAGGCCACTTCCTCCGTAAGAGTAGCCTCCCTCGAATCAGCTCGGAAGCACTTCAGACTGAGCGAATCCCGCGGTCGTTTGGTTATGGAGGGCTCAGGAACAGTCTTTTGTCGACATCTGTACTTCCCGTCGAGATCTTTAGCATCTACGAGCCAAGCGTCTGATAGGTCCGTCGCTTGCGGGAACTTCCTGTACTCGCATTTGCCATCCAAGATCCAGCCTGCCCTATCAGGGAAATCCCAGAAGCCCTCCGGGTGGTAGTCGTAAGGCGTCTTAGTCGGCAGCCACGGGCATTCGAAGGGTATGAAATACGGTCGAGAGGTGGTAAGATGACGGGAACTTCCATTGGAGGTGCCGTTTCCGTTAAGGGCCTGGGATAAGGAGGGGGTACTGGCAGGTTGTGCGTCGAGCGGACTGAGGATCGGCGACGAGCTAGTCGTGCAGCATAGTAGTCTTTGCAATTTTGAAGGGCGTTTCGGAGGTCGTGTTTGTGGTTGTGGGGAATGAGACATGATTCGTCGTCTGTATAGGTCAAGTTGGGTGAATATCGGGGTAAAGGGTAGATAGGCTTTCCTGGTACTGACCTGCCTCTTTATGTCCGGCAGTCCTCGAGGCCTCCGCGTTGAAGATCGAGCATCGAACTAAGGAGTCGGAGTCAATTGAATCCACGAATCACGTATGAGGCAATTCCGGGTGATATCCATAGAACACATGTTGAGTATCAAAAAACTGCAAACTGAAATAATTCATATTCATCGAACTCAGCACGCCCGGTGCTCCAACTAGTCATTTAGAGGCAGAATTGACGAATGCCAGTCTTGAGCATCCCATTTATTATTAGAGTTACTCACTGCTGAGTTTAATGGTGGGAATTGAGACCGTTCATGGCGTTTGCTTTTGTTGCAGCTCGGACACAACGTTTATTGCTTCCCAATTCAATCCGCGAAGCGGGTGTCTTCACCATTTACTATATTCGATCTAACACAAGAATCTCAATTTACAAATCGATTGAACAGCCAGTGTTGTGCTAAGAATGATTACCATTTGAGACAAACACGGTACTACGACACGAATAAACCTTTAAACCGGATCAACTTTCGACCATAACCGTTGCGGCTGACAGTGTCAATTAAACCTTAGAAGGGCGGATAGCTTCTGCCTCGGGCCATCTGTCGAAGGCACCCCCCATTTTGAACATCATGTTATATTCAGTTCCATTTCCCTATAACGTATATTCATTGTCAACTTAATGCCTTCATTTTCCGAATGAAAAGTGGCACTCACAAAGAAGTTACAAGGGAATCCCAAGTCAAAAGGCTTCACGTCTTCGATATACTTGATCTGCTCTTTTGTAAGCGAGATGTCGAGAGCCTCGATGTTTTGGTGCAAATGTTCAATTTTGCGTCCGCCGACAATTGGGAAAACATAGGGGACCTTCTGCATGACATAGGCAATGGCGACCGCAGTGATACTCTTGGCCCCAACCTCTTGAGCAACCTTCTCCAAGGCTAGGCAAACCTTCCTCTCGTCAGGAGTACGTTCCCAGTTGTCACTAATGATCGTTCGGCCTATATTGCAAAATATGAATTGAAATCAGCACTGAACAGCACGACATCTTACGAAAGTCATACCTTTCTCTCCCGTCTGGCGACGTCTCTCCTCTTCAGCGTCACTACGGATCTTACCACCAGCAAGGACGTTATAAGGGGCAATAGCCATGCCTTCGGCCTTGACCATAGGGATAATTTCCCTTTCCAAATCGCGCTGTAAAACGTTCCATGCACCCTGGTAGACCACGAAGGGCGTCTTTCCATACGCTCTGGCATAGGTATTGGCGCGAGACACGACCCAAGCAGGCGTGTCAGAGATACCCTTGGGATTGAGCATCAGCATGAGTTTAGTATTAATAAATAAGTGACTTACGAGGTATAGAACCTTTCCTTGGACAACTAGGTTGTGCAAGCCGTTCATGACCTCCTCGATGGAGGTGACAAAGTCCCACCAGTGTACATAGAGAATGTCGATGTAATTGGTACGCAGGTTCTTCAAGGAAGACTCCACGGAAACGAACATCGACTTGATGCTATTCCCTGTATGAGTACCGTTTTGGTGACCAGCCTGTGCTATGCCCCACTTCAAGTTAGTAGTGTACTATAGAAATAAATTAGTGACTATTTTTCGTCCAAGGGGAATCACTCATTACCTTGGTGGCAATCACAATCTCGTGACGGATGTTGCGCCTTTCCATCCATTCTCCTATGAACATTTCGGAGGTCTGGCATTGGCTAGGAATAGAAAGTTAGACTAATCACAAGTAAAATAAAATAGATCAACAAGACACGTACTAAGCATTGGCAGTGTCGATAAAGTTGCCACCCGCGTCGTAGAACGCATCAAGGAGCTTGAAACTGCTTTCTTTGTCCATGCTGCCCATCCCGACCTTCTCCCATTGGTCACCGATGCTCATCGCACCGAGACAGATGGGAGAGACATGAACTCCTGCAGTGGTGGAGAGGACACGGTGTCTGCCAAGCTTAGTAGGGGGAGGGGGAGGGAATGTAACAAAAGATGAAGACATTTTCAGAGAACTTGGTTATGAGACTTTTGAGCAAGCTTGTTGATAGCGAGAATATTGAGAAAGATGTGGAGGACATCGTTCCTTTAAATAGAATATCGCTGGAACTTGAACAGTAGGGACACTACAGTTTTCTGCATAGATATTGCTGCAATCGCCGACAATTCGGGATCGGGAACGGTTGTACGTGCCATCGACATACGCGTTCGGGTGGCTGGCCATGGGTGCCGTTTGCAGAGATGTTCAATGAGCCGTAGAAGATCAGACGAGATCTTGCGTATATAGGCGGCTTCGGCAGCTAGGATGGATATACCGCAAATGTCGGGGTTAAGTATGACAACGTGGATTGAGTGATCGGAATATAGCCTGCGATTAGGTGAAGTTAATAAGATTATCGTATATAAGTATATGTAGTCAAGTCGTCAATGAGGTAGACCGGACACATAGATCACCTCTCGTTACGGTAAACCCATTGGTGGTCCATTTGCATGAATCATGATGCTAGACTATGAGATGTTTACCCATTTACCCCACAACGGGCCGACTCGAACTCGTCCTGGACGCTGTAATACCAATCTGATGCATTCCACGAGAAAGGTTATCGTGTTTCACCATCTTCTAGGGAAAGGGTTTGCTCTAAGGAGGTAGTAAGATAGCGACAACAATATTGTCATTTATTTCAAGAGCATTTGATGCAATATTAAAATCATGGAGGCCAGTGAGTCGCTGGCGGTCCTTAGTTTATCCAACTTAACAAATTGGAGATATCCTGAGTAAGAGAGAAAGGTAGCTTCACTTGGAAAATTGTTATCATATGCTCTATGAAGTCAAGGATAGATCAGAGTACTTGAGACGTTAGGGATCGGGATGCGACTCGGCTCCAAGCAAAACTGCTACTTCTTGAATGGTTACGGCGAGCGTCTATCGTGCTTTCAACTTTCCCACACTCGAGTCAGCCACTAGTCGCTTTCAACGGTCGAGTCGTCGATCATAGCACTTGGGCACTATCCAACTTCTATTCCAGATATAACCTATTTATATTAATTGACCTCTACTGCCAGAACAGAGATTGTGTGCTTCCCAACTTCAACTTCTCACAGACTGTCGGTCTATCTATTATTTCAGAATGGCCCTTCACGAGCTACCTCCAGATGTTGCCTTTCAGCGTATTAGGGAGGATGCAGACAAGTTCTCCTTCACAAGGAGTACTGTATCTTATCGAAGCGCCATTGTTGGATTAGGATCGTTGTCCGGAAAGGCCATCCAAGCTGTCGGAGAAGCTCTACTAAGCGGTCTTGATAAACTATATTATCGTGGAAGGTTGCAGCTCATTGGACGACAACTTCGAAGCTATAAAGGCTCAGAAGAAATATTTCCGGCGTTGTACAAGGTACTATTTGGATACCAAAGGTTCGTCTTGTTGACGATACTATTCAACGATGACCAAGTGACCTAATTTTGATGTAGAATTGGTATCTATCCCGAGCCCGTGCGACAGAATGCATGGTCACTTATTTGTTTGCTTTTGGAGAAAGGGAATACACATATACCCCACTTTGCCGATGCCCTACTTGTCGACGAAACGGAAGGAAGGTTCTTCCTTCAACAACTTGCTGTTTACAAATATTCAAACTGGTTGGTCTCTCATGAATTGCTTCTGATATGTCATCCTGACTTTGAATCAGGAAAGCCAATGCCGTCTGGGACTCATCTCCAGAATTGGACAGAGGTGTTCGAAGTTTATTACTTCTCATACTTCAAACAAAACCGTCTCTCATACATGAGGAACCCGATATCACACAGTTCCTCTACTTATGTTGCGAGGGAGATCAGGCGCAGGGAAATCAAGATCAAATAATGGACAACTTGTGGTTGATTAATCCTACTCCCAGTGTGGAGGATCAGCCTTTGTTGCCGTATTTTGCCCGCAATAGCTGCGGGTCCAGTCTTCTTCTATGCACGATGTGGTATCTTTATATTGCGCCCCTTGAGCTCTCATCTTCCTCAATACACAGCTCTATTCAAATGGTACTCGATTCGTTTCCTAGCCCACATATCAACATCGTCTTCACAGAAGTAAGTTGCTTCCACGTTTGAGTTCCGTCGGGTTTACGAATTGATTTGCAGGTACACGGGATGTTAATGCTGCGATGGCGTTCCTCACAGCTATTCCTCGTTCTACCGACTTAAAGGAAAATGACATACGTCATCTTCTGGCTTATTCGCGGGCTTGGGTGTGCCAGATGCTACTGAATATGATCTATCTAAACACGCTATGTGTGCGGTTTTGGATCATTTTCATTACGACTTAGAAAGGTACGGCAAATTAAAACTTGAATTCTTAACTCAAACGATTTGTAATTCTCCAGATGTCTACTCGTGAGTGCCATCCTTACTTCTTATGATTACTGAATACGTTGAGTTTGGAATGATCTATCACGCAGGATCTATAAAAGCATTAAATGCGCCCAATGTTGAATTGTAGATGCTTACCGTAACGGAGGTGATGTTGATCTTTTTCAGATCAATCTGGGAGACCAAGATGCGGATAATACAAACAACCCCAAACAGGAGTCAACCAGAATGATACCCAGAAGTCTTACCAGTACTAGCCTCGCGCCCGGTCAATCAATTCCAGTCCACAGCAACAAAGTTATGTGTTGTTCCGCTCCGAATCACAGGATAAGAATCGTCCCTTGGCGGTATTCATTGCTGCGCGATGTTCGTCGAATTAAGTTTTGATTATCAGCTTGTCAAGGTTTGTTATCATCTGTCTCTATGCCGCAAACAAATCCACTCACATCTCTTCCTGCTTCAAATAGGTTCATAGGTTTTCAGCGCGCTATTGACGAGTACTATGATCAGATTTTTGACCGTCTTCGCATCGGAGCGCTTCGACCGCTGGATTGCCCCATTAGTCCTTGCTCAGCCAATTTCAATGTTCTAGATCCAAATAACCTATAACCTATGTCCAATTACAAGCCAGAAGCGATACGAATTGGTCAATGTACGGAGCATCCTGCATTTCATGACTAAACGAATGTGCTTCTCAACGCAAGAAAGACACTAGTATTCGATGTAGTCCTCCTTCAGTGCATCCTCCATTTGGTATAACATACGGCTCTAAGGGTGCAAGTGTTGTTGCCACATCTTTTCCGGTCTCTTCTAGATTGGATACAAGCAATTAGCATGTCGGCATGGCAGTTCTCAATATCAACATTCCTGTCTACACCGGATGTATGACAAAAGTCTCTATGTTCCGAGCTGTCCGTCTTGGCTCAAGATGGTTGACACTAAAATCCAATGACGTCGAGAAGAAATTCAGATGGCTATGGTCAGAAAGGTATAAATACTGACGAGGATTAACGGAAGAAAACCAAGCAACCCAACTCCTGGACGCTTTTACAACAAGTTCCACTTGACCACCATGAAATTCACTTTGGCCACACTTGTCCCTCTTGCTATGGCAGGCTTTGCTTCTGCTAGAACAATCACGGTCAAGAATAATTGTCCTTTCACTATATGGTGCGTATTCGTCGAAATATTGTTGACACACCTATTAACCCGACTTAAACTCGTCCATAGGCCAGCCGTGAGTAGTGTCACCATATGATATTCCTCTACTGAACGTATCGCAACTTACAGATGTTTACCGACCTCAATGCTGGGAGTGCCGTTCCTAACCACGAGACGGGGTACGTTTTTAATTGAGATATAAAATCCCTATTTACTGACACCGTCGACGATACAGCTGGCAAGCCAACGCGCACACCCAAGTCAGTTTCAGTGTTCCGAACAACTGGAAGGCTGGACGTATTTGGGTCAGTTCAATCATTTTTATGGGATGAAATGGACTAGATATTAAATATACACTTCTCTATAGGGCCGTCGCAACTGCAACTTCAACGACCCCAACCCAGGAACCCAATGTGCCGACGGAGGCTGCAATGGAGGTCTTCACTGTGACCCACGCACCGGAACCGTAAAGCATCCCATCTCCTCTCATAGTGTCGACGACTCACCTTATGGTTCTCTAGGGTGTCCCACCCGTTACCCTCGCCGAATTTACATTCCAAGGCTCCGGAAACAAAGATTTCTATGACGGTACGTCAGCCAAACCAGCCCGGAGTGTTTAAAAATATTGAATCGGACTTGTTCTGTAGTTTCTTTGGTCGATGGATATAATCTTCCTATGCGTATTGATAACAACAAGGGCTGTCATATCGCTGATTGTCCTGTCGACCTCAACCCCAACTGTACGAGAAGCGATATTATTACGTGACGGTTACTTTGGTGCTAACCTGGGATCACAGGTCCTTCTCAGCTCAAGGGTCCCTTCGACGGCAATGGCACCCCAGTTGGCTGCAAGAGCGCATGCTTGATTGATCCCAACCCAGGTATGTCATCTCCGACACACATCATGTCTTAGGTAAAAGTCTTGATGGATCCCACTTTCGAAATAATACAGGTAACTCTGCCAACTGCTGCAGCGGAAGTCACAACACAGCGGCCACCTGCCCTCCCTCCGGTGTCCAATTCTACTCTTACTTCAGTAAGTACCAAGCATTATCCTTTACTGGTTGGGCAAACAACTTATTGATCATCGCAGAGAACAACTGTCCCAACGCTTATGCATACGCTTTCGACGAGGGCTCTGGCACGGCTCTCTGGACTTGCGATTCTGGCCGCGCAGCTGATTACACTGTCACTTTCTGTCCTTGAAGGGTTCAGTCAAATTGGGTGTTGGTGTTAGCGATACAGTAGACGGTGTAGGATGGTGTAAATTGTGCATGGTGTAGATTACCTTCTTTTGGTAGCGAAATGTTGATTGGTGTGGTTGAAGAAATGCTTTTGAGCATTATTATAACACGATGACGAAACGATCTGACTGTGCGTCTATCCGCGACAAGCTGCCTCTCCGCGAGAGCTCCTCATTGCTGCAAACGCTGGAGAACAGGATTGAAAAGGAGAAGTGCCAAAGTTCGGGCGCAAACGGGACTATATAGATGAGACGTCCGGAACGCTGTTTTCATCTAAGAGATAGAAGAGCTCACCTGGTGACCTAGGCATTACGACAATGCGCGGGAAGATCTCTGCAACGTGTATTCGGACTGTCAATGAAAGTTAGGTTAGCGGCACGGCACCCCACCTTTAAACCGATAGCTTCCGTGTTCAGGTTCTCGACTTGGCGAGGGGGCATTACGGATAAGAATTTGAGCACATCCAATCCAATGAAAGAAACAAGCATCCATTACGAACTCCGAGTCATGAAAACATCAAAAAGCATGAACTATATCGTGAGTTTATTTAATCAACCTTGTTGACTTCAGCAAAGGCTGCAGGTAACTCCTCCTTGATACCCAATTCGACACTCATCACCACCGGATTGAACGCAGCCATCGTCAGTCCGAATGGTGTTCTGACGCGGGATTGCCAACCGTCTGGGATACGTTCTTCGAGGAGGAAAGGTCGGAGGTCTTTCACTTGTCCACCGAAGATGGTTATGAGTGTAGAAGAGCTAGACGCGTTACGGATTAGTACACGACAACGATGAATATAAAATTAGGATTAAAAGACGTACTTGGCACTGCTGAAGAATTTGTGGATAAACGACAGACTGTACTGCAGGTTATTCGCTCTTGATTCGGCACGACGTTTTCCGGCAATACGAGAGAGGTCAGCGGCAGTGAGGTTCCCGCCAGGACCTGTACCGCTCATGAGGAGTTCCTCAATGAGTTTCTTGGCCGGTTTGCCTTGGTCCCGAACGAAGACACTATCTTCACCTGGAGTAGAAATACAGTTAAATAACGTCGGAATAACACAAAGAAAATACAAACGAAAACTTACGAGTCAACGAAGCATCATGCTCGATACCATTGTGCACGTCAATATCGGCCAAATCAAACGAATCTGACCAATAATCGCGACGCAAAACACCGGCGATATAGTTTGGCACGAAGAAACAGAACGTTGGCGAGAAGTTGTATGTATTCCGAATGTGTTCACTAAGATCCTTGAACGCGATACCTTTTCCAGAATGAGGAAGAATACCTTATTGCCACACTCCATCAATACAAAGGATAATCACAAACACTCGAAAAAGACACGCTTACCATGATTTGCCATGGCGTTCAAAGCAGGACACGAACATCTACTATCACCCTCCCTTGCAGGTTCGAAAGTAGGCCACAAGCCTCCCGCACCAGGGGCCCCATGAGGAGTGACAGCATTCGCTGGCCGTTTCGGTGCGAGCGCGTTATAAATAGCCAACCCCGTGTCGATGATAATGACCACCGTGTTTGTGAGTACATCTTTCAAGATAGAGAACAATCCGAGGAGGATACGGATGGTCGCAAGCATTGCGAAGGAGTCACCCATTTTGGAGCTGAGTGTGGGATGAGAGGACAGGAAGGGGAAGAAGGAAGAAGGGACTTAGGGGGAGATGACCTGGTACTTCACTGGCAGTCGAAGGGGACGTGCTTTTTGATGGGACGTTTAAGGTAAGCGGACCAATCAACATGTAAAGGTCGGTCATGCAAGGCAGGGAAGCCTGTCACTCTCCAACTCAAAAGAAATGGTACTTACCATTTTAGGTAATATACTGACCCTCCCGCTCACTAAAAGGGAAGGTGTACAGTAATATGAGCGGAGTTTGAGTAGAGAAGTGGCAATGAGATAGACAATAGTGTCATAGCAAGGCAGCGGAAGAAGAAAAGATGCGTGACAAGAAGGAATGGTACTCGATGGGGACAGACCGACACTATGTTTGCTCGGTGATAACAACCGTCCTCTTCTCCGCTTTTGGTTTCGACTCTCCTGCACGTGTGTGTTTCCGCCTTCTCTCCTCCTTGACTCGTTGCGCCTCCAGCATCGTCGACTTGAGTTGCCCGGCCTTGTAGACGGGTCTTGGTAGATGCCGCGTTCTGTATGAAACGAAATAGTAGAGTATTAAACATATCATTGATATGAACGAGGACTTGAAGACATACCGTGACACCTTGCTGACTTGGGCATCCGCTTTCCACTTTTGTTTGAGACTCTCCCGGTATTCGATAGCAGCACGTTCTCTCGAATCGAGAATACCCAGTTTTTCGTGTGCTTTCGCCTTCCATATCCGGACATTTCCATCATCTGAACCACTCAGGACGTATTTTGCATCAGAAGTGAACAGCGTGCTCATCACCCTAGATATCCAGAAGCATTAAGGCATATGTCGATGGCGGGAATAAAATAAAGACCGACCTTTGCATACGCTTCGTATGATACACTTCCGGTTGAGTCCCCTTCCCTTCCTGCCAAATCCTCACCGTCCTATCCCATCCTCCAGAAACGAACATATGTCCCGTCGGACTCCAATCACAAGTCATCACCGCCGCCACATGCGCCTTATAAATCTGACTCGGGGTCTTCAAACTCCTAATATCAAACGTATACAGATTATGATCTTCCGAAGCCAACAGAATACTCGTAGGGAATGTTGGAGACCATGCGAGGGAGTTGGAGCGCATTTGCATGATGATTCGACGTTCGGCTTTGCCTGTGCGGATGTCGTAGAGGGTGAATGTTCGGTCTGTGCCGATGGATGCGAGGACGGAGGGTTCGGAGGCGTTGAAGCGGACGGAGGTGATCGTTTCGGTGGATGTGGGGAAGGAGAGGTTGGAGATTGCGGAGGATTTGGTTTCGTCCCAGATTTGGACTATGTTGGAGGCGGTTGCGAAGAGGGGGTCTGTCCGGTGGTGGTCTATGGAGCTGGAGGGGAGGTTAGCGAAGTTATATAGATTAGTTGGAAGGAACGTACTTGAAGGAAGTTTTCCCTGGGAAGACGCTTAGAGGCTATTGAAGTTCGTAAGTCAAATATAACGAGAAATCAAGCTTGTTTACACACCTTGGAAGGGCCTGCACCATTTTCATCCACTTGTCGTGTATCCCACAATTTGATGTTTCGATCAACGCCACAACTCAGCAGCCTATCCTCGTCTGCGAAGCACAATCCTGTAATTTTGCCCTTGTGAGCTTCGGGCACCTTCAGAATGTGTTTCCTAAACGAAATGTCGTGTACGACAACACCTGTGGAGTTTAACAGGGTCAATTAGAGCCCACGATCACGGTTTTATCCTCCAAAAAGTGGTTGGCACTTACCACCGTCCCAGCTACCACTAGCAACCACATTCAACGACCCTGGCTTCTTCGCCATCGTCTCCACCGCATCAACGTGGCCTTCCAATGCCGCAATAAATGGTTTAGCAAAGATACGCTCTAGCTTGACAGCATTCAGTGCACGAGTACGTTCTCGAGCTCTGGCGAATGGATGCATAAGTGGATCGAGATTTCGGGAGGTTGGTGTGGGGTCGCCTGGTCGGGCGGGGAGGTGTGTTGAGGGTGCATGTTGGAGAACAGATATTTTCTGTACGGGATCAGTTAGGTTTTGGAGAATATTAGGATGTAAGTTCTGCGACATACCACCATTTTTGCTCCCGTTCTGGGTTGAGGGGGAGCGGTATATTTTATAGGAGTACTAGCTTTCCGGAGATGAGTACCGAGGTTTCTGAGTTTCAGTACAAGGTGAGGTCGTCAGGAAAGCCGTTAAATTCGTAGCAAAAGACAGAGTAAAATAACACTTTATGAGGGTCCGGTTCAAAGCCAAAGTGAAATTTCTGAGAAAGGAAACGTGACCCCTTGAATGACAATCGTCACAATAAACCTGTCACACGCTTGATCGTCACACCCTCAAGCAGACTGAACTCAGACTGGAGGAACGTCAGGACTGCCACCTCTCCTCTTCCTCTCCCCCCACCAACCACCTCTACGCCCCACCAACTTCAATCTACAACTTTAACAAACCATGTCCGACTCGGAAGGCGACTTCTCTGACGAGCTCCTCGAGCTCGCCGGGGCCACCGAGAAGAAACGCAGAAAGCGCCAAGCTCAGTCCAAGTCTTCCAAACGTCGTAAAGCCGAGTGAGCTTTTCCTTTCGGATATATTCGAATATGGATACTTATACTTGGGAATGTAGTATGGGCTCGGACTCGGAGCAGGGGGATGAACCGGAGAGTGAGGAGGATAGTGCAGAGTCGAATCCGTATCCTATTGAGGGGAAGTATATTGATGAGGAGGATCGAGAGAGGTACGTGTCCCCTCTACTTTATACTTGTGTGGAGGGATTGGGGTATTGAATGAGGATTCGACGTGAATTAGACTCCTGGGGTTATCTGAGATTGAACGAGAGGATATCCTCGCACAGCGCCAGGAGGAGATGCAACGAATCAAGATGCGGAGCCAGCTTGACCAGATGGTGAAAGACCAGAGTGGTAGAAAAGACGACACTGTATCAAAGAGTGCGAAACGTATGTTTCTCTTTTCGGTCGTTCCCTCTTCGAGGAGACTAATGATTTGTAGGACAACATACCCAACGCGGTGCCACAAAAGAGAAGACGCGAAAACTAGACGAGCTCAAAGCCAGACGGAAAGCGAAAGACGAACGGAAACGCGTGAGTCACATTCATCTCCATCCCTTATTATTCTCCAGCATCTAATGCGCAATTGTCCTCAAAGTCGAGAGCGGACTCGCCGAAACGTGAACGCTCCTCGTCACCCATGGACATGGAAACTTCCGACGAGGAGGACGAAGATGGCCAAGTCACTAAATTGGATGAAGAGGAAGAACGTCTTAATAGGATATATGGCAAAGACTCCCCCGCTGTGGATGAACCTATGACCATGGCGGACTTGGAGACTGTCAGGTTGACGAGAGATATGTTGGCCAAGTTCTGTCTCGCGCCGTGGTTTGAGGATTATGTGAAAGGTATGAATTACATTGAATGATTCTCTCTTGCGTGTATATATTGACTATGTGTGTCATTACAGGTGCTTGGGTGAGGTACCTTATTGGTCAAGACGAGCAGCAACAGCCGATATATCGAGTATGTGAAGTCGTCAGTATGTATCTTCGTTTCCCTCTCCCAAATCTCACTCAAATGCTCATTTTTCGATTCCCGTTAGATCTCGGGGCGAACCTGGTCAAACCCTACAAGATCAACGAGCGTACTGTCAACCAAGTTCTCGAACTGAGACACGGGAGCGCCGTACGAACATGGTCCATGGACAAGGTATCGAACGCTTCTTTCAGCGAACGTGAATACGACCGATTAGTTCGTGTATACGAAGCTGAGAAGCTTAAAGTACCTACGAAACGGCAGCTGGAGAAGAAGGCTGAGCAGTTGCATAAGTTGAGCACTCAGCCTATGACTGAGGTTAGTGAATTCCATCCGTTATCAATTTATTATTGTCTCATTTTTTATTATTGTTTCGCAGAGCGACATCAACGCGATCCTGCTCCGGAAATCCCAACTCGCTTCCAACAAATTGACAGGCACAGCTCTCACCATGGAACGTTCCCGACTCGCCCAAGCCCGTACACTCGCCTATCGGCGTCAAGATCAAGAGGAAGTCAAACAGCTCGATGAGCGGATTGCCGAACTTGATTTGACGATTGAGAGTGAGAGAAAGGGGAGGAGGGAGGAGAGCAGTGTGGAGGATTTGTTGGCGAATGTGAATGAGAGGAATAGGAGGGCGAATGCGGAGACGTTGAAGAATATCGCGGCGAGGGAGGAGAAGAAGAGGAGGGAGAGGAAGTTGGCGATGGCTAATGGAAGTGCGACGCCGAGGTTGTTGGGGTCGAGGTATGTCTTTCTTTATTTCCTTTCACCGGGATCCTGTCTTTCAGGACTGCATCTAACGGACCCTTTCTTGTTTCTCCCTCCCTCTAGACCTGGGACACCGGGAATCTCAACACCAAAAGGTGACCTCACACGAAGCGTCTCACCCATGTTACCCGCATCTGCTACTACTGTCTCCACTTCCACACCCCCTCCCAAATCTTCTTCCGGTCTCAAGAACAGCTTCGAAGCGAGCGTATTGGACTCGGTCGAGATTGATCTCGGGGATTTCTGATGTTCTTAGTACAAGTACCTCTCCGGAATGCCATCATGGATTACTTGTTGTATAGAGCAGTTTGTGCATCGAACCACTCTAGTTATATATTGTCATTTTGCATCGGTTTTCTCGTTGCTTGTAATTTTTATTATGCACCTCTCATCATATACACCTTATACGTCTTGTCACATAACATAACACATTATCATTACTGCTAGGTTATCATATATCATCATCCGCATTTTTTTGTATTTCTTATTCAATAAAACAATGGATTTCATGTGTCATATTGTGGGCAACGACCGGGTAATCGTTATTTCAGCTACGTGATGTTCCGTTTCAATTGAATGAGACTTGTACAATGGGTGAGATACAGCAGAATGAGAGACGGAAGGGGAACAGTCCAAGTCGTTAAGTTAACAATCTATCCCAAACCCCAATACGAAATGACATCTCTACTCATAAGAATGAGACGGTTTAAAAACCATCATCGAGCCGTCCCTACTGCTCGCCTACCACAAAAACCATCATAAACTCCTCCACTCCAAGTAAACCGAAGAAATCAAAAGTAACGTACGTTTTCAGAATCCGTGATGACCTCCGTATCTTTCGTGATCTGAACATGGACATGATGATTCGGAGTAACAGTGTTCGTCCGGACTTTCTGTAGTTCGTGAGCTGAGAGCCGGGGAGTCACGTCGCTCCTATAAGAAGTCCCTCCGATGGTGACTGATTCGTCGACTTTGGTGTGAAGAAGATGGCGGGCGTTCAGTCTGTTGTTGGGAAGTGAGTAAATGGGCGGATGAGTGTTTTGACGTTGGGGACTTACGCTCCGAAGAAGGCGTTGGCGAGAGCTAGAAGGATGGGTTAATGAGGATGAAATCTTTTGAAAGTCGTGTAGGACGTACTTCTGTCGTAAAGCATTATAAATGCACAATAGAGCAGACTCTTGGGTTGTGCGAGGTACTATAGGATCCATGAAATTAGTCGACACCCGACGTGTCACGCAAAGCACCTACAGATATCAGGCTACATATTGACATCGCACTATAGTACGTGGTTCAGTATTAACCCAACGAACGAACCTAACAGATCGACTCACACTAAAATCGCACCCGTGCTGACGGAGTATAGGATCAACCAACTAACGATCCCCTGCGTTCTTCGTATCCTAGTCAGTTACGCAGACTCATATATAGAGCTGGGATTCTCTAGATACCTTTTTAAATGCGACTGTCTGCGATGCAGATAGAGACCCATCGTCGTGGCGATCATCGCGTCGGAAAGTACGATCAATGAACCTGTAGTCAACAGAGCAGGCTGGTCACGCAAAGGCATTAGCACTCTTGGATGTATATGGCTGGACGCATGCGCAGTTCACATACCCTGGTAGCAACCCTGTTCTCGTACTCTTCCCAAGTGCTGGATGTACACCTAAAACGGCGTGGTAAGATCCTCTGATACTAAATACGTGCAAAGAGATGGTGTTACAGGACAATAATTAGAACTGTGAATCGAGGTAACCCTAAGTAATCAGCGACGAAGGGGTATGCGAGCTGGGGCACTCACGTAAGAAGAAGGCGTAACGGCAGAGAAGTAGGAAAGCCTAGAATGAGTCTCAGCACGGTTTGGTTAGAACACGGGAAATGTACGTACCGTCGCAGCTGTAAGGCAGATGTTTCTGGTGACTGTTTGGAAAGAGTTAAGCGATGAGTTGTGTCTCGAGCGATTTTATACTTACACTTCCACATTCGATGAACATAGAATCTAGGAACGGTCCAGTTAGTCGGTATTGCGAACGGAAGGGAATGACGTACCCTTGTACAATAGTCTCCAGGACCATCTAAGGATATCGAGGTATTCATCAGCAAGGGCTCTGATATGGTCTAATATGATTATAACTTACTCCAAAAGCAACTGCGGTCTGCATGGATCGTCGGATACTAAGTCGAAATCCATGTACACAAAAGAATGGACACATACAGGTATACTCCTGTAGGAAAAGTTAGTCTTGCAAGTTTAAATCAGATCGCCGGATCATGTACGCACCAGTCAATTCTCAAGAGTAAAAGAGGGTTTTCAATAGCCAGAACGGAGTAGAAATATTGTTGACGCTGTACAAAGACCGTATTACAGGTCTCTAGTAGACTATATCAAAGCATTTCAGTAGGTGAAGAACAAACTAAATAATAACTCGCTTACATCACGGTGGCCGCCAGACACTTCATCCACACCGGGTCACGATCCCATTGTTTGTAGTACACATACGCTTGAGAGACAGATATACCAAAGAACCTAGAGATGTTTTCAGTAGAGTAGCGTGGCTCAATGCGGAAATATAGCTTACATATTCGCGATACCAATGCCTTCAATGAACCCGCCAACGACGGAAGTCACAGGTGGAAATTGTTCCATTGCAGAATTGACGGAGGGGAAGAAAGATCGAAAGTTGGGGAGGAATAAAGGATAGTTATGACTTGAGTAACAAGTCTGCAATGGAGTTTGGTGACCTGAAAGACAAGGCGGCCTCGAGATCGGGGGAAATATCGGCGGAGGTTACTTATACTGAGGCGTAAAGAGAAATCGGAAATCCCCACTCAGGGTATGTATAGGGTCAGCCACGATCAGAAACGATAGATATGAATCATGTCGAAGAAGAAATATTGTTCACATGTAAAGCACAGGGATCGGTGTCAGCGGGGAACTATCTGATACCCCGAAAGTCAGTGATGCTCAGATGAAATCAAGGATCCTGCAATCGGGACCACGAGAAAACGGGCTACGGCTTTCAGACTAACAGCATCTGGGCTAGCCATGTGATGTGTAGAATCAAGGGTCCAGAGGTTCCCTTTCCCAGTATGATTGTTGTGATGTCGACTTCCTCCTCGAAGAAGCATGGTCGTGAATTGCTGGTAGACGGTGTCAGCCAATACGGCGCGGTTGTGTCATTATTGTCAGATAATCATAGAGTTAAGAGAGATATCGGTATCGACGTAGAGTAATGAACGGGGATGAGGATTCCAATGCGGTTCGATTCTGGCCGAGTGAGGCACTTGGGCGCTGAGCGCTGAACGTTGAACCCTGCATGATCCCGGTGTCGCCATCCAACGAAGTGCAGGGAATCATTGAATTCATGTGGACTAGGTCTATGTTTATGTCATTAGCGGTCTGATCCTGGGGCTTGCATCTCACGGCTAAGGACATATGAGGAGCGCACGCAGTACGTGTTTGGATAGATATCATCATGTTATCCATTGAAGGAACAAAACCTGATGATGGTGACAATAAGGTCAGAAGACGATATGCTGGCACTAGCACTCACTAAGCCATCATGGAGCGTATCAAATATTGCGCCTACTCCAAAAACTTATCAGCAGTTTCGTCCAGTAGCGCAGCAAAAAACATCAAACGATATATCGACCCGTTCACAAATGTTGAACGATGATCATGAAACGATCATATGAGTAGGAAGTTATCTAGGTCGTTCTTTGTAACAGTTATGGCGACCCCAAGAACAGTTGACGAAGATGTCGGGCGTAGTGAGAAAGAGAAGAACTTGTGAAGATAGTTTGATTCAACATCATGATGGTACTAAGCGAGAATAAACGCGGGTACTTACATGCCGAAGCCTCCTGTTGGGTTCGATCCGTTACATAGGCTCAGGTACTACGAGTTACGATAATTCGACGGAAGTAGGAATCACACATTCTAGCTATTATTCTCTGTAAAACATACTAAATAAAAATATAGGATCGGACACCCACTGTGACTGTTCCCTACCTCTGACACCCATCGTCACCATCACCGGCATGCCCCAGTGGTTCCTTCGCCTGCGTGTCTGGATTTACCACATCCTATCGCAACCCGTTAATGGTTTTGTTCGTGTATTCCGCTTCGGGTTGCCCTTCGTTCTCAAAAAAAGCGAAGGCTACGTGAGCACCGAAGCCGACGCCCTTCGATTCCTCAACTCACAGTTTCGGGGCAAGGACCGTCTCCCTATTCCGAAGTTGTACGACGCCATCGCTATCGACGGTGTCACGTACACCTTAATGTCTAAACTTCCTGGTCAAAGCATCGCTGAGGCCAGGGGAGGTGGTCGGCTTCCTTTCACTGCCGAGTTCTTCGACTCGATCGCTGAACAGGTGGAAGCCATCCTTCGACGTGTTTGGGCTCTGGAGCAGCCACCACACATACGTGGTCAAGTCATGATGAGTGCAAGCGGCCACGGTGTGCTTACTGATTACAATTTCGGACATGGTTTGCTGGGCCCTTACACTGTCCTCGATTACTACGCCCTGGCTGTTGGCTATGGGAATGGGACATCTCTTGTTCATGACTACCCGGAGGCAGAACACACATTCCCCGCAGATCGTATTGTGTTCGCCCACACTGACCCTCACCTACAAAATACGCTGATCTCGGACGATGGCCGCGTTTGTGGGCTTGTGGACTGGGAGAATGCTGGGTGGTTTCCGATGACGTATCAATGGCAGCTTTTGCGAGCGAGGCATACCCATACCACGCTGCTGTATATGCAGGCATGGGATCGCTTGCAGGTATCTGACGAAACTCGTGCGGCGAGAGCGTTGTTTGCAAAGATCCGAGCTGCAACTCCATTCTGAATAGTAGAGTAGACTGCGTACCTCATTATATTTGTCTTCTATTCAATTCTTAACTCTAGTGACACTCGATAAACGGGTGCTCTCAATAGATCCTACACTTGCACCGGCGACCCCCCGGTCGACCTACCTATGGCGCAGTGGCACTTCTTGCCGACGAGTAGTATAACAATGGACTCAGGACTATATACAGTGTGGCAGCTTCGGAGGATAGTCTATAAATAGCTATTTCTGTAGACTGAGAGAAGTTATTACATTGGCGATATGATGCCAACGATGCCTACCTACTCGTCGTCATCAAGGGAAGTAGGTAAAGCTGTCCAAGCATCTGAAACATATTACACCAGTAAATTCTGAGTCTTGTTCAGAATGGTGCCAAGTGGCTTACCGGGAGTGGTGACATTGACGAAATGCAAAGCGTGTTGATTGTAAAACAGTAACAGTGCTCTCTATTACAAAGGTAAACAATTCATGTTAGTATTAAACTCGAAGAAAAACTAGGTTCACCTGGGTGGAGGAATGAAGGGTGTTTATTGCCCGCGTAATAGATCTGCAATGCGTTTTTGGTGACTTGACGGTCTAGTATATTGAGGCATTGAGAGAAGTCGGAGATCCTCACTTAGGGTCTACCGCAATTATAAATGATAGGTATAGATTATATCGAAGAAGACATCCTCAGGCTGTTCACGTGTGAAGCACAGGGCTCGGTGTCATCGGAGAACTATCTGATAGCCACAAAGTCGAGGATGCTCAGATGGATTCAGGGATTCTGCAGCTTCTTGTGGTCGGAACTACGAGACGACGGAATGCCGCTTGCTACGGCTTTCAAACTTAACAGGGCCTGGGGTCGCCGTGTGATGTGTAAAATCAAGGGTCCAGGGAGGTCCAGGGATTCCTCTTCCATCAGCGGGTTAGGTAGAACCCTCCCAGCCCCTTTGAACCGGCCAACGCCGATGTAGCCTATGTAATGCCCAGTCGTAGTGTTTAATTACTTAAATGGCAATGTATTACCAATGTGTCCTATGTCGAAACGTGGAATAGCATTACAAAGACAACGCCTCGTTGTTCTGCCTATGTATGGCAATTTGATGCCCCGTATCGATATGGCAGGTTCTGTAGTTGGTAACATAGCCCGCCTTGACATGATCTGGCCGCCTTCCTCGGCTTACCATTTGAATAGTACACTGTTACTCAGAGTATTACAACATACTTTGGACATGCCCATGAAACTCTCAATGACTGACATTTCACGCACGCCAGATTTTGACCCGAAGAACAAACTTTATATTCAGGTACTAGTACTATTAGAATCATGATGATAAACCCCTGAGTCCGAATAGTCTCCGCTCAGACTCGTTCAACTCGCCTACACCGTGATCCTGACCACTCAGGCTCCCTCCGAAGCATACCTACTAACACCACCACTAATTGCTGCACAGGTGACATCTAGTAACACCAGCGCGAGGGTACATCTTCTTCATCGACATGTGCATTACCTCTTCGCACACATCACCATACATCAACATCGGATAGACTTTGACGTGGGTCAGACGCGAGCCCTCTTCCATCGATTCTAGGGCCGGTAAGTCATCATCTGAATCTGAAAGGTTCCCGTCCATTTCTGCCATGTTACTACTCACACCATTGACTCGGACAAGTTCATCTACTCCTCCCCTCTTCCGAATCGACTCGGATGACCCCAACGGCTTGAATTCGACATCGAGAATCTCCTGGGATGGCTCATCCGGGTGCAAGTAGCTCACCCAATCGCCGTTTCGCACAGCACGAACCCTCTCCCCGTTGTAGATGGAGACGCCAGTCTCTGTCTTCAAGTCGTTGTCCTCGATAGCCAGCGAGCCAGCGTCGCCGTGGGCCTCAATATCGTCTGAGTTCGGCATGCTTTCAGTGACCAAGTCATTGGGCACACGAACTTGTTTGTTTGTTCCATCACAAGCGATCACCAGCTTCAAACGCTCGAGTGCAGCACCGAGGAATGCCACTGACCGACGA
Organism: Cerrena zonata; assembly: GCA_038087015.1. Lineage (NCBI taxonomy): Eukaryota > Fungi > Basidiomycota > Agaricomycetes > Polyporales > Cerrenaceae > Cerrena > Cerrena zonata. The sequence continues at coordinate 62,499 of JASBNA010000034.1, forward strand.
GTCATGTCTGCGTGCTCCTGCATGAGGACCGCAGAGTGTCCCTGGTACGTGACAAGGTGATCAAGACAATCCACCAAAACAGCAGTTGCGTCTACGGCGCGAGCATCTGAGTTCGAGTCCCCGATCTCTAATAAACCAGGTACGAGCAGTCAGTATTGATGATAATCTTGCTCGTATTGAAGGTGAGCCAGGTGACATACCATGACTATCATCTTTTGGGGCAATATTTTCCTTGTTTACCTCCGAGTCGGAAGCCTTTTCTAATACAGGTTATCAGTCAAAACGGTTCAAAAATCTTGAATCAACAATAAGAATGTGACGTACGATGAGGTTCGGGACTCTCCTCCTTTGGCTCTTCAATGAGCTCACTAGCATCGTCCAGCTGAGACCCGTCAAACTGTGTAGCGATCCAGTCACAGCCACCGTCTTCGAGTTCGACAAGCTCCATCAGTACCCTCAAATCAGGAGGTGTCATTGGCGTGACAAACGGGCTTTTTGCATCGAATGCATGGGAAACATCCAACCGTTCGCCCTCGCTAGAGAACCAATGGCCATCCCTGAAGTTAAAACGCTGGAGGAGTGTTGCATGCTGCTCGGCAGTGAAGCTGTCTGCCCACTGGGAATCAGTGGTTTGCGAGTCAAGGGCTCCACCATGGGCAAACAAACTAAAATGTTGTTCAGACTCTATACCAGCTATTTTTTCATTGATCAAAAACGTACTCAGCTGTTTTTCCAATCCCTGTGGAGGACACCTTTCGACTCGGATTCACTCGACGGTCGGCAAGTTCATCGACCTGACTCTCAGCATAAGAGTCAGGCCTATAGCTGCCCTCGTCGAGCTCGCGATCTTGCCAATGCATTTTTTTGGATTGTTTTCTATGGGTGGGTGATAAGGTGAGTGGTCTGAGTCAAGCCTGAGCTTCTCCGGAGTCAGGGAAAATAGCTACCGGCCTCTCTGGACGCTCATCGGGCAATTTGAATGTTCATCCGTTCGGTTCACTTCAAAAAGTGAACCCATGCTTGACCTATCCGAGTCGGTGTAATTCCGATGAGTCTGAGTAATAGGACTCAGAGTACCAGTAGAGTTCACGTAGCTAAATACAAATATTTCGACCATGTCTACAAGTCAGCGTACCCCAATGTATCATTAACAAGGTTAACAATTTCAGAATCGTCACCTTCAATATCATCACCGCTTACATATGTAAGTTCTTCTGCCTCGTCCTGCTCTTCCTCCAAGTCGTCTTCCTCGTCCTCCCCTTGCTCATCCTCTTCCAACTCATTTTCATCCTCGCCATCCCCCTCCACATTGGTAGAATTGTCATTACCGGTCTCGGTCTCTGTTGCCTGCTCCATGTTGTCTGCTGAATCCAGCGGGTTGGCCTCTTCGGGAATTGGATCATTGATATCGACTTTAACATGACCAACTCCCCCTCCTCTGAAGCGCATGTACATGTCTCTATCCACAAAGCTAGCGGTCATCAGCAAGTGCAATCGCTATCAATGTAAGTCCACTCACCAATTCACATAATAATACGTCCAAGGTGTGAACAGTGGCGAGGCGCTATTGATAGACCCCGAGTCTTCAGTCTCAATTCCTATCTTCGTACCGTAGTGGAAGGCAGGTATTACATGAACCCCACGGATGACATCGTCGGGGTCAATGAAACCAAATGCACCGGGCTCATCATGAGACATGAGTTCAATACGATTAAGTCGCCGATGTTGAAACCCGGCCTTGAATGTGGTGTCGCGACGGTACCAGTGGACTCTGAGGAATTGTACGGTATGTACATTGGCTTGGTTTCCGGGTAGAATATGGACGACCTCGGCGTGGTATATACCAATGACCCGAGCGTATGAAAACGGGTGCCCTGAAGACGAAGTCATAGTCTCTGCATCAAAATCGGATGCTACAGTCATAATGTCAGCATGTTTATTGGCGTTTACAATGTCATACTCCCTTCGCATGTCATAAGTGGTGTAGTTAACCTGCATCGTCTTGTGGTTGAATATACGACCGTTGACAATCATGATTTTGGCATGGTCTGCGGCGTCGTATTTGGTTCCATCATCTGCCATTCCCGGATACAATAGACGTGCTACGAGATGGTTCAGAAGTTGAGTAAGAAAGTCCTGTAGCAGGTTCCCGTCCGGTCAGTACTACAATATTCTGCGAATAGTGTCAAACCTTACTTTAAACGCAACATCCACCGACATTGACTTCAACCAGGGACCCAATTTGAGAGCGAAGTTTCGAGATTCAGCAATATGATGATGGTCATTGAGGGATTGTTGCCGGCGAGTTTCCTTGCGTTTCTCTCGCAGTTGTAGTCTTTGTTCAAGGGCCCTCTTCAGGATACGCTCTCGGCGATACATACGTGCGATTTGGCGTGTATGCTCAATCTTGTTTGTACGACCATAATACCGCTTCACGCTCCTGTGTTCCAGCTCACCCTGCAGTTAGGATATGTTAGAGCACTCTCATGTGGAAACAATGAGGAATATATACCGCCTGAGTTGAATATGAATCTGTCGTTCCGAAACGAGTGATTGTATTAGCGTAATCACCCATTGCATGTAACTTGTAAGTTGACAAGTTGAAACGCTTGACTTTGTTTGGCGGAGAAGTCGCGACTGAGGTTGGAGTAGGGGGAGTTCTGACCGGGGTCTTCGAGGTGAGTTTGGCACGTCGGCGTATGCGAGCTGCTTCTTCCTTCGGGAGCTCCCTTGTGTCATAGGATGCGGAGAGATGGGTTGCGAAATGACGGATTCGGACACCAAAGGAATGGGTCAATTTTGAGAGGATGTCGACCGTTGTCGTTGTGTGAAGTCTCAGTTTAGCATTGGCATGCCATTCCGCAAGAATGAAAATGAGATCTTGAATTGCACGGTCATGCGAACGATCAGGAAATAAGCCTTCAAGCACTGGGATCGCACACTGTTGTCACATAGACATCTGTTAGTAAGCTACATGTATATATAGCGATATTCCCATACCTGTAAGTAATCCTCGAAGTCACGAGCTGCTATTTTCTTCATGGCTGATACATTGTTTCGAATCCTTCGGATAGTCGAGCGACCAAATGTAGGTATAAGTCGAAATCTGTAAGTCCACTATCTGACTTAGCATTGCTTACATGATGATATGCGTCAGTAACCGTACCTTTCATTGAAGGATTGAATTACAGTTCCCCCAATCGCGACCAGCATACGGATGAGGTGGATCAAGAGGGCCTTCCATACACCCAGCTCAATCTCGTGAAGCAGGTCAACAACAAATAAGTAAAACGTCTTGACAAACTCTCCAATGCGATCGCTAAATGCATTCTGGGGAAGTTATAATGAGTGTTCATATTCATTGTTATAAAACCCATGAATGACTTACAATTGTCGGAACATATGAGTTTTCACCAAGTAGATCCTCGACCGCAGTAGACTTGACGCCCTTGCCTCGCTCATAAATAGCTGCTCGTGCTCTTTTAATAGTGGCGCGAAGAGGATGGTTATCGTGGCGGGCAAGATTAACACAACGAGCTATGTCGTGTGCTGTCCCAAGCTCTTTGATACGTTCCTTGGTCATCGTACATCGAGGACATGGAGTCTTGCCCAGATTTCTGATGGTCGCTAACAGCGCTCTTATGGGACACAATATTAGAATGACAGCTAAAAATTCGTTATGCAGAAACTCACTTTTCTGGATAATCGGCAGAATATGTAAGGATCCGGGGATAAACTCTGCGCAATTGACCGTCCGGACACTTCATTACAATACCGTGCCTACAGGCATGGACGAAGTCGTCATCAAGCAGAACCCTCCATACTGCATGCATTAATTCACGTCTACAATGTGTCAATACCTCCGCCGGTGGTCCCTCACCCGTGAGATCAAGGTACCAATCATGGAAACGGTCTGGGAGCTAGTAAGGAGAACAATGATCCGTATCAATTATCGACCGAATCGCATCCAGTGGAACTGGTAATACACACCTTCGGTATATAGGCAATATGATGACAGCTGCCAGACGAGGGACACGCTCGCAAGTATTTCGACTGGTTTCCGAAGTATAAGTACACAGGCCACAACGCAGCATCACCAAAACTTGCGAGATGGGTCGAGTCAGAGTAGGACATCAACGCGCAGACAACCCTCTCCAATCCGCAATCGGGCTCGGGTGGTAAACTCTGGAGCTCTTCATAGACCTCATTAAAGGCTTCACTGGTGAACAATTCCCCATAGACACGGTCGTGTTCCTCCGATGTCCCATGAGTCCAGAATTGACGAAAGGGCACATATTGGAACTCGGCAGATTCCGGAGACGACCAGACTTGCTTGATAACTTCTGTTATTGAACGATAGACGAGACCATCTACTGTGAATACAGGAATAGGAGAGGAGCCGTCCAATGGATGCGGTTTGCCGTCAGGGACCTGGATCTTGACAGAGATCTCCCGCCAGCCATCTTTGAGGTCGGAGATCGACATGTCAAACAACCTCGTTTCTCGACGAGCATCAAAGTTGACAAGCTCGTCAGCCTTGATGTGGCGAAAGACCGAGTGAACCAATAGATTGGTGTCCTCCAATGATTTTGTTTTGGAGGACCAATGCCAATTCATAATCAGCTCAGCGGAGGGGCTGGAGAATGCATGAGTCGGTGACAGGTTTAGCTTAAGAGAAGTACCGTCGGTGGGTGAAGGAGGTAGGGCGCGCCGGCGTAGGCGTTCAGGTACTCGAGAAGCCGGTTCAATGAAGTGGATAGGGGTAGGGGTGAAATAGGTGGGTGATGTTGTAGGGATAGGGGAAAGATATTTCGCGTACAATCCATAGTGGTCTACACGACCAGCGTGAGTATCAAACTGAGGCATCGGTGCTTGAGGAGGGAGGGGCTCTGTGACTGTGGGCGCAACAGAGATAGCAGCTGAGGAGTGATGTTGTTCAATCACTTTCCATGTTGGGCGTTTCTTGCGCTGACCACGGCCAAGGGTAGGTGGTTCGATTGACGTGGATGGTACAATGGCGTCTGGCGTAATATCAGGTTCCGATGGAAATGGGGGGTCGAAATCAACGTCCATGGGCTGGGGATGTTCACGTGCGGATCTATTCTTGGTCCGTCTAACAAGAGTCGCTTGTCTCGCTGACTCTCGAGCTTCACGAGACTTCTTCGAGAGATGTTGTGCTCTGACTCGTTCATATTCGCGTGTAAATTTGCAGGTGTTCTGGTGAACGGACAGCCCTCTAGGTGTGTCTGAGCCACGGTGACATGTCGGGACACATGGATATCTCCATGTCAAGCTCGAATGAGACATCCTGCATGAAGGGATTCAGTATTAATGTTCAGTAAAGTAGTGGCTAAGGATGGACTTACAAAGTGTTGGACTGGTTAAGATGATCACGGTTGGACTTCAAGTTGGGATGTAACTTGAAGGTACTGATGCAATCATGCCGAATAGCGAACGGTCTTTGAATCGAACCGGCGGGCGGCCGAAGCCATGAGCGGATCGTTTGCTGGCTCCGTGATTGGCTGAGTTGCTATGTTCCGCATGAACCGTTCAGAGTCAGCAACTGTATAGTCAATATAAACCTTATTTTTGTCACTCACCTGCGATAACAGTACACCGTGCAACAGTGCTCGGCCATACTATATCTAGTTCAACCATCCACTGAAAAGATGGCAGGTTTTCTACCAGAACTACTCCGACCGTCCAAAAATAAAAATCCACCTCAGTCGTCTCGCGCACCATCAGGACGTGTCACGAAGAAGCGAAAAGGGCCAGCGGTGACGCCAGCTCCATCACCAGCCCAACCGCCAGAACCAGCACCGGCATGGTCTGCTGTCCCCCCTAGTAGTGGTCAGGCCGCTCCTACTGATCCAAGCGAAAGACAAACGGCCCCAACACCGCTGCCTTATGGACGCCAGACAACAACACATCCTACATCGGGTCCTCCACCCATGGCGCCTCAAACCACGTCGGGACCACCTGTGAATAACTTTAGTGAGTCTGTTATGAATTGGTTATGGAGAGCTCGAGGGTTACTTACTTAAAATTTGCTCAAGTCGATCCTAACCTCAGTAGGATAGGCGTGCCATCGAGTAGGGCTGCAAGAAAGTGAGTGATATACATTTCAAGGCCTGTCTGAGTCGTAACGTTCGGCTCGAGTAGTATGCCTGACCCAGGCAATCGAGGGGCGGTAGAAGACAGCGAGGCTGATGCGAACGAAGGAGTTGGAGGTGAGGGAGGGGATGAAGGGGGTGTCACCGCCCATAAATCGGATATAGAGGAGGACAGTGACTCGGAATTATACAATTCGAAGTCGATTGACGTGAGTTTATATGCGCGTCACTTTGCTCGGATGGGAGGCATGTTCTCCGCCATTTCTGACATCGTGGATACGGGGGTTGCCTGGGAAAACGAGTGTGATGATTGGGATGAGAGGCATCCTGAGAGCGATGAAGATATCGAGGATGATGTGCAAGACGATGACGATCCCAATCCCAGAGACCTCAAGCATGCTGATTACAACGAGAAGTAAGTGGCGGATGTTCTTGGATATTAGCTTACCTACTAACAGATGGAATGGAAGGACATGTCGTGAGATCGAGGGTTGGAAGGTGCTTTGTAACATCATACCGGGGTTTGGGGAACAAATGAAGACCTTTGGGAACCGTGGATACCCCATTAAGCGTTTCGGAATTTGTGCTGCGGTAAGTACTGTACAACTTGCCATTTGCGGATGCGCATTTGTTGTGGGCGGCGTAAGATCTAACCGACCGTCTTGCTATCATATCAGCTCCAGAAAGAAATCAACATCTGCCGTGGGAACGACACTGCAGGCCTCAAACCGAAATGTTTGCATTACATCCATCCAAACCTCGAGCCCCTCAATCCGGTATTGTCTCTCAAGGATGAAGAAACGAAGGTAAGTCGGGGTTGGTCGCATCCCCAGTTGGCAGCGGCGCTTCTCCCTTTGAGGTATGAGCCTACTGAGGAGTGAGTATTCCGAGTATGCGTGTCACGAAGCTGTCTACTTGCTGACAAGTTTTTGCTTGTTCTAGGAACATCGCTTTGGCTGGGTCTCACAATCCGGTGGTGGAGACCCACCACGATATCTTCCCTCGTTGGCTTTATGCCGCTACTCAAGAGTACATCGCGAAGGATGAGAACAAAGGTCTGTTCTTTGGGCATTACCTTGTGCACGTACGTTTCGACTCCTCCATTTATTTCTAGTATACTCTTGCTGACTATTATTTATTATTGTACAGGTGCTTCGACACATCTACACTGGTCCTCGTTCTGTATCACGGGGTCCTCGGTCCCGAAGGAGGTCCCGAAAGGGGAACAATGCAGAACGGATGGGGATCACGAAGCTAACGCCCCGTGCCGTTGCGTATGGTTGCTGCCAGGTAAGGTCTTCTATCATGCCTCCGTATAACGCCGTCAATCTCAACATCGGGACCCATTCTTGCAGGCACAATTTTGCATTAGCAACCAAGAGACATGGGATCAGATGTACTTTGACTTCGACCTCGCCGCTTTCTATTGGAACATTGTTGATCTCCTCTCCGTTGGGGATGAAGGTAAAGTTGCCATGGATTTTCTCAACAAGTGAGTAAGTCAATACGGTGTTGATAATGTTCCATTACTAATGACATTTCCGAGTCTAGGGAAGTCTTTGGCACTCCGGATGGCATGCCTGTTGAGCGCGCTGAGATGACTGGTGCTCAACGTCTTTTGGCTCAACGTGCTGTATCTCTTGAGTAGAGTAGCTGTGTTCTGTTGTATTACGGCTGTCTAGCCTAAATTGAATTATTTCCGTATTTTCCCCAAGCGTCGATGTGAACTGAGCAAAGCGTGAGAAAAGAAAAATAACGAAAATGAGATGGATAGGTGGGCACGTAAATCTAAGGGACCGCATAGCAATGTATAGGGTGGAATGCAGTACATAATGAAGAGGAATGAGACCATGCAATGCGAAACCTTATATGTGTATTGTGCGCTCTGTAGGGCAGTCATAGGTGACATAGCAGACATTGATTTCGTGCTATGTCATAGCCCGCGCTTAGACAAGGAATTATACAAAGCTATGTACGAGCGCGGCGTCGATGGTATCTATGTATCCTATACGTCCTCTAGATCGCGCTATATAGTCTTCCCCGACCCGCTGATGTCCAAAACGAGCGCTGTGATGTCGAGGTTGCCCTTCGAAGAACCATGGTCGTGGGTTTCTAGTTAACCATACGGAGTGGTCGTGTCGTGATTGTTAGAAAATCAGTATCGAATAGCTGATGTAGAGTGCTACATCGACAGGGATGAGGATTCCATCCTGCTTATGGCCGAGCGAGACGCCTAAGTACCAGTTCCCGGTGAGCTGGAAATTTCGAGCATTTGTCACGGTAAATCCGCTATACTATCGTAGTCACGGTGCTCATGATCCAAGTAAATGATTATATCCATTTGTAGGGGCCTTGAGCTATGGATCTCAGGGTCTAAGACGTGTATAATGAAATTACGTAGTAGCACAGCGGGGATTAATTCTTGCAGCGCGTGGATGCAAGAAAAGAACATTGAATAAACATTTTAATTGTTCTCATCATGTTCGGCGACCAAATATGGAAATAACATTAAAATAACAGATAAAATATTTTTTCCCATGTTTTTTAGCTGTTTGGCATGCAGACATTGTGAATGATATATAACGAAACAATGTTTCTGTTTGGAATGCAAACTTTATATGAGTTTTCTTGATGTTTTCTCGATGTCATCCTACTGTTGTGTCACCGAACATTATAAATGATAAATCAATGTTTATCGTCCAAACATCGTAATAACATGAAGCATGTTTTCTTCATGTTTTCCTCGTGTTTGGGGGCCAGATGTGGGTATGGCAGGTAGGTTGTTGTCACAGTGGTGTAGCGCCAAACATAAAGGTTATTAATCCAATGTTCTCATTACAAATAATTAAAATGTTTAGAGCATGTTTGCACATGCAAGCATATCTAATGTTTGACGGTCAAACAGGAATCAAACAAAAGGTAAACAGACGAAGTGTTTTCTCCCTGTTGGCTAATCGTTTGCTCGGTTAACATGCAGCAAACATTCAATCTGTTCGCTCCGCCTGCAAGAAAGACCCCGGATACCTCGTGCCACTCGTATTCGCGATTGACAAATGCTAGAACCCCAGTATTGCGGTCCTCAATCCTTAAGGCCTCGATTCTCAATTCTTAGGCTTCAATACTCTGTGCTCAGAAATTGATTGTCGATTGAGTTTGGCAGGACTGTCGGTCCCTGTATACAGTATTGGGACATTGTAGATTCCAAACCGATCGAAATGCGCCGATCGCTTTTGAAAAAACTAGACAACGGACGAGTGTGGAATCTTCAATGATAAGCTACAGTGGTCGTGTGATAGTCCATGAAAATATCTTATTGCAGAGCATGACCTCGTGCCGGGCTCACAAGCTGTCCTCAGATACAATGCTTCTCGGCACATTGCTATTGTAGTACATGGAGGGGGAAGAGGATTATTATCGAAGTCATCCCATCGATAGTCATAGCGGCTGGTCCTCGGCTTGAGGTACTGTTGAGTGCCCGGTTTCCCTCCTAGCCTACTACGGGGCAGTACCATGTCCTGTGAAGTAACATGGCGTTTACGTTGAGAAAGGTCAAAAACAACCCATGTTGTAAGAAAAAAGAGGGAATAGAAATGCACGACAATGAAAATGGCGACGAAGAGGCGACACTCTCGACTCAGTAAACTGGAGGCTCAGCGCTCACCCTCCAGTCTAGTCAATGCGTCGAGTTGGAAATGGGTGCGCGATGATATGGTACAGCAGGGTGACAGAAAAGGCTTGAAGGGGAGTGGATGAGAAGGGGCCGAACCGGAGTCGACGAAAGATCAGATGGACCGTGTGTGAGGACAACAGGAGGGTACGAGACTCTCCATTGCAGTACCTGTGAGTTTCCTCGTTATGAGAGTGAGGATTGAGGATTGGTGAGCACGATTACGCCATTTCTCTAATGACCTACTCACCAGTCCGGCTTGGAGCTGCGGATCGTTGGCTACCGACCATATATCGTCGTTGTCATTGTCGATCCTGAGGCTTCAATTCTTGCCCCTCAGTTCTCAACTTCCAATCCTCAATCCCCAGTCTTCAAGCATCTGCAATGTTTGTCTTTGTTGCCTCTCCCTCACTCGATCATGATCAGAATGCGGTGTTCTTGTCCTGAGCCTGCTTGAACCAAGAAGATCTTTTGAGTTAATAAGCATGTAGTAGTATTAGAATATATGTACAGAGTTGGCATCAGTAGACTTACAGTAGACTGGTGTTCGCAGCCACGAGCCCCGCGTTTACCGCCCTAATCGACATGCGACCAACGTTGACGGCACTCTACAACCAGCTCTGTCTAGATCTCGCACGTCTAACTCATTCCACATTTCTACCGTCATATCTGAGATGCTCGACATGCTCCCTGAGACATACATTACCTCCTTCGGTCTTGCTGGAACAAACAACTACGACTACGATTATTCTTGGATCGACGCACCTCCTCACTGGCACTCCCCCCTCATAGTATCCCCAGACAATACGTTCGACTTCGATAGGTTCCAGGTACATCATTTAGGTATAACACTATGCATCTGGTCCTCTGACGCTGTTTGTACACATCTTTAGCACATTCTTACCGATCGAATAGTTCCGATCGTCGAAGTTCCTGTTCCGCAAATAGGTTCTTTAGTGCGTGTCTTTGTCTTCTGCTAATTTCGTCACTCACCTAGCCATGCAGCCGGTCTCTATTGCGAGCACACCGTCTCTTGAGGAGGACTCTTTGGTTGAAGGGGGAGTTATTGATGAGATCGGGTCCCTGGTATGTACTCGCCTTGTTTTCTCGTCTGTTACCGTTGTAGATCGATTTTCGTCAGGGACCGACCTCCAGATTCTGCAAAATCCGTCAACGTACCTCCAAATTCATCAAGGCCGTCCGTCGTCGTTTCCGTGCGGCTCTCAGACTTTAGGTCTTGACAAAGTTATCAACGTTAGAGGTAGTTAAATAGGTAAACGTGAATCTGTTGACAACGTCTGAGCCAGAAGCTCACTGAAAGCTGGTCCAAGAAGTCTCTATATGCTCCACTATTACCTCTCTCGATTGCCTTTCTTCCATGAGCTCGATCACATTGTCGCGGATTGTTCGTGCATTCTCCGATATTTCTTGTATCTGAAGGTCTTGTGTTGCTTCTAACTCGTGTAAATGCCGAAGTAAGACATTCACATCATGAGTGATGATATGGCTAGGACCAAGCGAGCAGGATGGCTCAGAAGGGACGGATAACAGGTTCTCTCGGATTGACGGAGAATCTCCTCGAGGGATCGATACGCTTACAGAGGAGCTCATATAAGGAGCGGGGAAAGGGGGTAAGGCAATATCCCGCGATGAAATCTAAGAAGGGTATTAAAATGATAGTTAGTTATGATGTAAAAGTTTACTTACCAGCAAAATTGGTAAAGGCGACGAAGCAGAAACGGATGATATAGCTACCGAAAGGAGAGAGGGTTCCGTCGAAATGTCGTCGAGGTTTCGAAGGATGTGTCGTGTATATCTGGGAAAGCCGCCGAGCGGATTGACGGTGAAGCTCGAAGTCCGGACGATTCGTAGGATCGGTCTGATTCGTTACCCTACGAGAAACTCGACGAAAAGATCATTGAGGACTCGGTCGGAGTAGAGATCGTTTCGAGCGGCATCAATGACAAGTCAGAGAGAGGAGATGGGAGGGTCTCCCGATGAGAGCTCGATATCGGATTCCTCATTTGGGTTATATGCGGAAGCAGGTGCAGACTTGAGCAGAGGCACCATCGACGGAGTCATAGGTACAGCCGAAACACTGCTATGAAGGATGTATACTGATGGCGTCTTACCTCGCGATCAATAGACTCTGCGATGCTGAGAACCTCTTCGGTCTTATTGCAATGACACTCCGATGAGGGTCTGAGCCACAGATCTCGCAAGTGACGTATTCGCTTTCAGTTTCTGTCCAGCCAAGCCCGAGTTTGCCTGCAAGAAAGTCAAAGACATCACTAGGACTGGTATAGAAATAAAGGTTGAATGACGCATTAATAAGTCAATTAGGAAGGATAAGGCGTACCTGGTAGGATAATCAGGATGCCCATAGAACCACCACTGTTGGAAAGTATAATTCGTAAGGGGAGAAACGGCAAGTGTGTGGTAAATACAGGTATGGTCGGTCACACTAAAATCCCACACGCTCGGATGGAAGATAATTAGACGAAGAAACCTCAGAACCAGTCTACTACAGAAAATGGTCGAACGCACTCACAAGCATCCACTTGAAGATAACAACTGTCAGTCGAGAGACTGCAGGTCTTCGCAGCCACTCTTTTGTGGTACATTTTCCGTTTTTCCGTGCCGTCATGTATCCGAAGGTAGTCATGTAATTTGAATGTACCACGATGACGACGGGGCAGTATTCATACATACTGGGTTATAGTCATCTCCGGCCGATGTCGCGTCTCTGAGGAGACCTCGGGTTAACTAGAGATAAATGGTAACTGTGAGCTCACATATTTGTAGTTCCCCGTAAATGATGTCCAAGACACGCTTGACGTGCTCTCGTACATGCCTCCCAGATTCTCGTCCATCTTCGGATCAAAAAAGATCATGTTAACTCGATCTCGAATCGAAGGGTGGTATATTCTCTTCAGGTCTGAGAGCGACAGTCGCAGTAGGATGAGTCGGTTCCATATGTTTCACGATAATTCTGGCATGACCCACCTCTTGATAGTACAAAAAACGGATGCGGGCTTTCATTTTGTCAACTTACCTCGTTAGAGACACGTCATGGTTTGGCCACGTACAGCAAGGTGAGATACCTGCACAACAGCACGAGGTTTGGGAATGTGACATTGCGGACCGACGACCGTGGTATCGGGTGCGATTGAGAACCAGTCGGGTATGTAGTCTGCTAGGTTTTCTGTGAGTAGGGTTGTACACTAGAATCCCATTGAAAACGGCAGGAAAGGTTGGCATAGAGTATGGCTGAGATCGTTAGAATCGTCAGAACTGAAGACGAGGATCGAGGATCCAAGACGGAGTAACGCTGCTTATTCACGTTGTACAGTGATAAGACTACCTTTCACACACACAATGAATGGTGCCTCATTCCTAGGTCCGGAACTGACTCCGCCGATATACCAAGTGGCAAACCGGACACGCCATTGTCCGCATGCTGTATCAGTAGCAGTGTAAGTCGAGCTATGTATTCCAGGCTGTACTTATTCCTTAGAGACAGCGGGATACAATCAGGAGAAAAAAGTATTCGGATCTAGGATTGGCAGTCGACAGCAGAGTGAATATCAGTGGTTTCTGCGTTGAGAGAGCTACCACAAGGTGTGAGGACCGAGGGTTGGGAAGCGGGGACATAGGTGAAGATTGAGGATTGAGGATTGGGGATTGAGAACACCACGACATCTCTCTCTCTCTCTCCTCGGCATAGCGCCCGAAGACATTTCAAACTCCGCCGCATTTGTCCACTCTACCAGTTTGATTTTATATAACATTCGTACTAACAAGAACAACTGTAGCTCTAGTGTTACTCAATTGATCATCGCACTTTTATGATAGATCTAACTACAAGGTGTATCGCATTTGGAGGGATTCCTCCTTCAATCCCATAGCTGCACATCACAATAGCAACTACTAGTTACCCTATCTGTAGGATCGGAGGAACACCGTGACGTAAGTTTGTGAAGACTGGCGTTGGCTTTGGCGGCAATACGAGCTCTACGTTTCGAACGATCATGCCGACCACGCCGAGACTTGGTGGGGAAGTTGCATTCCAAGCCCCTGTGCGAACATTGTCTGTTTATTGATTGCGCAATTAACCACGATTCCAACTGTCCACAATATTTACTTACTGGCAGGTCCGGCCAGACGAGCTGTGCGCTTGGGGTTTACAACTAATCTTACGTCCGCGACAGTAGAAACATGCTAAGATAGGTTCCTTCTTTGTAATTGAAGACTGTTTCGTCCCAGGAGGTATAGGGCTCGCTTGCTTTTGTTGTGTCTGATTGTAAGAAGCAGACACTGTACCCGACGAGCCAGAGCTATTTCGTTGATTCACGGCGGTAGCTGGCAGACTCTCGGGGATATCGCAAGTATCCCTAGAAATGATGGACAGGGTAAGCGGCAATCTGACATATGGGCTGCTCACGGTGCCGCGGGCACCGGAATCAAGATTGATACTGGTAGGGAGTGGGTGAGTAGTTGCAAAGCACGGCCCGTGTCCGACGAGGGAGCTTGGGATGGTATCGAAACGTAAAGGGTCCGAAGTCACAGTGGCTAGGGATGGCACACTCGGACGTTTGATGGCTCCTCTACATTCATTATCCTGTATATATTTGAACGTTAGAAGCATAGACTACGAAGAGATGATTGGACTTACATTCTGTAGACTGAAGACTGAAGAATTAGTAGAACCATTTATCCCATAACTTATAATAGCTACAATACGTGTTAAAACTATAAGACGGGTTGCAGAGTATAATTGCACTTACCTTGATTATCGAGAGGACTTGAAACAAGTGCCAGTGGGACCTTAGCTTTGGTACTGAGATTACATGCTAGCACATCTTGTAAGCGAAAACCTTTCAACGTGTTTCAACAAGGTGCATAGAAGTACGTACCGTACATGTTTCTCCCGAGGGCGAACGCAAGACTGGAATCCGAAGAGATGTTGAAATCGGTGTAAGAGGGAGTTGACAGTTCGTCGCCATCAGCATACGGATAGGAAGCAGTTCGGGATGGACCGTCACACGGAGGAAAATGGTGGAGGTTCATGTTGGGACAATGAGCAAGATGGAGTGCAATAAGCACGATTATATGCCTATATCTATATCTATATCATGGCAACTGGTCGGCGTTAGAGTTGTCTTTCTTATGTCTGATTTTACGTCTGATGGATACCTTGCGAGCTTAGACTATTTATGGAAGTAACATCCCCGCCCCCAAGTCGGTCCAAAGTCAGGTTGCAATATAAATTTTACATAACGTACAATACAGCCTGGAAGTAGTAACACTCTACTGATAGTCATCCATGTCCTCCACCAGTACCCAGAACATATGCCACCAGTTTGTCAGCTGATTGAAAAATAGCCTGAAAGCCCGCATATAAAGTCGCATCGCCGCCGCCAACTTCGAGTTCTGGAAGTGTTGGCAGATGTTTCCAAACTCGGCAAGAATTGTATTCATTGTAGTCCCCGTGATACGCAAAACGCGATCAGAAAAAGATAAGAAAGCGGGAGCGAGGTTAGGCGTGAATAGGTACTGTGATTTCGATTGTATACTCAATAACATGACGCTATGTGAGAAGCCGATGACTCACCGATGAGAGATTAAATAAATAGATTGAACACAAAACACACGTCACTACTCCCACCATAATGCTGGAATGGCGTTTCATGACCGGTGTCGTTGTGGTCTCGGGTCGTATTTTCTCGTTGGAAGAAAAGGAGGGCTTTGGAGAAAGAGCAATGCTGACCGAGGGATTTGGTATATACTGTGATGGTGACGCCTCTGATTTGGATGACTTGGATTCATGTTCATCTTGAAAAGACAATCCTGAGTTTGAAGGACCGGCATCGTCATCAGGGTCTGCACTCGAGATAGATCGCCAGATCCATACGGTACTATCCGCGCCCGAAGAAGATCCAGTAGCAATGATACTCTTCGTCGCCGTCTGGTGATATGCCTGGAAGAGTTGGTATGTGGACATCAGTACTACGGCCTGAATTTGCGCAGCGCAATGAAATATACATACTAAGCTTTGTATTACGAGAGCTTATAATACCGCATGAGAACAATGCTTATATGTTAAAGTGAGATTATTCTTACCATCATGTGACAAGTAATAGAATCTCCTATCCTCTTCCTCTCTGGCACTCGTAATACACACTCTCCCCGTGGGACTACCAAGGAGAAGGTCTTCGCTGTGATGAATAAAGCGAACGGGGAGAGCCACATTATTATCGTTTTTTCTTTCGATGTTCCAATATTCAAAGTCATACGGAGTGAACTTGTAGACAGTGAAACCGTCGTAAAGATTGCTAAACGCAACTTGGTTTAGCTTTTCCGAATAGTCAGAGTACGCTCTACATCGAATGCACACAGAGAGTAAGAATTTGTCATAGAAGTCGAATCAGCACTCACATGTGTGTCTCTACAGGCAGAACCCAGTTTGCCGAGTGCCTATCCGAAAGGTTGTAGGAGCTAGAGATTGGTTTAGTCTTTAATTGCTCAGCGTTCAAAAGTGGTCATTAACTTACACAAATCCGTGACGTAGATAACAGATTATAATGGTACGGCCTGGTCGCGCCCAATGTACCGCACGAGGTTCTATATGACGTTCTATTTTCCATGTGGGGCGAGGAACCACGAACGCGGTCTGCCAAACGTCTGCGAAAAAATTGTTAGTTGAAGCACCATGCCCCATACGGATTAAGAAACAAACCCCGACGAAGTTGGCTCAGAACGAATACGTCCACGCAAGTGGATACAGCCAGAAACTTCTCATGTGTTGGACTTTCTGAGTATGAGAGATGTGCCACGGGTCCTTCAAAATCTACAGAAATTTGAATTGTCTTTATTTTGCTAAGACCCTGTTGCGCCATGGGTTAGAGAGTATTTCCGGGTCCCAATGTACAGAGTTTCCTACCTTCAGAATCTCAAGGGTTCCATCTTGATATCCAATAATCAAGGAGGGAGACTCGGAACCACACCAAAGCAAAGCAGTGATAGCGGAGTGTCGTTTGAAATGTCGATGACATTTCATGGATGAAACCTCGGTGATTATGAGAGTACCATCTTCAGTACCGGTAGCGAGGAAAGCACCGTCAGGAGAGAACTCCAGTTGACTGATAGAGTCCGTAAAGTCTCGAATTATAGTCGTACACCTATACTGGGTCATGGCGCAACAAGGATGAGTAGAACAAAGAAATCACTACACGTGTTGAAAGGGACTGACATCCAGCTCACCGCGTATTTCACAGTTAGTGACTTACTCCTTCGCGATCGAGTCCTTGTCACCATCTTGACGGCAGGTTAGTGTATGGATTTCTCGGAGAAGGCCGAAATCACAAAAACATTATATCACAGCTCGGGCAAAGACGAAAAACATGTGGAAATTCTGACGATCGTCCCAACAGATGCGGTAGGTAACATTAACTAGACTTCGAGCCTCTGTCTCAACGAATTCGAACCGCTACTGTCACTCTCCAGTGTTCTCCGAAGCTATAGTGGTGACGATGCGCAGGAGCTAGAAATACGGTATTAGAGATAAGATATTGGGGAGCGATGATGTGATACATACACGATCCAACGGCAAGATGTGTACGAAAACCCTTCCGTTTGGCGCTTCGTAGGGGGTTCGAGCAAAGTGACAAAGAACCTCGTGTGGAGAAACAATGTCGATCGAGTCTTCGTAGACATCGTCACAAAGGAACCCCCCGTCCTTACCGTATTTACGAAAGATGTCATGATTTGCATCTGCTCCGTGGAGTGAACGAAGACGGCGAATGGCCAAAAAAGTCTCTTCGATATGACTTCCATTGTCCGTTGGGCGTCGGTGCAGAAATATATGAGCAATACGTCCCGCAAGTAATGTACCATCATTGGGGTTCCTAAAGTCAGAATAAACAACGTTACTATCCTTCAATGATTTGTTTTCAGGTCTGAAGCTAACACCGCCAATCTTGACCAGTTCGCACTGTGTACAAGACCTATGGAGTGTTAGCTGCACTTGATGCCAGGTGCGCTGCTGTTCATCGACATAGAGTAGGTCTCCGGCTTGCCGTCCATGATTTAGGCGGCGAAGGAGGGAGTCGAATACTGGAGATTCCATTGTCTTCACATTCGGTGGGTCTGATGCTACTCCCTGTCCTGCCTGATGTTCGTTCAAGCTCATGGCATCGTGTATACGAGTACCTCGAGGATCTTCATTCATCAAGTGAGCGAAGAAATCCATGGCCTCTCCCATTGCGCCGTTTATCTCGGGGTGCCGTATCATTGCACGTAGGTTTGCTGCTCGACAAAGGGTTGTCATGAACGTCTTCTCCATTTCACCTACAAACTCTGTAAATACGTATGTATGGCCACAATTCGTCGAGAGCTTACCAAACCATTTGTTTGTGTTCATACTCTGTAAAAGATAATTAAACCTTTCAAAGGCATATGCCCTCCATGAATGGACAGGTCCAAATTTACGCAGGAAATCAGCAAGGTGGATGGCGAGGTGATGATTTGGCTTAATCTTAGCATGTGTGTAGAGTTCCTTTATGCCATGCAAGTAGGAAAGTATCGCCTCTTCGTATGCCGTAATTTCAGATTCGGAGATACGGAGTGAACCTGCGATATTCACAACACGAATGAGTTGCATGAAGTTGTCCAACATTTGCTTCTTTCGCTCGCCGTCCCCCAAACCGCCCCATAGCCTAATCAAAGTAAATGATAGGTGAACAGTAGACACCACTCGCCACTCGTCTGCGCTAAGCTTGCCCCCAGAGGTACTACCAAAGCTTGCCGGAGCTGGTTGGAGCCAGCTAGGCAGCTGAACGGATGCCATATCCTTGTGGACCTCATTAAGGACATTTTGACCGAGGACACTTTGGGCAGTTTCTTTACTTTTCTAGAAGATAGAAGAAGGTTTTCTAAGACCAGTGAACTTAAGAGAAAACCTTCGAATCGTTACCTCGGGTACGACCACATTTGTCGGCTGGCAAGTATAGAATTTATTATGACATGACGCGACACAGATATTTTTCTATGTTGCTTACCAGGTCGATTAACCTTCGGACGAGCTGATCCTTATTCCCTTCGACAGAAAGTCCGTGGGCTCGACATAACTCCTCATAGACCGCTTTCCGATACTTGGAAATCGTTGATTGTGCGCGGCCGGCTCGTATCATACGTTGTACATCAAGGGCGTCTGCTGACAGAGTGTTTAGTTGGTCGGGGATGACAGGATCGGGTGTCTCTGGGGGTGGATTTGCGGTTTTCTGAGAGGATAGAATGAGTTTTATCTTACTAAACAAGTAATAATAACGACATACCCAGGCAAGAAGTGCATTCACCATGACCTTCTTATTCTTGCGTTGGCGGAGTCCAATATCCTTCTCTGCGCAAAGATGCCAGAGGACAGCGGAAGTTAACGCCAACAATTTGGTTCGGTCTCCATCTGCAAAAACATCCCTTCCAGCTCTCATCATATCTTGACTCGGGGTAGATGGAACTTTATTGAAGGGAGCAGTGTATCCATCACTGTCAGTTGCCTTTACATTGACGCCCCAGATACTTCGAAGGTGATTTTGTAGCAGTCCGAGGTAGTGGTTATGCATGGAATCGATAGTGGTGAATTCAATAGGGTTCCAATAGGGGAGATTCAGCAAAGCGGACCACCGAACGCCATACCGATCGAAAATGTTCTGGCGTGACCTACCATCTGACGCCTCTTTCCAAGCTTTAGCTCCTTCAAGGTGCGTCTCCAGTGTCCGTGGCGGCCACTGTGTCCTGTCGAATTCTTCAATTTGTTCAAGCTTCAGGTAACAATAGCTACAAAAGTACGTATGGCCCACAGACGGAAAACCGGCGATTTGACGAGCAGCTGGGAGATCTGATACAAGCGGTATGAGGGCTCCATTGACATGACGTCCCTCGGGATGGTTGCCAGTACGGGTGAATTGAACTCCAGGTACCCAGAATGGCGTAAGTTCCTTCACTAGGATGTCAAGGAAGGGGTTCATTTGATCTAAGCTTGGCTTGTTCGGTCCAGGCACTACACCGACGAGATATATATTCTCCGGAAGGTAGCGAATGTCT
The DNA here is from genome assembly GCA_038087015.1 of Cerrena zonata. Taxonomy (NCBI): domain Eukaryota; kingdom Fungi; phylum Basidiomycota; class Agaricomycetes; order Polyporales; family Cerrenaceae; genus Cerrena; species Cerrena zonata. The sequence continues at coordinate 82,380 of JASBNA010000034.1, forward strand.
GGAGGTAGGTTCAGGCATACCATATAAATACCAGTAGATGTTGCCTTCTTCTTAGCCTGGATGTTACGGTAAGAATTGAATCCATCTACCCCTAGCGCAAACACGAGGCGAAGACCTTCATCGTCTCGACGCACTTCAAGAAATAACGTTCGTTTGTCCGGTCCACGGAACGTCCGGAAGGTCGAGCCGCCCCATATGTCACTGATGTAGCCATCATCAGACGCCCCTCCGGGTTGCGAGTCGAGGTTACTGTCGATCTCGGGGCGTGATAGGAATCGTGCCATCCATGCTTTCAGATCTTGGTGAACGTAACAACGAACAGCGGTTTTGTGCTCTGCCCCTCGTATGACGCGAGTTCGAAATAGGGGGACATTGCATTCCCCTTTCTCAACATCCACATAATTGCAGATATCTGGAGCTTCTTCAAGTGGGTACAGCGCAAAGCATCGTGGGCAGCAAACATAAGAGTGGATGACCGGGTCCAGGCGATAGCGTCTAATAAGGGTTGTGACATCGATGGAGATATCCTCCCACACTCTGGTTTGGAGTGTTTGCCCGCCAGAGAAGATCATAGCGAATCGCAGGATCGTTCGTAACGCGACAAGCAAAAAGTTTGTGGGACGTCTTGCCAAACCAAAGATGAGGGAAAGGATCAAGGCAAGTAAATGACATGCGTTCATCAGAGCCGCTCGAGGCGAACTAAAATCGAACACTTTCTCAAAGTACTTCCCTGCGCGCCAGTTATAAATAATCTTCCAAAGTAAGGAAGAGATTCTGACCTGTGTCGACAATAATGAAACCTGGAGTAGACTCAACGCGCCGATTTGAATAGTGTTGCCTGTTCCACTCAACCTCCTTGGCCATGTCTAGGTCCTCCAAGGCCTGGGCAACATCCGTGAGCAGGCGGCTGTGAAGAGCGGTATGTGTGTGAAGCTCTTCTGAAACAGTTCCCATTCGGTTGAGGGTGACAAGGATGATGAACGCCCTGTTCTCAAATCTGAGAAAGGGGGTGTTATCTTCTGAACTCATGTTCAGTGCTGAATCCCCGTTGTTGGTGGTCTCTATAGAACTATAATCAGTGCGTGGGTACGAATGAGTGGCGATGTATTCAGGGGAGTGTTTAAAGGTGAGGGTGGAGACGATTGGAAAGCAAGGTCGCAGCTGGCTGAATTCTGTCCTTAACATCTTGAGATCGCGGAGATGCTGCAAGTCGTTCGATGATATATTTGGAATCGAGTTGTGCGTAAGGTTTCCACCCATAGCCGACAGTGGGTCTTGCTCTGGAAGGTCAACATCCATGCGAAACGGATCTTGACTTGAAAGCATGAAGGTACGATATGCGATTGATGCGGCTGTATCGTCCTCTTGTTCGATCTCAGCCATGAGGTGTCGATAATGTCGCGCAATTTCGAGATTGCGACGGTCCATATTACTGTAAGACATAAATACTTGTACTCACTATCCAGAATTCAAAATACGAACTCACGAGAAGAGTTGGATCTCAAATTCTCAATCGACCGGAACTAAGAATGAGACAGGTCAAAGGACCGCTGATCAGCGAAGATAACAGAGGTAAACAGACGAAGGTACAGCGCTCACATATGACAAAACAGGCAGTGGACAACGCTCACAAAACTGCTGAAGTAATAATTGGCTGGAACCGCATAATAGACAAGGTGGGAACTTGCGGCTGGCAGTGGCAATCCCACCACCCAGTGGTGCTGAACGTTACACAGTGAGGAAAATCAAAATCAAACTTGCTGGAGTGTGAACATTTATTGCAATTATCTGTGTGAGTATTTTACGCGAGTCATTACCTATTATGCCCGTACCAAACCTCGTCAAATTAAAATTCATAATCTTTATCCTCTATGCTCAACCGTAGTCTTTCATGATTTCCTAATTCCATCAACCATGTTGGGTCGTAAGCGTTACGCGGTAACTTTTTGACTGGTGCGGAAAGACACCCAACTTTGGTTGAGCGACACCTGCGTCGTGGGGGTCGACCTCTTGAATGTCCCTTATCTTCCACTGGTGGGTCGAATTTACGGAGCCACGTGCTCACGGCAGTAGAGCGCCAGGGCTTAAGGAGAGTACGGTTGAATTTGATCCCGTTCTCGTCAACATCTGATTCGTCTGAGCTCATACTGTCACGACCCAGGCGGTCGAGCATTATCAAGTCAACGCCAACGGCGCGTTTCCGACGGGCATTCAGGATCTATCAAGTAGTGTTAGATATATCATTGTACAACATATCAAGATTGCTTACTTTCAATTTGCGATCGTCTCTTCTGTGACGGCTTTTGTGGGAATCGATTACCACGTGGTTCTGGGTTTTGAGTCGAAAAAGAGACTGGAGTTGTTTGAGGTGAATAAAAAACATATGTTCTAGCAGGTTTGAATCTTGCCGTTCATACTTCTGGCAGGAATTGAAGCTTCGAGCGAACACACGAGCAACTGATTGATTGTACTCGGAGTGTGGGTCCTTGCGAAGATCAACCTTGAAGTTTGGTAGAATGCAGCATTCACCAAGATTCGGGTTGAAAACATTTACCTCGTCCTGTGCCGGCAGGAGATTCTCGTTGAAGTCGTCTGTACTGTTGTTGCGACCCATTAACAGTCTCATGTGGTCTCTGATCTCTTCCTGAAGATGTGTCAGTGATGCGAATCATGATAACGGAATTATTCTTAAGGGTTGTATTTACCTGGAGCCGAGTCCTTATTTGAGGAACAAGAAAATCCTCTCGACGCTTGTTCAGTCCCGTGACAGGGGCAGCTGGAGCATGTATCGCTGTACGCTGAGTTGTTCGACCTGCCGTTGCACGAAATTCCTCCCATAATGACGAGAGACTTTCATTAGCGGCGGAGAGACCCCCTGTTATTCGGTCCAAAACGCGTGCGGGGATAATTACGTTCCTCGCAACCGGGCGAGTATGAGTTTCTGCGCACCGTGGCCCCCGAATTTGTGCTTCCGTCACTCGAGGTGTGGATTCGCTAGACGTATTGACGATGTGAGTCGAGGGGAGGGTTAGAACTTGGGAAGCTCGAGGGGTGGACTCTCTGTTGTGGGTCGAGAGACGAGATTGGGAAGCCCGAGGGGTGGACTCTCTGCTGTGGGTCGAGAGACGAGATTGGGAAGCCCGAGGAGTGGATTCTCTACTCGTATGATCTACAGGGTTCTGCAAGCAAGTTAGACTTGAAGGTCGAAGAGACCAAAACCTGCCAACATACCGACATCTCCGAGTCGTCATCTGTGCCACCTAATGACCCGTAGCGCGAATCGTTATCGTCATCTGCTTGTGACTCATAGTCGGCCTGTTCATAGCGGAACATCAGGCTTAGTGCCAGGAAGTAACAGTAATCCCATGTCACACTTACAAAAGGGTTGGGCGAAGGCGATTGAGAAAAATGGGATCCAACTGAACCTTCAGACACCTGTGTATGGTAAATACGCGTCGGTTCTTGAAAATAAAGAAGGAACTTACGGAGCTGCTTCTATACCATTCCTCAAACGCGTTGTAGCTATGGAACCTCGGTGTTTCGGCAGGTCGTTGTTGGCCTGCACCGGCCATATTAGTAGAGTATCGTGTAAACATACGTATAACTATCAGAAATAGGCCCTGCGGCTGGGGATGGGAGAAAGGGTGAGTGGATAGTTAAAAAGAGAGACAATGATACGCCTTGTTACGCACCGCGGTGCGTAATACTTATAGCTAACATGGACAAGACAAAGGCCAAATTTCGAGCTACCATGACTAGCAACGGCGAGAGATTGGGCCGTCAAAGTCAAATGTGGCCAGTCAAAGATGTGGCGTATATTTGGCCCGGGGTCGGACATTTGATCATTGGGATGGCCCAATGCTTATTACCTGTGTATGTCAATGGTTCGATCGCGAAACAAACAAATGGAAGATCCCATACACAATGACTCGCCTTGAATTTGGGCCAATAAACCTCTACACTCCCCCCCCCCCCCCCCAACATGTACGCCCAGCTCAGAGGAGAACGATATCAGATAACCAACAGATAAATAAGATGACAGAGTAAGACAAGGAGAGATATCGAGGATTAGTGAGACGGGAGCTGTGGGTAAATTGGCAGTTTGATCATGATTCGAGCTGTGATCATGAGTAGGCGGGACAGAGCAACGAAACAAAATCCCCGACCACGAATGTTGACAATCTCGTTCAATGAGCTCACCATGACATGGCTGGCCGCACTGACCAATCGTCGATCGATCATTGGACCGCAGTCCGTAGACCCCGTGACAAGGTCTTAGCCAATTGGCCACCCACCGCGTAGGTCTCATACCTTGCCATCGAACCAACACCATCAGCTCTACAGAACTGCTTACATGGAAGCCTATTCTAATCGGACTAATACTCCAGCAAAGGTATATGAATCATTTTATCCCTCTGAACGTTCTTACTCACATCTCACAGAGTATTCCTTTCAATCGCAGACAATTTTCTCGCTGCCTCCTCTCCCCAAATACCCTCAGAGTGTAAGAGATGACTTGATCCTCATACGCTCTCTCTAATGATCTCTATAGCTCTCCTGCGCATGCTGCTCTTAGTACTGACACGCGTGACACACGTATTCTTCCTCAGCCGTCCCTCCCAACTCGAGAAATGACTCGAACACCTCCGTACAACGGTGGTCAGAGTACGAATGGTGACTCTTATACGCCTTCCGCCACCCAAGAGGTATATAGGAGCACTTCTCGGGAGCTACCCTCAAAGAAGAATCCTTTATCAAACGTCAACCACAGACAGACAAATCCTTTCAACCAGACAACAACATCGGAGCTTAACTTCTGGGACCCTTCTCTTCAGAATGGTGTAGCTGCTGGCTCTATGGCCGTTTGTATTCTCTCGCCTTCAGCTCTCGGAACTCGCTCATCCATGAATCTACAGGCTCCTCCTGTCGAGTATCGCGGCCATACATCCACGATCTATTCCCCGGAGAGTGTTGGTGGCTCTGGTCCGCACGACCCCCTCGCCGGCAACCATCAACATCAATGCGCCCGCACCCATAACTCTATCAATCAATTCTCTTCTCCAACTATGAGGTCCTCGTTGAGTAGTTCACGCCACTCATCACCGGCCATGTCAGAGTCAACGGAGGATGATTCCGCTTACGAAAACGACTCTGCAACAGATTCTAGCTGTGACGCTGTTGATTCTGACTTCAAAGCTATGGACTCTGACTATGAAGCTGACCCTGGAATGGAGTCTGAATCCGACTCTGATGCTGAGACCGGGCCCGATCTTCCGCGCGTAAGGTTTACTACTACTCCTAGTGCCTCCCCTCCTGCGATTGCTCGAGCTCGAGCTTCAGCTCCATCCTCAAGCACAATTGTCATCCCCTTATCAAGTCTATCTAAAACACTGCGTTTTATGAAGAAGGACGGTCAATTCCTGACTTATAGCTTCACCGCCCATAACGCCATTGAGGTGCCCCCCCAACTTCCTGGACTTGGTATTGGTACACTATTTGTTCGTCTTGACTCCAGTAGTCTGGACGTTCTTCAAGTCTGGGTCTGGTCTCAAGAAAACAACTGGCGTACTGGTGAAGATGGCGATGCGCATCCAACCCTCCCTCACCGCTGTCTTTCAATCAGAAGTATCGCTGGGCGGACTGAAGCAAACTGGGTTCTCAAAAATACCTACAAGACCTATAAACAACGTGAATTAAGGCAGAAAATGCTATCTCAGGTATGAGATTCTTCATTTGTGGAAAATTCCAGCTAATTGTTGTCTGTTCAGTATGGCATCGACTCAGCTTGAGCCCTAACCCTAGCTATGATGGTCATCAGATCTCGACTTCTATAGTCTCATGTACTTCTTTCCCTCATACTCCAGCCCTAACTCTCAACGTGCTCGGATCTAGTTATGTATCAATCGCCAATGAATTTCTTCGTGTGTATGCGGATTATGCTAAGTTTGGTAACATGAATGAGACTGAAGGTGGGGGTTCCGGTAACGCCACCAAATCTCGAGACCAACGCACGTGAGTTTACATGTCCATCTCATTCGAAAGCCAGCTTTCATTTTGACGGATAGGATGTCGGCTATCAGAACAACAGCTATCAATAAAGAGTCTGTGCGATAATTTGTATACAGAGTGTGAAGATGGAGGGACGGAAGATTTGGTGTGAAACTAGGCAGACACAAGATACAAAATTGACAGAGAATGGAGCTTTATACAGCAACAGACATGGTTAGTAGCTGGTCGATGGTCCGGCGCTCGCAGCCTCATCGATATCTGTACTAGCCTTCGGACGGCTCGGGGTCTCTTGAGGATCGTGTCGAGGACGTTTAGCAGTCGGTTCCGAATCTACAGCTGTTGATGGCAATGTGAATGGGGCAATGTCCTACGAGAGAAGTGAATATAAGACCAATGCTTCAATGGTGAGGAGACAGGTATGTACCAGATTCTCCAATTGGTGAAGGCGGTCTTCCAAGAAGGATACAGACTCCATAATTTTGTCGCAGTCTTGCTCGAGTGACTCCAGCTCGGTACGCAATTCGATGATTTCCTTCACCAATTCGTCAAGTTCCGCTTCTAGGTGACGTTGTGCGTCATTCTGAGCATGACGCCTTTCCCGCAAAAGAGTCGCCTCATGAGTAAGTTTGCTACTAGTAATTAGCTCGTTTGCGGCACCAGCAAGTGTCTCTGTGTTTGCTCTGATCAGAGCCATATGTGAATAAAGAATAAAACACTAACAAATACTCAACTCACTTGCAAACAGCGGACGTTATATTGGGTTCTTTGTCCTCCGGGAGGCACAGGATTTTGACGGGTAAGAAAGAGTCCCGCAGAATCTCTCCGCTGCACCGAAAGAGACAATCTCGCGAACGTCTGAAATGCTCGCGAATATGTCTATCGCAGAAGATGTGGCCTTTGAGGTATGCACATTAGTGGTGTTCAGCCCCTAGTGCACCGGGAATAGAACCTACCACAGGAAATCATAACTGAGTTGGTAGTTTGATGATCTTCGTTAGCAGTGAAAGGCTCCAGGAGCAGCCCACACATTGGTGTCATCGCTGAATTAAGTAGAGCGGTCAGAGGTGGAGGATTGGGAGCAGTCCGAAGTTATGGGGCGGTCAGAAGTGGATGAACGGTCGGGAGGATTTTCACAGCCCACGAGTCCACCTCACCATGGTCTCAAAGAGGTGAAGTATATCATATCACACCCACCCAAAGAGCATTTTTAATACGGTACAGCATGCCTTACATGCATCGAGACTGATGTTGATTAATTCCTCGGACCTCTGGCAGCATAGTGGAATTCCAAACATCGTTAGTGAAGCCAAATGGCATTTATTTAAAGGTTGGGGATAGATAGACAACGACCGCATCAGTACTGGTCGAGTCCGAGGTTTATATTTCCAGGGGGTAAGGGTGTTAAACCCTGACAGCCGGACTTTGAGCCTTTGAGTGGCAAAAGCGCTTAATAAAGTCACTGAGAACTCTTCAAGCTTCGGTATTCAATCTCCGATCGACAATGGACTCGGAAATACTGCGACGCTGATTATGTTCTTGTTCTTCTTCCAGAACGTCTAGCTTGATAATCCTATAGCAAGGAAAGTATCATCATATGAATATCAAATCCAATCTCCGTTCTTGAATCAATATTCAGTACTAGTACTCTGTACTCAAGCTTCAAGCCTCAGGCCTCAGGCTTGCAACACGATATGCGTGATCACATCCACTCCAGTCCTCAAGACCTCACCGGGCCTCACTTTTCTATTGCCGATCCCTGATCGCAGCGCTTGAACTTCTTTGTTCGAATCCTCCGCCACGCTTATGATATGCCTGCCAATTCCATGCCTGTCGCGAGTTTTCCGCTTGTATAAGAGGTGGCCCTGAGCCACAAAGGTGTTTATCTTTCTCTGCCTTGCCCCAAACATTTTCAATCTCATATACTGTAATCAATTCACTATGCCATCGTTGAGAAGGTCTATCGGTGACAGCGATGTTGTAAGATTCTACCCTTAACTATCGCATAGATTAACCTCATGCTTTCCTAAAAATAACAGACTGCGAAATTTCTCTATGGTCAAGTCTTCAACGCCGACGCTTTGCGATGGAAAGTTATCAAGATTCCGTGTCTCATCCCCGTTGATCAAAGACGCACATCGAAGCGCTTCCCAGTTTTTGAGTCGATCCTCGGCCCAGGGGTGATCCACGACTGTGTCGTTATTGGAGAAGACAACGATGGCAATGACAGGACATATCATGTTGCCATGCGTTTTAGACAAGACAGAAAACCCAACAAGACTCTTCGGGGCTTGTACAACCACCGTCTCTTCCCCGTAGATATCGCGGTCATGGCTATTGGTATTCGTGGTCACATCATCGGTACCTATGGGTCACGCGAGAGACGTCTCGCTCGCAGTGCCATACGAGCGTACATCCCTTTCTTTATTGAAATATAAACCTTTGCATGGTAGCTAACACACTTTTATTTCTAGTTTTCTAGTCGAACTACACAAGCAATACGATGCGAAAGAACAAAGAGGAATTCCACTCCGAATTCCTACGCAAATCGGGGAATATTAAGGGGAAAGCGCACCAGTGTGCCTATTGATTATCTTGTCGCGTTGTGATGGTGCTCTTTGTAGTCTGTATTTATTATTCTTATAGAAGACACAAACTGGAATTTGTTGTAGAGTTAGCATGTCGGCGAATGTGGCGGCGATGTCAAATCTAGACTCGAGTAAACGAAAATGTTAGTAGAATCGGTCTGAATGCAGTGATTGTTTTTCGGCGTATTACTAATATTGAATATTGAGCGCTGAGCCATAAGGAGTGTACATTACATAACTACTGCGTAATCAATGATATGCAATATTGATCGATTGTTAACTCGTCTTGTCACATTTTGTACTTTGTTGAACTACTATATTCTTAGCCTGACCCAACGCAGCTCCAAGAAGGTTTCCTTTATGTCTGAGTCGCTACCGTGACCTCCACGATATACCTTGGCGATTCTCGATACTCATCTTGAAAGCTTAGACCGCTCCCTTGGCCGCGTAGCTCGTATGAATATGCTGATGAGAGGAGTGTCTCCTCTGGTGTTATCGACTACGGTCTCTCGATGAATGTTCTCTTGGTACGAAACTCATTTTATCGTTGCATTCGTTGCTTGCCGTCTACGTGTATTAGAGTGCCTCATGGGCCGCTGACCATGCTCGTGGAATGCATTGTGACCGACGTCACAGAGACATAGTACCGTGACAATATGCAATATCCTCATCCAACAGTATTGGTTTCTTTGAGACCACTTCCCTTTCTTTAACTTTGCTCTTTTAACCGTTCATATGCAGGACGACTCCGACGACGGAATCTCGCCGCAAAATTCTGATGATGAGATGTCGTCCCAGGATTCTGACTCAGATGATAATCACAATGAAAGAACTATGCCAACCTCCGCCACACCTGCACAGACAGGGTACATCAACGGTAAGGTTAACAATTATGATCATAGTAATAAATGTGCTAACATTGAATGATTATAAGATAGGGCGCTGGAGTCTGAACATCCTCGCAATTCGGGCCCCGAAGGTAAGTACTTGTTGCATCAGTCCCTGAAGCGATAGTACTCAATATGACTCTTACGTTCTCAGAAGTTGTGACGGACTCAGTACAGTGAGTTCTAATGCACGTTCATATGGTGTCGCTGACTATAGTTCTTGCCAAGAATGCCATCGACCCGAGATAAAGGCAAACGGAAAGCGTCTGATTATATGGACGACAGTGAACGGGAATCATCTTATTATGAGGACGACAGTGATACCCACCGCGAGCTTGATGATGGGATTATGTATCTCGAACTTTCTTCAAAACGGCAAAAACTAACCGGGGGACAAATGTTGGCGGAGCTCAGAAAGCGTTTTGCATTGCCCACCGTGGTAAGTTATGATAATGATCTTCGTCAAATTAAAGGGCTCAAATAACTTCTATTCCCTTAAGCGTACATTGACTATGGGTAGTGGCTCAACAGGGCAGGCATCTTCCTCTCGTGTCGTGGGTGGACCCACCGTAAGTTTCTGCCTTCACATTGTAGTTTTTCGCGCATTTACATATCACGGATTTAGGCAGATACGAGGGCGGGGACAGAGACGGAATCAGAGGCAGAGACGGAATCAGAGGCAGAGACAGAATCAGAGGCAGAGGCGGAGGTAGAGGTAGAGGCGGAGACCGCAACAGGGGTGGAGACAGTTATGCCTCGCTTATCGCCCCGGATATCTGACATTCACTTTTCGACAACAGTACGTACTGGTGCATAAATACTTCACTAGCATTGATACTGAATAGTTCCTTACAGAATCCTACGTTGAGTGAGAATATTCGTGTGGAATCTCACTCAGCACCCGACACAGAAATCGAATCAAGAGAACCTGAACCTCCGGCTGTGTCCCCTCCAGCACCAGTAGAGCAATTATCACCTTTCAACCATTCTAGTAGTCTTTCATCTTCTCTTACATCTCATCCCCAAGTTCCTCTTGACACAATTCGCATGACCTCTCCCCGATACATTGCTACCGCTAGTGTACCCACAACTCCTTCAGCTTTACATGAAGTGATGTTGCCGAGACATCCAAACCAGCCGCCACCTCCTCTCCGCTCGACCCCCTTTGATCATTCGATAGCGCCATCCACGCTTCCGAGCAACATGGGTCTTTTGTTTCATGACTACGCAATGGCGCCGCAAACAGGTCCTCCACCCATCCGCCAACCTACCCCACACAATTACGTGGGCCCGTCGACTGATAATCACTCGATGATGCCGCGAATGCATCAAGACCACATAGGTTCTCCTCGCCACTCAACTTTATATGATCACCCTATGGCGCCGCCTGTGCAACCTAGCAACATGGGTTCTTCACCTTATGACTCGTCGATGACGCCGCAAGCTATAGACCACCCTGCTCACGATCACCCAATGGCGTCGCTCATGCATCCGAGTGACATGGGACCTCCGCCTCAGGACCAACAAGTCAATATGGGTCCTCCACCTCACAATCACTCAGTGACGCCACGAGTGTATTCAAGCAACATAGGTGCTCCTCGCCACCTGACTGTTTCATTGGCGCCGCCCATGCATCCGAGCAATATGGGTCCTTTGATAATGCCGCCAACTAGTATGGGACACCCACCTCATGATCACCCAATGGCACCGCCCGTGCATCCAAGCAACATAAGCCTTCCACCTCATAGCCGGCCGACGACGTCGCGAGTACATCAAGGTAACATAGAACCTCCTTTCCACCACCCTACTTCCTACGATCATCAAATGGCGCCGCCTATGTATCCGAGCTACATGGGTCCTCTGCTTCAGGACCAGCACGCTAATATAGGTCCTACACTTCCCCACCAACCTACTCACAATTCCTCAATGGTGTCACCCATGCATCCGAGCAACATGAGTCCCCTACCTCATGTTCAACAGATGATGCCGTCAACCAGCATAGGAAACCCATCTCACGATCACCCATTTCCCCACCGTCATTCACGTTCACCGATCCCGCATCCTCCGAACCCTTCGACGCCTAGACAAACTATTCCTAGATCGCCTGCTTTGAATCGTTCGGTGTCTCGACAATCAATTGCTGATATAGACCTGTCCACTACCACTAGATCCCCTCAACTGGCATCGCTTAGCACTACGAACCCAACCGCTGAAACAGGAGCCGTTCACGCAAGGGACGAAGATACAACTATGGATTTTCAGCCTTCGTCTAGCAATACCCGTGAACACACACCCGCGACCTCTGTCTCTGCAGCGCAAGAGCGCCAGCTCGATGGTTCCAACAACCAAGAATTTCGTGTAGAATCTGTCGTGAGTGGCAGGCCATTACGGAACGACGGTGAGGCTAATATGTTGATGTGGTTTTTTTAGGATACACCCGCGACCGCCATCGTTTTCACGACCCTTGTACAACAAATCGGTCTCCTTAACGAGAACATTATGGGATTGAGAAACGAGATACGAAACCAACAGGCCGAAGTCCGATTACCACGGCCACCCATGGCTCAAAATCATCCGCACCGTTCCAACATGCGTCTGGATCCTGATTCTCATGACGCAGGCTACAACGCAGACAGTGACAACGACGGTAGTGATATCCCCGGGAAACTATGGTCCTCCCGAAAGAGGCGGCCACCCGAGCGCAACAATTTCAATGTAAGCCATCTAGTATCTCTCTATACGTACCCATCTCAACTCCTTTTGCGAACTAGAATTCTATCCAGGATCATACTCGTTGTCTCTTACAATTACCAGCTCGTGGCTGGTCTATAAGTCAAGTTACTCTTCCCTCGGAGGTGGAAGTTCGTAATTATGACCCCGACTCTGGAGAATGCTGCACTGAAGATAATTTCCAACTTGACCTTCGGAGCACTAGAGGGACTCCTTGGAATACCTCCGCCGCAAGAGTATTTGTTCACAGCTATATCAGATTGGGGAAGTATGCTGAAACGAACAAGGAGAAGATTTCTAAAGCTTTTCGGAACCATTTAGATTATCTTCACTTAAAGTACAACAGACACTTTGTGCCCACGGACGTTGCCGAACGTCAAAGACGTGAGAAAGCCAAAAACGAGCGTAAAGCCACAGTAGGGTCTATCTATTCTTGTTACATTTTTTAAACTCATATCATTATCAGCTCTTTCGACGCCGTTTGAATGCTGCTGAGCAGTTAGAGGATCTCCAACAACATATCACTATTCTGCGACGTCTGGGACCTAATGGGATGAGCAGCGACGAAGAGGATCATGTCAATGGTGTTGTGCAGTATAAAGTGCTGGCGAAGGAGTGGAGGGCTGACGAACTTGCACCATGGTTACGAGTTTTTGATGCAGCAGCGCGCATGCTTAGGTTGGAGCCATTTCCTCGTCTACGAGGAAGCCAGCCACGAACCCGACATTCAACGGAGCAACGCGGCTCGACAGCTAGTGGAGTTTCGGGACTTCCTAAAAACGCGTACAACCCGACATGGATTCAAGCACTGACTGCCTACCAGCGGGAGCAGTTGAGGACGTCGGAGGAACCTTATCTTTTTGAACATTCAGCTCGAGCTTTGTTGTAAGCATACCTCTCTTTCACATTAGATACCGATCACTGATTGTACTGTTTCTAGGATGGCGCAGGAATATTCCGGGAGCTATAATCATCAGCGGCAATATGTCTGAATCATGGTGTATGTAATTGTGTACAACCAATGTTCTGTATGAGTACGCGTTGAACGTTGATCTTGCATGGATCATTATCTATAAATATTCACCTGTGCCAGAATGTCCGTCTGCAATCGTGGATCTGGAAGGAGGGGTTCGTTCTCATCGCGGGATGACATGAATTATCTCTAAATATATATTGCTGAACATAAGGCTTGTCGACTACATAGATAGTGATAAACCGTTACCATGTGTGACCGTGACGACAATCACGTGATCCACGTCCCTTCAAAGTTCAAACTCAAACTGGTTCGGTCGTCGATCGCGAATACTTAGTATTGACTCCATTGGACACCGAGTACTACTGAGTACTTGCTGAACATTGACCGCTCACAGATTGAGGCTCGAGCTCATGAGACGTCCGATATACAGCTACATAAACGAACATTTATAAGTAACCGTGTGCTCAGTTGGTGTGTACTCTTGTTGTCGTTGCTAGGTGAACTTTACTCATGAGTACTGCATGAGTGCCGGGTGTTATTGTCCATGTGTGACATGTGTATCACGATCCACCTTTCAGGCTTAGGCAGGTCAAAGTCGATAGTCGATTCGTGATCGGGGTGCCAGTCTAGTCTGTCCCGTTCGATACGCCTGACCATTCAAGCACTTTGAAAATGCCCTGGGGGCCCGGACGGTAGAGGACGCTGCGCTAATACCCACATTCTTTCGATTCCCATGGGATAGACCCACTGTTTGTAACGCTATTTATGTCCTCTCGGCGCTTGCTATGTGGGACAGGAGCCGTCCCTCATGCTTTTTCAACGCCCTCCCATCGCCATCTGCAAGTATCCTCAGCCCTTAATATGAAAACTCTTTGGTTAATCTTAATCTATTTCAGAGTTGAATCCACAATGCCTAAAGAACTTATTGATGCTGAGCGTTCCGCAAAGGCACTTTTACAGCACTCGCAAGATGATACCGCTGCTACAACGATAGCATTTTGCCCCTCTGACGGCCTGTACCCATCCATCGATGGTATCTCTGAAAATTCTTTCGATGGGACCCTTACAAACCACATTTCGACAGACGTTGATCAGCATGATAGGGTCGCAATTCTTTATCATAACAATCAATGTGCGGAAGGGTGTATTGCTCAGCCTCCTCCTCGATCTAACTATTTCCAATTCAGTATCCTTAGATCATATTCACATAGAAAGTGCTACTGATGGAGAGGAGCATCTCTGTGCTTTCCGCGGTCCTCGTAGAAATGCTCATATCATCAAGAGTCAGGATGACACCCTTCACCTCGTATTGCCCTTGAGTGTCGATGGTTTCAACCGCTTCCGTAACGTTCAAGCGAAGAACGCGACCCCAACGAACATTTATCTAACTTGCTCAAACCTGCCTCCAGGTTTTCGCCTTCCTCTGGTTCCGAAGATCGATCTCGCCGGGCTGATTCCTCAATCAGAATACAGTACAATAGACAGGGCCAAACGTCCAACCTCCGCTGTCGCTTGAGACCAGCTCACCCGTGTTGGAGCGTCTGCAGTTTGTGAGTCCCGGTGTCACCAAACATTCGTCGATTACTGAGTTACCAGTTTTAATAAATCTCCTTTTCTATCCATTTAGCAGAAGAAAACCAACGTATTCTTAGTACATGGACACCTCCTATTTCAACAAGTCTATCACAGCGCCTGTATTTCTCGCTCTTGCTATGTTAGTCCTCTCTCCAACTGACGTATCCGTTTCTTTAACATCCGAGACCGTTCCTCCTTCCGGCGCACTCGCTCTTGCAGTTCGCCTTTGCGTTCTACTAACATATCCCTATACTTCTCCATTGTCACTGACTGATCCGCCAGTGATTGAGTAATCACGTTATTAGCCCGTACGTCACTTTTCAGGTTGACAATCTGCGCTTTCCAGTCGTCGATCTTGGGTCGCGGAAGATGAGACTTGATTTGATCGGATACCCTTCATAAGTAGATTGTTAATTCGGCCCATTCAACTCTTCCTATGTCTAGTAAGTCAACACACCTTTGTCAGTAGAGTATTTACAAAACATATGCACAATATAGCGGGAGCGTTTTGCAAATTCCCGCACAAGCTCTGTGGAGTGTTTTGCAAATCCATCTGTATATATTTTGCAAATCAATGGGGTGACAGGTAGGGTACGAACTGGTGTACGAACTGGCTATAGGGCATCCCAATATGGTAATACCAGCTTATTTATAGCGCTAAAAATGGTAATTGGGTAAATTCTGTTAGAATGGTGGATGCTTATGTCAGCACCCCCTATTGCCTATTTGGGAAAGTGGTTTGGGTAGGGTGGGGGATGGTGCAGGGGCCTATACCAAGCATTAGAACATGTACCAGGGAGTAAAAGAACCGCATTTTCACGCTGAATCCATATCTGAAACCCCCATGTGATTTGGTGAAGAACTGGGGGAGCTATGATAGAAATAGTAGGTATAAATCGATAAAATAGGGGTTTTAATTGGAATTGAATGGGAAGGAGCGGTTGTAATATTAAGCGGAGGTAGTATGCTCCTCTACTATGTTGGGAAGGAGTGTGTACAAGATTCCAGGTCGATTGGACAAGAATTACATGTTCCATCATAGGATATGCCTCAGAAAAGCGAAAATAGGGGGTTTCCCAGGGTATTCTGTGGGGGACCAGCCATTCCCTTGACTATCAATTATGATAAGTTCAAGATATAGTATGGGGAAGCTCATATTCCAGTTCGCTTGGCATAAGCACAAGGTATGGGTATGCTATGGTCGAAATATTCTATTTAGGTACCAGGAGGAGAACATCTATTATATCTTCTGTTCTAATGGATGGAATATTCCTCCCTGCTGATATTATACTGAAGTATACTATATAAGATGATATCCAATACCTCTTTGTGATGAAGTCAATATTGAGTGATAGGGGGAGGGGGAGGAGGTAGGGAATAGGTCAGTAATAGGACGTGTTAAAGCGTGTCTTTACGCGTCAGGATTGCTGCTGGACGTGTCAAATGTATAGCTGAGCATGTGTACCAGTTGGCTTGATTATTGCACGTGAAATGGTAAGGGGGGAGCAAAGATACCCTGGGGGAGGGGGTGTGGGAGCATATATTTATATCTCACCAACCCCTACACCAAATGGACTGTGCTCCTGGATATCAGGGACGATAGTATATAGCATATTATATATAGGTTTACAAGATACCAAGTGTCCTGCTACCCCTCCAAATCACCCTCCAAGATAACCCTAAGGTTGACTTTATACCCAAAGATACCCCCCTACAGGCATATACACTTACATTAGCAAGGTATGGAGGGTACCTGTATGGGGTTTTTAGGTATCCCCCACAATCCTATCCAACTGCCCTGGCAATAGAAGGTAGTTTATTTTTCACCCTAGTGCACACTACTGAATCTCAGTTTCACTCATTTCTCTAAGTACTCCTTTCCCCATACCATAGGTTATGACCAGAATACCTCCATGGTGGCTGGGGAATCCTATGAGAGCTGCTTTCCCTCATCCATACTATCCTTCCTCATATTATTTGGATTAGTAGTTAATCCTGTAGGTCCCCAAAGAGGTGTTTTTGGGGGTATATCTGAGTCAGGAGGAGCAGGAGGATAGGTCGCATTCTAGGGGGTCAAATCTGCGTCGATCACCGAACCAAGGTAGTAAATTGGGATACTCATGAAGGCCAATAAGCACAAGAAAACCGTTTATTAAAAGGAGCAGCGCAGCCTTAGCTATGGTGGCCGGAAAAATAGGTTTTTTCGCCCATCTTCCTAGGGTATAGTATTTATAGAGGTCCAACCACTAGGATGGAGGGCCTGCTGCTCTACATATGTCTTAAGGAATGTTATATCTATATTTATACCGTCTACATTACCCCTAGGAGTGTCCCTTCTAAAGTTATTTGAGTATATGTGTGGGAAATACCCTATTTTTCGCATTTTTGGTCCTGTGACTGGAATAATATTGTGTCAAATGGTTCCCTCGGCCTGTGGATTGGAATATGGACTTCCCCAGACTGTATCTAGACTTTACTATCATTAATAGCCCATAGGATGCCTGGTCCCCCACAGAATACCCTGGGAAACCCCCTATTTTCGCTTTTCTGAGGCATATCCTATGATGGAACATGTAATTCTTGTCCAATCGACCTGGAATCTTGTACACACTCCTTCCCAACATAGTAGAGGAGCATACTACCTCCGCTTAATATTACAACCGCTCCTTCCCATTCAATTCCAATTAAAACCCCTATTTTATCGATTTATACCTACTATTTCTATCATAGCTCCCCCAGTTCTTCACCAAATCACATGGGGGTTTCAGATATGGATTCAGCGTGAAAATGCGGTTCTTTTACTCCCTGGTACATGTTCTAATGCTTGGTATAGGCCCCTGCACCATCCCCCACCCTACCCAAACCACTTTCCCAAATAGGCAATAGGGGGTGCTGACATAAGCATCCACCATTCTAACAGAATTTACCCAATTACCATTTTTAGCGCCATACATAACCACCTGCATCACCTCCTACCCTATTAGGAAGGTCACAGACTAGTAACAGAGAAGTCACAATGTGACGAACTCGATTTGCAAAACGCTCCGCAGAACTTGTGCGGGAATTTGCAAAACGCTCCCGCTATATTGTGCATGTGTATTGCAAATAATTTACAGCACAGGCTGGTCAACATACCCTTGGACACAGTCCGATAACTGTTTGAATTTGTCGGTCATCTCATCTTGTACATGACTCCATTTCACAACCCTGGTCTCCTTGCTCTCGACGTCCTCGAAGCAGATAGGGCATGAGCGGACTTCAAGCTGCCCGACGTCATAAAGAGTGAGTTGGCGCAGTCTTCGTGAACAATATGGCCTGTTTGTTTGTTAGCACCAATAGGATGTCATGGAGCCAAACCGATCGTACCGCATGAAATTCTGACAGGATGAATATGACTTTGCGGTAGGAATATTGAACAACAAATACCGCAGAGTATAAAATGGTAGTTTGGACCAAGGTCATCCGACTCCTTGTCGTCATCACTAATATTAATGACATCCGACGCGGAAGCCACAGAAATCGGCGAAGCAGCGGACATGATGGCTAATGAAGAGTACCGAGCCACACGTTCCGGGAGACGGGTTGAAGTGCCTTCATGATGACATGAGGTTTGTGTTCTTTGTTATCCATATTTGGCAATGCCATACTGGCAGCACCAAGTCGTCTGAGTTTGCTCATTGCTTTCTTTCCCTATCCTCAGGATTCTAGCTTGCATCTGAGTCTCCATGTTTCGACGTCTCAAGGGGATACGTGCCCTCTGTGAGTTTTCTCAAAGTATTTACTTCGACCTTTACTCAGCCGCTTTCACCCAGTACGCCTCCGAAATGAAACCAGAGCTGTCATCAGTTCTAGTATTTCCGAGTCCCTGTCGCGTTTGCACGACAATCATCAACTGACTACTACTGAATACATCTTTCTAGACCGGATCATAACTAATCCCGAAATATACGATCGAATCTTTGACGCAAGTTCTGCGAGGACCCTCGTGCTTCTTCTCAGAACCTGTCGAACCACAAGCTACTCTGTTCAAGAGTATATAAGAAGAGCTTATAACATCAACCGCCTTCTCGCACGTTACTTCGCAGACCCTGTGGCTTTTCGCTATCTCCAATCGTGTACAGGAACTCTCATCTCAGGCTCAACGGCTCTCCAGTTTTTTGATAGATCGTTCTATCCGGAAAGCGATCTCGACATCTATACATCGGTGCCGTGGGGGTTGAAAGTAGGACGCTTCCTACTAGGCGAAGGATACCTTTTCACCCCCACCTCTCTTCAAAACGCTAACTTTGAAGATGCCATCTCGGAGCCACAGGTGCTTAACGCTGCGACGCGCTATGGAACGTTCAAAGCGATAGCCGGGGTTTTCACTTTTCGGAAGGAAGGGTTGGACGGTACCCAACTTAAGGTACAGGTCATGGTTGCGGTGCGCTCCCCAATAGAGGTAATCCTCCAATTTCATTCAAGTAAGTCGTGAAAATGGTTGTCAGAGAGGTACGACGTACTAACTTTGGCATGATAGCCTGTGTCCTAAACGTCATTTCTTTCAATGCGGCGTATTGTTTATATCCTCGTGCTACTTTGGAGGAGCGTGTCACCGTAGTCTGTACCACTAGAAATGACACTACGATTGAGGATGTCTATCGGAGATACAGAGACAGAGGGTGGACCCTCATCCGCGGGTATCATGTGATTCGCTCATACACTCTGGACCCGTGCTTGACCGAAGAGCACCGATGGATCAACGACGGATTCTCCTGGTCGATCCCCCT
This sequence comes from Cerrena zonata, assembly GCA_038087015.1. Lineage (NCBI taxonomy): Eukaryota > Fungi > Basidiomycota > Agaricomycetes > Polyporales > Cerrenaceae > Cerrena > Cerrena zonata. Next base: position 101,911 of record JASBNA010000034.1, read on the forward strand.
TCCGTACCAATTCCAAGATGATGTCGCCATGACTCACGACCCGGTCTCAGTCTCGGGCTGGACCTTCAAAGGCAGAGGCATTGAAATATATGAGCCCGCCATTATTTCGTTCTATCGCCTCGAGAATCCGGATTTGTATCATCATTATGTTTTAGACTGCCATGATGTGATGCTCACATCCTCGGTGATGACCTTGATGAACATGGCCGCTAGATATAATGCGATTCGCTCGCCCTGCTCTTCGTCAAACAGACATTAGTAAGTGCTGTTATCAAATACTATTTGTTCGCATTGCGCTGACATGATTTCAAATAGCGTGGACGATCGTCTTATCCACCTAATCCAAGAATACAATCGAGCTATCTTCTGACCTCTCGACTTGTGGATGTAACACAACTGACAGGTGGTGTACGGCGGCAGGGGCTGGAAGTGGCTGAGGGGATATATTTTCTGGGGAGAGTATTCGCGATGTCAGTCTATGTAACTAAAAGTACTTGAGGACAGATTATGAGTTTAGTTGTCTCTACAAATGCTCAATCATTATATCTCATCTTCCATCCAATTACTATACGTAGACAGATTCGTAGTAGTCTCGTTCCCGTCATAGACGAGGACACCCGGCAAGTGCCGAATCGGAGAATGAAGCTTGAAAAGATGGGGGTTTCCTCAGCCTGTCTCCGTTCGGGGTTACCCAAGTCCCCACCCCATCCCGGACGTCTGCTTTAAGGAACCTAGCTCGTAGCGAGCTATTACTAATGCGTTCGGCTCGTAAACTAGGAGTATATCTCTTCGGCGCTATGTAGGGGGAGGAGCCGAGGACATGTGGGGATGGCGTGGTGTTCTCGATCCCCAATCCTCAATCCTCAATCTTCACCTATGTCCCCGCTTCCCAACCCTCGGTCCTCACACCTTGTGGTAGCTCTCTCAACGCAGAAACCACTGATATTCACTCTGCTGTCGACTGCCAATCCTAGATCCGAATACTTTTTTCTCCTGATTGTATCCCGCTGTCTCTAAGGAATAAGTACAGCCTGGAATACATAGCTCGACTTACACTGCTACTGATACAGCATGCGGACAATGGCGTGTCCGGTTTGCCACTTGGTATATCGGCGGAGTCAGTTCCGGACCTAGGAATGAGGCACCATTCATTGTGTGTGTGAAAGGTAGTCTTATCACTGTACAACGTGAATAAGCAGCGTTACTCCGTCTTGGATCCTCGATCCTCGTCTTCAGTTCTGACGATTCTAACGATCTCAGCCATACTCTATGCCAACCTTTCCTGCCGTTTTCAATGGGATTCTAGTGTACAACCCTACTCACAGAAAACCTAGCAGACTACATACCCGACTGGTTCTCAATCGCACCCGATACCACGGTCGTCGGTCCGCAATGTCACATTCCCAAACCTCGTGCTGTTGTGCAGGTATCTCACCTTGCTGTACATGGCCAAACCATGACGTGTCTCTAACGAGGTAAGTTGACAAAATGAAAGCCCGCATCCGTTTTTTGTACTATCAAGAGGTGGGTCATGCCAGAATTATCGTGAAACATATGGAACCGACTCATCCTACTGCGACTGTCGCTCTCAGACCTGAAGAGAATATACCACCCTTCGATTCGAGATCGAGTTAACATGATCTTTTTTGATCCGAAGATGGACGAGAATCTGGGAGGCATGTACGAGAGCACGTCAAGCGTGTCTTGGACATCATTTACGGGGAACTACAAATATGTGAGCTCACAGTTACCATTTATCTCTAGTTAACCCGAGGTCTCCTCACAGAGACGTGTTCAGTGGTGCCCCCACCAACCAAAAATGTGCCGACACTCTACGTTATTCCCTGATGGCTTTGATGACTTCCTCAAGTCGTCGCCGGAGATTTTACCAACCAATCCGAACTATCCCACCAATGCAATTAACAACGTCTCGCACGAGCTCAGTGTCAAATCAATACCCGCTTCAGCGCGAAAAGGAGATGTGCATCGAATACAAGCATAAACTCGAGTCATCCCCTAGTTTCAGTCCTTCCGTTATCGCTCTTGATGAAGAGGAGGATGATAAAGACTTCATGTACAGCACGAGAATCTCAGTCTTCCCATCTCTGTTCTTCTTCTCTCTACTGGAATGTCTACCGATCCTGAGCCCGAGCCCGAGCTTATCCTTACTCCGACTTCAGCAGCTCACTCTGAATTATGCTCAAGTTCCACCGGGTTCCAATTTCTCCATCTTAGTGCAATCCCTGACATTTCTGATTTACTCTCTCTCGATGGGGGTGTTTTTTCCTCTGCTGGATCGAAAGGTGGTAGAACGCGGACTCCGACTACTTGTCGTCATCCTTCACTCGCGGTCTGTTGAGTGGAAACAGGGGTAGAGAGCACATTTGGTAACGGTACTATCTAGTATCATGACTTCGATACTTTGTTACCGTAGCACTCGGACACTCACAATTGTTTGTACAGGATCTCGGAAATTGTTCAGCGGATTATTGGCCAATTTGCTCATCCAGCCCTTGTTCATGCACCCGCACATATTCATACGTCGGGTTCAGCATCATCTATCCAGCGTAACGATTGTCCGAATCGTATACATCTGGTTCGCACGTATTTGTGAGACTCCAGGAAGCATGCGCTGGTCCTGCTTTCATTATTCAACCTCACACTTCTGCCCCGGATAGGAGACGGTCCATGGGGCCGATGTTATCGCTCGCTATGGAGGATATGGACTCGCAGTTACTAAAATTGTATTTCTACAGCTACTGGTAATGTAATAAATTTTATTTTCTGGGAAATATTCGATTCAATATCTTGTATGCTCCCACATGCAGGCCGCATCTCGCTCCCGCTGCGACACGAATGGATCACCAATGTCAGTGGCAGGTCAAGACCTAGAGTCTCAACCTTTCGCGAGCCGCACGGAAGCGGCGGCGGACGGCCTTGATGAATTTGGAGGTACGTTCACGAAATTTGCGAAATCTGGAGGTCGAACCCTGACGAAAATCGATCTACGACGGTAACAAAGGAGAAAGCAAGGAGAATACATACCTCATCAATATCTCCCCCTTCAACTGAAGACTCCTCCTCAAGAGACGGCGTACTTGCAATAGAAACCGGCTGCATGACCAGGTGAGAGACGAAACTAGCATAAGATAAAGACACGCACTAAAGAGCCTATTTGCTGAACAGGAACTTCGACGATTGGAGCCATTCGGTCGGCAAGTATGTGCTAGAGATGTATACCAACAATGTCAGAGAGGCTGGTGCATAGGATTCCGCTTAAAGATGGCGTACCTGAAATCTATCGAAGTCCGGCGCGTCGTCTGGGGATAGTATAAGAGGGTTTTGAGGAGCCTGAGGTATGTCGACTGGACGATAGTTGTAATCGTAGTCGGCGGTTCCGGAAAGGCCGAACGAAGTTATGTATTGCTCAGGGATCGTATTGCGCATTTTAGAATGTGACGATAGCGACAGTGTAATTGAAAGAAGTGGGAGATGGAAGTGATCGTAGAGTGCCGCCGACGTTGGTCTTGCATGTCGATTAGGGCGGTAAACGCGGGGGTTGTGGCTGCGTGCTATAAATCTGCTGGTACCACAACTCAGTATGTCATTGGATTTGTATTCTGCTCTACAACAGACTTGTTTACTCAAGACAGCTTCTTGCTTAGTGATTGCCGCATTTCTGATCATGATCGAATGAGACCAGAGGCCGGAATCATTACCCGCTTGTCGATGATGGTACGTAGACCAACTTTCGTCCCCTCAAAACATACTCAATCCTCTAACATAGATCCACTCTTCCTGATCCTCTATCGTGAACTCTACTGCCGTCATGTATACTCGCAACTTCAACCCGATATCGACGACCGATTCCGCTCTTACGAGAACAGCTGTGAACTGTTCACTCCCTACTCAATGAGTCTCGATCAGAATTCAGGTCTAAGTATCATCTTATAAGCGTATACGAGGCTGAGGCTGCTGGTATCTAAGGTACGTTACTATGGTATTACCATTCGTTCGAATTCCTAACACAAGTGCTTGTAGTCTGAGACAGACATCTTCGGAAGAGTTAAATCCAGCAGCTTCCTCCGTGTCGTAACCACGTTCCCCACCCACGAGACCTCCCACCGAAGCAAGTAGAAGATCCAAAAAGACAGATATAGTAGACTCAGGATCGAGGATTGACGAATGAGAAGCGAAGAACGAGATGCAAGGATTGAGGCCTCAGGATCGAGAACGACAACGACGGTCTTGGGTCGATGATCAGCGATCCTCAGTCTTATGTCTGATAAGTCAGAAGGCCGTTGGATAAACGGCTTATCAACCGTTAATCCTCACTCACGAGCAATGCAACGGAGTGACTCCCTACTATTCCCAAAACGCCGTCAATAGATGGTTTGAAACTGCCCTCGGCCTCTTGTCCCCACACCTACTCCTCGGGCTTATCCCTTCTGGCATGGAGAAGCCTTTTTGTGTTGCCTAGATCGTGTGGCCCCTTGACCGCTCGAGAGAAAGCGGTACGAGGAGGCTCTCAAAAAAGGTTCAGAGAAGACAAATCTCTAGCAAGACTACACTCATGAATAGAGCTGAAATCGTGTTCGTGCCTCAGGCGAGAGTCCGTCAACACCATGACCCACAGGTGAATTCACTTTCCCTTACCAGATGCTCATACTGATGGCGTCTCTTTGTAGCTTTTGCTCCAAGTCTGAGATACCGACTGTCGGGGATCTACAATATCTCGAAAGGGGATCGGCGCATTTCGATAGTTGACTTGGAATCTACCATGTTTCATTGCTGTATAGAGGGATTGATGATCGACAACCGGATTTTGAGCGCGGAGCATTGAAGCCTAACGATTGAATATTGAAGCCTGAGGCCTGAGGATTGAGGACCGCGATATTGAGGTTTTGGCATTGGCCAATCGCGAATACGAGTGGCACAGGGTATCCGGGGTCTTTCTTGCAGATGGAGCCAACAGATATAATGTTTGTTGCATGCTAGCCGAGCAAACGATTAGCTAACAGAGAGAGAACATTTCGTCTGTTTACCCTTTGTATGATCCATGCTCAACGGTCAAACATTAGATAGATTTGTATGTACGCTTGAAATAAAATGAGCCTGAACATGCCCTGAATATTTTGATTGTTTGTAGTGAGAACACTTAACTAATAATTTTTACGTTCGGTGACATATCACTGTGATAACATTTCGACTGTTATATCTATTTTCAGCCTTCAAACATGAGGGAAACATGAGGAAAACATGCTTCATGTTATTACAATGTTTGGACAACAAACATTAATTTGTCATTTATAGTTTTCAATGACACAACAACAAAATGTCATCGAGAAAACATGAAGCAAGGTCATGTAATGTTTGCATTCCAAACAGAAGGATTGTTTTATTATATATCATTCACAATGTCCGTACGCCAAACAATTGGAAAACATTAACAAAATATTCTATCTGTTAATTTCTATGTTATTTCCCTGTTTGGTTGGCAAACATGATAAGTACAGTTTAAATGTTTATTCGATGTTATTTTCTTGCATCCACGCGCTGCAAGAATTAATCCCCGCTGTGTAGACTGTTCGAACCATAAACCTATCTCAGTGGCAGTCAACACAAGACAACTTGAAAGGAAATCGAACTCCTAGACTTACCTTCTCGCCACGTGCAACTCTAGCCAAAAGACAAAGGGCAAAAGTTACTGTAGCAAGAAAACAAAGGGAACTTTGTCTATAGTACGTGTCACACAGTTATTAGATACTCAGTGACGCGATCGGCTAAGTGTCAGTGTGACTCCAGGTGTACGTCATATTTTGCAGGCAAAATTCGAAAACTTCCCAGCTGACTAGAACTACTATTGCATAGAACGGTGTTATTGGACCTATTGCCTCATCCCTAGAGGACCTTGCACTAGTATACAGAGTTATGTCCGAACCGCGAGGGATGGGTTTGATAAGATTGCTGACTGGCTTGAAAAGAGCGGGAACAGTGGATCTTTCATCATGGGTGATACCATCACGTATGCTGATATAGACCTCGCGTCGCGTTTAATTTGGGTCAAGATAGTTATGGAAGAGGAATCGGATGCATGGGTCAGAATCGCGCAATGGAATGGTGGACGTTGGCAACAACATCTGAAGCTGATGCAGAAGTACAAAAGCCTCTCTTGACTACACATTCTCTGCACAGGAAGCCCGATGACATGTCTAGAAACTCTGCGTTCAATCAAGTATCCCATTGCTAGCTCGGAAAGGTGTATTTCGGCTTCTGCATCGATTATACTCATGCTGTTTACTGATGCTCCACAACTAATGTGCTATCGTGTTTCAGAAGGACGTCATCAAAAGCAGTAGCCATCTTATCTTATTCCGTGGGGAACGCGGCCAAGGATGCGGTTTACTGACATATTCCTGATCTCTATTGAACAGTATGACAACGTATGACCAAATACCAAGAGCTACTCGCCTTAAGATCGCGAGTCAAACAACTGTCTCCTCGAAGAAGTCGTGCTGACATGTGCAATATCCCACTTGGAAGTATTTTGGGACCTTTACTGACGTTGAAACCACGGATACTTTGCATCTCCCGTCGAACGGAAGTAAAATTGGTTGTCAGACTGACACTTGCATGTTTGTACCTAAAATTTTATCCAGGTCGCCTCAATGATATCGCCCTGATAGAACTATATATCTTCGGACAAACAGCCATTTTTGACTTCCTGAATTCAAGTTCCACGCTCACGCTGCTTTCCATCTTCGGACCGTTACTTAGGATATACGATGGTATTCATACTGCATATTTCTACCCTAATAGGTGGCCTCATTGAAGGAATAGTCGTCTCAAACATGTGAGTAATACTCTCAAATTTCCTCTTGACGTCCAATCTCACGTTTTTGTCTTTCTAGATTATTCGGTCTTATTATCGCTCAGTTCTATACATATACTCACCATTGGAAATGTGACCCGATGTGGTTGAAATGTTTGGCAATTACTTTGGTGTATGGATAACACTTTGCTTGTTGCCATGTAACTGATATTCGAGTAGGCTGGCGGAGACGATAAACATAGTATTCACACAACGGGTACAATACGTACATTCGGTTCTTGTCCTCGACTACCCCGTCGCTCTCATGAGGATTGACTGGTAAGTCTTTTCTAGTCATGTTTCTATTTTCCACGACGACCTAATTGCGTATTCAGGAGCACTACTGTTAGTATTTCATTCAATATATACTTGCTTTTTGCTGTGCTTACACTTATTTAAAGGCTATAATGACTTTTCAAGTACGTTCTAAGACTACACACCACTCCACGACAACCCCACAATGAATAAAATCTCGCAGCTTGCCTCAGAAGTTCTTGCCCAGGGGTAAGCATCCTATTATAATATCCCACAGGCATCCTCTCATTCCCATGATGATTAGATTCTATATGCACCGAATGTGGATGAGTGAGTGCACAACTGGAAACCTAACAGAGCATGTCATCAACTGTCGACTCCGTATACAGTCAGCAAAAATATTTCGCTTACTGCTGGGATGGTAACGACTCAGGTTTTAGAAGTAGGACCTTCCACTAATCGTATCACTCCATTAGATCGTCTTATTCATGGCTAGAACAGGCCTTGTACTTAGTAAGATTCCTGTATCTATTACAAGAATGTTCACTAATACTTATTTTACCAGACTGCATAATTGACACGTAGGTATACTAGCTCTCATACATTTGCTAGACGTTGATCAAACCTAGGACAAAGTTCGACACATGGCTAGAATTGGCATTTGTTTCCGATTTTAGGGTATGCATACTTCGTATGGATTGTCAAACATGCTCATATTGACACCATTGTTTAAAGCCATATACAATTGCTTCTGCAGCATTAACTGTTATCCATGATGGGGCGATCACACTTACGATCGTTTACTCTTTACGACGGGAGCGAAGCTCGTTCAAAAGGTGGAGCATTACCGCTCAAACATCACCGGACATGACTGACCATTGATATGAAGAACGCAGGGTATTATCAACTGGCTTGTGTTGTATTTTGTGAACACAAGCGCAATCTTGATGTAGGTGTATGCCATGATTAACCTCCTAGAAACCATTACTCATGACGTTATATTCGGAACTTTATTGAAAACAGTGCACTCGGCATTGTGGCTCTCGTTTCAGTAAGTTGCGCAACAGTATATATCTATACGATCCGCACCTCTATTAACTGATATCAAATATTCAAGGTGGTCGCTGAGCCGGAGAACTTGTTATTTGTAGGAATCTATGTTGTGTATGCTAAGGGTACGTTCTGCATTTGGCGTCAGCCCTCACCCATTGCTTACGTTAGAAAATAGCTTTAGCTAATGCGGTTTTCGGAGCGTGAGTACACCCCCAAATGTGGTTGATTGTAATATTGAAGATACCAAATAAATGTAGGCTGAATGCTCGTCAATATTTGTGTCCTGAACCAACAGAAATAATCACATTTGGGGATCTTGCAACTTCCCGGGCAAACACCGCGGCTGAAACATGCACTAAACATCACCAGGTGTGTATTCTCAACCTCCCAAGTATATATTATGACTCAAACTTTGACAGATGCATGTCAGAGTAGACAGAGATATTGTAGTCGCATGACATGAATCGGCTCGATATCGCTGTTTATTTCGATGACCCAAATTAAATGGTACCACATGCTATCCCTTGAAGCTACGGACTGTCCCTAAGGATATTTGACTTACATGACTCAAAGGAGCAATATCTCCGAAGCTGACTCGGAAGTTACCTTTTGGCTTCAGGGATAGTAGACAAAGCGGATACAAATGATCTCAAGGATCATTCATCAATTCAATTCCGACACTGAGGGTTGTTCTTTACGTAGACACCGAACACAACTACGCCATCATGTTCTAGTGATGACATTCCATCGATCAGACCAATGCGAGGTTGATCGCCCTTTATGAGCCCTTGATAGACCGAATGGAGGCAGAATGTACATCATTCGAAATTTGTACAGCGGACAGACTCCAGTACAAGTGTTGATCTGACCGTTTTCAATACTCAAATGGGAACTTCGAAGTGTTGTATATGCACAAGCCCCCGAATACAACACAACACAACCAGCATTTGAGGTTGAAGTGATGTTGGATGACCGCGGTTCCGGTTAACCTGGAGACCGTGGTTGAGGGGGAAACAAGGCGGCCGCCGATCATTACGTTGATCTTGAGGAGGGGTGGAACAGGAATCTGAACCTGTTCAAGCCTACAATCAAGGATATTTAGTAGAATGACATCTATTATTTACACGCCTTACGCACCCCCAACCATCTCCACCATTCCCGAATCGTTTCACAAAATACACTACCCATCTCAAGCTGAATAGCCTTGAAGTCCAGCGAAAGATGAAGCTCAAAATCACCGTCCATGAGAAGTTGGAGCGCATCAGGACCGTCGTCGGGAGTCGAAGAAACGAGGCAAAACAGTAAACTGTGGCCTCTACAAAGCTAATGTTATAAGCTATTATATAGAGGCCATGAGGTTAAACACACCTTCGAAATGCTCATTGCTAGGATGTGAGTGGAATATATCCCGAGCTTAATGTCAGCACTCCATCAGAAGCTAGAATACTAAATCATTGAGCATGTAGTTGAGGCTCGATTTGAGCAAGTACAGTAGCGTAAGGTAGGCTTGGGGTTATCGTAGTACTCGCTATGCAATTTCAGGCTTGCTCCGTACATCGAACCATGCTATAGGTTACGAAGAAGATGACAGCTCATGTAAGCTGAGATTTCTTATTTTTTGAAGTTGCAGACTGGCGATAAAGCAAACCCTTGGAACGGCTGTAGTTGAGATAAGCGATTGATGGAAGGAGGTCCTTAGGTAATGGGTTCCAGGGTCATATAATAGAAGGTAGTAACTCGTGGGCATATCTAGCGCAAACAATACACTCAGTCACTCACCTCAACACCTGATCAAGGACCCAAGATTCACTAGCACTCTTCACCAGTTCTTACACCTACCGTTGCCGACATGCCTCAGTGGTTCCTTCGCCTGCGTGTCTGGATTTACCACATCCTATCGTGCCCCGTTAATGACTTCGTTTGTGTATTCCGCTTCGGGTTGCCCTTCGTTCTCAAAAAAAGCGAAGGCTACGTGAGCACCGAAGCCGACGCCCTTCGATTCCTCAACTCACAGTTTCGGGGCAAGGACCGTCTTCCCATTCCGAAGTTATACGACACCATCGCTATCGACAGTGTCACATACACCCTCATGTCTAAACTTCCTGGCCAAAATATCATGGAGGTGGGGAGCACAGGACGGCTTCCTTTCACCACTGAGTTCTTCGACTCGATTGCTGAGCAGGTGGAGGTCATCCTCCGACGCGTCTGGGCTCTGGAGCAGCCACCACACATACGCGGTCAGGTTATGATGAGTGCAAGCGGCCACGGTGTGCTAACTCATTACAATTTCGGTCACGAGTTGATGGATCCTTGTAGTGTCCTCGATTACTACGCCCTAGCTCTTGGTTATGCGAATGGGGAATCTCTTGTTCGTGACTACCCTGAAGCAGAACACACATTCCCCGCGGATCGCATCGTATTCACTCACACCGATCCGTACCTACAAAATACGCTGATCTCGGACGATGGCCGTGTTTGTGGGCTGGTGGACTGGGAAAATGCTGGGTGGTATCCGATGGCGTACCAATGGCAGCTTTTGCGATCGATACACCTCTGCAACAAGAAGCCGTATAGACAGGCGTGGAATCGCCTTCAGGTATCTGACGAAACTCGTGCGGCGAGAGCGTTGTTTGCCAGGATTCAATCTGAACACCCTCTCTAAGTAGGAAGACGAATAATACCCTACTAATAAAAAGACTTAGACCCTCGAGGCTGTCGCCACCTTTGTCGCCAATGGTTGGATGACCGCGGCCCCGGATAACCTGGAGACCATAGTCACTACGGAGAGCAAGAGCGCCACAAACCGTTACATTAGTATAAAAGCAGGTTGGGTTACGGACTCAGACGTGAACCAGTTCAGGCCAACGATCAGGGATGTCTAGTAGAATGACAGGCTTATTATTCACTCGCCTTGCGTACCCCACCATTTGTGAATAGTTTCAACAAAAACACTACATATTTCAATTTTGTTAACTCTGAATTAGCTTTGATCTGTATTGCTCGCTCCTCCATTAGTAGTGTCGAGTTAATAATGATCCGGCCCCAAGTCACTAACCATGAGAAGTTAGAGAGAGCCGAGACTGTGATCTTTGGCCTCTACGGATCTAATCTTAACATATGCTATTATATAGCAGCACTGGTGTCGAAAATGCCTTCAGTATGTTGAGCGTGGGTCTGAACAGAATACATCATGATCAATGTCAGCACGCCATCAGAGGTTAGTAGAATAGAGCTACCATCTAATTGAGAGTGAATGCCTATGTATAAGTTGAGGCTCGACTCGAGTTACCATGAGGAATACTGGCTGACTCAATACGACATAGGTTATCGGTTGCTTTGATGGCATGATTCGATGGGCTAAGCAAACCTGAAGTTGCGTGTAGGCTTTTTCGAGTACTAAGATAGTTGCAAGCCAGGTATGCTACCTACTCACTCGAATTTCATATGGTTTTTGCTCAGAGACTGGCGATATGAATGTGAAGCCACAAACAAGCCCAAAGAATTCCAGATAAACTGAAAGATGGTCCGATCGTACTATCATCGTAGTACTTGGGCCGTAATTCCCCATAAGTAGTGTGAATTGCTAGGTGGTCAAGATGGTGGGTGGCGAGTCTAGACTCTAGAGTCAAAGAATTGAAGCATTGAAAATCAGCAAAAAAGGGATATCCTTAGGTAATATAAGATATCTATATAGAACTGCGACACATCGGCGCGGGGTAGTACAGTATCTGCTGGCGCAAACAATACTGCACGCTCGCTCGCTCGCTCACTCACTCACTCATTTACTCAGATCAAGTGGCGGCCAAGGAACCAGTATTACCTCTTCCCTACCTCTGACACCCACCGTCACCATCACCGACATGCCCCAGTGGTTCCTTCGCCTGCGTGTCTGGATTTACCACATCCTATCGCAGCCCGTTAATGACTTTGTTCGTGTATTCCGCTTCGGGCTGCCCTTCGTTCTCAAAAAAAGCGAAGGCTACATGAGCACCGAAGCCGACGCCCTTCGATATCTCAACTCACAGTTTCGGGGCAAGAACCGTATTCCTATTCCGAAGTTGTATGACGCTATCGCTCTCGATGGCAATACATACACCTTAATGTCCAAACTTCCTGGCCAAAGCATCGCTGAGGCTGGGAGAGCAGGACGGCTTCCTTTCACCACCGAGTTCTTCGACTCGATCGCTGAGCAGGTGGAGGCCATCCTTCGACGTGTGTGGGCTCTGGAGCAGCCACCACACATACGCGGCAAGGTCATGATCAGTGCAAGCGGCCATGGCGTACTTACTGATTACAATTATGGTGCTTCGTTGCTGGGTCCATATACTGTCCTCGATTACTACGCCCTGACTGTTGGTTACGCGAATGGGAAATCCCTTGTTCATGACTATCCGGAGGCAGAACACACGTTCCCCGCAGATCGCATTGTATTCACTCACACCGATCCGATGCTGCAAAACACGCTGATATCGGACGATGGCCGTGTCTGTGGGCTGGTGGACTGGGAGAATGCTGGATGGTTTCCGATGGAGTACCAATGGCAGCTCCTGCGATCGATGCACCTCCATAACAAGGAGCCGTATATGCAGGCATGGAATCGCCTTCAGGTATCTGAAGAGACTCGTGCGTCGAGCGCGTTGTTTGCAAAGATCCAAGCTGCAACTCCTTTCTGAATAGTGGGGTGGATTGTGTTCCTTATTATGTCTTCTACTCGGTGCTTAATTCTGTTGATACTCAATAAACGGATGCTTTTAACGTTCAATTCTTCATTTACACCAGTGATCCCTCTATGGCGCAATGACACCTCTTTCGCTACGACACTTCCTGTAGACGAGTAGCATGACAATAGAATGTGGTAAATTTCGGAATAGTTTATAAACGGTATTTCTATAGACTGAGGGAAGTTATTGTGATGTCAGCGATGCTAATCCACTGGTCATCATCAAAGCGAGCACAGTAGAAATCATTCAAGCATCTTCAACGCCAGTAAATTCTAGTGCCAAGTAAGCTTAAGTTACCGGGAAATTCCCATGACAATTACATGTCAGTTATAAGCTCAAATAAAACTTAGGCTCATCTGAGGGATGTTTATAACCCGCATAATAGATCTGCAATATGTTTTAAGCGACCTGAAAGACAAAAAGCGGCCTCGAAACCAGGAAAATAATTGCCGAGTCTACTTGTATAGATGTATTGAGGGAAGTCAGAAATCGTCACTTACGGTCTGTATAGGGTCAACCACATCCAGAAGTGACCGGTATAGATCCCATCGAGGAACACGTCCTGTTCCCATATGAAGCACAGGTACCGGTGTTATCAGGAAACTATCTGATGCCCCCAACTAGTCCACGACGATCAGATGGATTCAAGGATCCTGCAGTTGGAACTACAAACAAACAAATTAACCACTTGTTACGGCTTTCAGATGAAGGACTAGCCAGGTGATATTCAGAATCAAGGGTCCAGGGATTCCTTTTCCCAATACGACTGTTGTGATGTCGACGATGCTCCCGGGAGAAGCATGGTTGTGGGTTCCTTATAGACGATGTCAGTTATCAATACGGAGCGGCGGTGTGGTGATTGTCAGATAATCAGAAGAATTGTAAAACATACCTGTATCGAGCAAACATAGATTGATGGACAGCAACTCGGAAGATTCCAATGTGGCTCACTGTACTGTATTCCGAGCGGGACGCCTGATCGTAGTGCCCTGCACAATCCCTGTATCGCCATTCTAAAACGCGCAGAACTCCATTGAAACCTATGTGAACTATTATACGGTTATATCCTTAGCCGCCTGTTCCTAGGGTTTGTTTATCACGGTCAGGGACGTATATGAGGAACGCATGCAGTATGTGTTTGGATAGATACCGTCATGTTATCTATTGACGGACCAAAATGTATGCCCTTTCACATGTGACAGGACAAACCCTGATGAGGGTGACGATGAAGTCGGAAGACGATATGCTGGCACTAGTACTCACCAAGTCATCATGGAGCGTATCAAACATTGTCTCCACTCCACAAACTCGTCAGCAGTTTTGTCGACCTGTGAACAAATGTTCAACGACAATCATGACACAATCGTATGAGTAGAGTTTGACTAGGTCGTTCTTTAAAACAGTTGTAACGACCCCAAGAATCACGATTATTGATGAAGATGTAATGCGTAGTAAGAGAGAGAGAAGAGCCTGCGAAGATAGAGTTCGATATTCAATATTGTAAGCGAGAGTAGACGCGGGTACACACCGAAACCTCCTGTTGGGTTCACTGATCTGTTACTTAGGTTAAGGTACTACTGACGCAATACTCCCCTTAGTGTATGTCCGGATATATCGTCGCTGGAGGCTCGAAGAGAGTGACACTGACTAGGGACAAGTGCCAAAATGTGGCGAGCCTGAGGCCTGAGGGCATGTTCGAATGTGTGACCCCTTGAACGGTAATAGAAGTACGGTGGTATTGAGCAAACGTAGAGTGACGAGCGGGGATAAGAAATTACGATGTGGCTCAGATTCCAAGCGGGACACCTGAGGCCTGAGGAACTGAGCGCTGAAACCCCGCACAATCCTAGGATAGAACAACGTGAATAATAACAGTGACTCAGAAAGATAAACGAAATTTCCATAATAAGGAGTACATACCACTTCCAGCATAGCCATATCCAGAATGAGAGAGCGATGTTTGTTTTCTCTGGGATCGGTATCTGGATCGCCATCCAAGAAAGTGCAGGTCACCATTGGGATCCATGTGAACTGTCCTAGGGTCGTGTCATCAGCGGACCGCATGCGCTTGTGTAGATTCCCAACAAGAGAAAGTAGAGTCATGACAATGTCATTGAGATTTGCATCCATTTCCGCGGGTCTGAACAGTATAAATATGAGCAGATTTCCACAACCTTCAGCAGCAAAGGAGATATCCTCACTCTACCACTGCTACCATCCACGGACCACATACCCTCATCGATTCTCATTCAACATGTCTCAAGCACCAGCAAACAACTTCCTTGTTTCACTCCAGCCCAACTCCCTCTACATCGTCACTCAGACAATCCCAAACTCCGACCCTGATAATGGCGTGGCCTTCGAGCCCAACGTCTGGCACTGGTCATTCTTCTTTACCGATGCTGCAGGCAATGCCACCCAGCTTCATTGGAGCGTTGATGTAGTCCAGGAGGTAGTCGGGGAGTACTTTGGGCGCAGACCCATCCCCCGGATCAGAACTCGCACGAGATTTAGCATCTACGTCTCCTTTATTCGTCTGTCAGGCTGAACCAACCCAGGGCTCGAGACTCTTACCGAGATGCTTGATAGGCTCTACAAGAAGCACGAGGGCAAGGACAGTGACACACTGAGGGATATCGAGATTAGCTGCAGGACTTGGATCCTCGATGCTATTGCCACTTTTGTTGCCAACGGCTGGATGACCGCGGCTCCTGGTGATCTTGGGAAAATAGTCACAAAGGAGAGCCAGGAGGCCATGGATCGTTACACTGCTATGGGAGAAGACCGGGCCAGGTACAGGCCAACGATCAAAGATATCTAGTAGAATGTTAGATCTGTCATCGACTCGCCTTGCGTACCCTCAATGATGTCCACCATTTCTGAATAGTTCTGTCAAATAACTACGTAGCCACGGTTCAATTTCAATAACACTAACCTAGCGTTATTTGTATTACTCGTTCCTCCGTTAGTGGTGTCAAGTTTATACTAGTAGCGATCCAGCTCCAAGTCACTGACCATGAGAGGTTAGAGAGAGTTGAGGCCGTGATCACAAGTCAAAGGAATGAGGCAAAACAGTAAACTTTGGCCTTTACGGATATAAATTTGATATATGCCATTATATAGCAGTACTGGTGTTGAACACACCTTCAATATGTTGAGCGCGGGTTTGAACGAAGAGGGCGCAGAGAGGCGATGACTCCGTCTGCCACCGTACTCGAAGAGAAAGCGTTTAAATTAATCACTAGGGCAAAAAAGGAGATCCTTAGGTAATTTGATATATTACGCACTCAAAGATTTTATATCTAGAACTGTCACACAGAGTCGGTGCGGGGTATCTGTTACAGTACACTTGCTCATACTGCATATCGTCGGGAGACACCCTAACCCTATGCATTATGAGAAATATGTAATATGCAGCGGGCGCCTAAAAGATCATGTGATTAAGCGATAGCTTAATATCAATCTAAGCATGAGAATACACGAGAAAACTTATAATTCTAACATAGATTCAGGTGACAATCTCCGTAATATGGTGATATATCATATTATATGCATTAATACTCATGATTTTGTGTCAGATCTTTGAAATACCTCAGGTGAAACATCCATTTTTGGAAGGTAAATACATTCCCATCCCCCAAAATTGCTCCGTGGTAATGCATAATCGGCCCTCAAGGCTATGCATTATGCAATATGCACATTTCTTCCAAATTCCCCGCCTCCCGAGTTGGGACCCTCAGCCCCTTCAGTCAATAATCCTCAGTAGTATTGAGTACAGCGGGAGCGCCCGTTCCTCAATAGTACTGAGGCGAGGGGAGTCAGTTGACTGACCCCTGATCCTCGGTGGTATTGAGGTGGGTGGGATCCGTTGGTGGGTCTGCTGGGTCCAAGGGGTACGTGGGTGTAGGAGGGTAGGGAGATTTGAATACAGGGTAGGGAGATATGAATCCTCAGTGGTACTGGGAGTAGGGGGCCCTCTGTGGGGCCACACTGCACCTGGGACCAGCGGGATATTTGTGAGTCCTCAGTGGTACTGGGCATAGGGGGGGCACTGGTTAAGGTTGGGGTGCTCGGTGGTAGTGAGGCCAGAGGGGTCGCTGAGCAGGGGCAAGAGGGATTGGGGTATGGAAATGTATATCAAATTGTAGTATAGTAAGACCAGATATAATGAGGCAAGATGGATGTAGTATTAGGTTAGACTGAAAAAAGTTTAAAAAAGTTGGAGGCACCGTTATAAAGGGGTAAGAGGACGAGAGAGACCGCAAAAGGTGGAATTTCAATAGGGGGTCTTGAGGACCAGATAGCCTATCTTCTGCCTGGGTATACATATCAACTTGAAATGAGGTGTAGGGGACGAAGGAATGCCGTATAATGGTGGGTATATAACTTTTAATACCATCGAAGTACGTACAGAAAATCCATAAAATATTATCTCTCTCAGCGATATCTGGCAGCGATATCTGGCAGCGATTTCCGGTGGCGATTTCTGGTAGCGATTTCTGGTAGCGATTTCTGGTAGCGATTTGCAGTGACGATAGTCAACAGCGATATCCCTTGGCGATTTCTACCAGCGATCCCTGGCAGCGATCTCCAGTAGTAATTTCTGTCAGCGACATCTTGCAGCGATTTGCAGTGGCGATATCCCTTGGCGATTTCTACCAGCGATCTCTGGCAGCGATGTCTAGTAGCGATATCTGGTAGCAATTTCCCTCAGCGATGTCTTGCAGCGATGTCTTGCAGCGATTTCTTGTAGTAGTAATAGTCAGCAGCAATATCCCTTAGCGGTGATATCTGGCAGCGCTCTTGAGTAGCTACTTCTGGCAGCGATATCTGGTAGCGATACTTGGTGGCGATGTCTGGTAGCGATTTATACCAGTGACTTCTGGCAGCGATATCTTGTAGCGATTCCCAGCAGCGATTGCCAATAACAATGTCTCAGCAATTTCACCAAGGTCGCCTGACATCTGGCAATATATGCAGTTTTCAACCCAAAATTGTATCGCCATTACATACTGATAGTGATTTGAGAGATACAAGATGCAAGATGCTTTTGTGTAATAGTGTCTACTATGCAAAGAAGAATATCTACCACTAGAAGTCGGACAGGATGTCATCGATTTGCTCATGCAGCCTCAATGAAGTCGCATATACAAGCCACATTTGTTGTCTATAGTGTCTCATACGTCGAAATGTTGTCTCTGGGTCCTCATTCCTCACAAATGTGTTTTCCTCCTGCTCCTCTTGCTCCTCTTGCTCCTCTTGCTCCTCTATGGCCATGAGAGCATCTACACAGCTCGGTGTCAGTGCAATTCACAAGAATTACTATGTAAATATATCACCATTATCTATGTGGTTCTATACATGAGAGGATTAGCATGATGGCTTCGGCGTATCAAAAATTGGAATACATACCTGGTCGTTGAGACTAACCGCTGACTGATTATCGTCAGACCCAGTGAGGTCAATGACAAGATGGGTGTCATGAGGCTGAGGACGTGGCTCTTCCATCTCGACATCTGGAGGTAACGACAGTGTTGCCTTGGAGGTGATTTCCATATTGAGCTATGCATTAGTCAGAAGATATAATCCCATAGGGATGACAGGGAATTACTATACCTGCCCGGGAGTGGCATCTTCGCTCTGAGATGGAGCTCTTCCTTTTCTCCGGTCTTCTTCGGGGCCTCTGCCTGTGTCAACCTCCATGCGGTCGTCGCTTCCATCTTGAGGATGGTCTGAGGGACCGGAACCCACCGGAGCAGGTGTGGTTTTCCTCAGAACGAAACCAAACAACTCGTCCTCCTCGTCCAAGTCATTGCTATTGGGGGTGATATTGGGTTTAAGGCTATCGGCCGCGGGGGATGTACTCTTCCTCACAGCCAAGCCAAGCAATTCATCTCCATCTTCACCCTCTTCCTCATTGAGAGAAGGACACGGGCCGGTACGGTCAGCCGGAGGTGGAATATCATTTTCCACCAGCAACCCTAATAACTCATCATCGGAAGAGGATGGGCTATGGGCTGAATCTGCAGAGGGGAAAGTGTGAGAATTTGAGATTACGGGTAGCTGGTCTGTAGAAGGGGCTGGTAAAGGCGATGGTCGATTCGGTGATGAGGTTCCAACATGCAGACCAAGGCATTCATCAGTTTGTGTAAGCGGTGAATCCATGGAGGAAGACGGAACAGTGGAAAAGATATCACTGCTGTTTGGATATACTAGATAAACGGTGCCACAACCAGCCAGGGCTTGAAAGGCGCGTATCTCAGCGAGCACCGCAGGATTACTTGCGTCCAAAGGGTGGACTTGAGAGCTGGTATCCATAACATCACATGCAGAAATTGATGTAGCAAATAAGACCAAGCATATTGAGGCAGTGCAGATCTGATCGGGATATCAAATGGAAGGTTCCTTGATCGGGCGCTCAAAGAACTTTGACGTGAGCGCGTTTGAAACTTCTAACTCACTCACTCACTCAGCTGCCTCAGAACTACCACAAATCATTCCCTTGTGACAGACTTCAATATGTCCTACCCTTTGAACCTTGCCCAAGGATCGACTCTCACAGGAACAGAACCTGAGAGCTCCGGCGATATCATCTTTGCTGGAATCACATTCGGACTGCGAGAGGCAGTCTATTCTTTTCCTAATGGCTGTTCGGAAGAGCAGTACACGGAGTGGGTGAACAACATGTGGAACATGTTGGTAAGTCAAGTCACCTTATAATGCCATTCGGGAATATAACAAAAACAACATAGGAGGCTGGAGCAGCGCGTTACAAAACACTCCTGGCTGCTGATGAAAGTGTGACGGCGGCTTGGGTACCAGCCCTCATGTCCAACTTTGGCAGGATCTACAAGAAATGGGCAGCGGTCGAACAGTGCCAGAGGAACCCTTTCGACCTGCTTGATGTTTTTGTCCTCAAAAAACCAATGAAGAAGAAGGAGGTTCTTTTGGAGAACATAGCACCGAAGTTCGGCCATCCCATGTTCAGGATGGACACTCAGTGGATGGAAGAGTTGGGTAAGTCAATCTGATTCACTGTGCATACAATTATTCTCATCAGATTGCAGTAACAAAGTGGAATAATGATCGCATCGACAAGAAGGACAAGGCCACTGTTTTGCGATTGGACAAAACCAGCTACATCGGTCGCCTCATGATGGATGAAAATGGGCAACAGGCCGTGGAAACAACAAAAGGTGCGTGAACTACAACATTGGTATCACTGAAAGCTAACATCTCCGGTAGCTGGGAAGAAGCGAGCGCGAGATGCATTGGAGAATGAACCTATCCCTTGCCTGCCTAAGCTACCCCTTCGCCAAACATCACAACACACTCCCCCTCCTCAGCAAGACTCGTCGATGTCTACTCTCGACACCACGGAGAAAAGTCTTCCAGGACAACTTCCCCATCCCTCAACATCTACCCTCCCAGTCCCATCAACATCTACCCTCCCGGCGAAGCCAACGTCTCCCCTCGCCGCGAGTCAGGAAAGCATGCTAAGCACCAATCCAGCTGCTCCTGTTCCCCGACGCAATGTCAGAGGCCCTATCCCCGGTCCTCGTAAGCCTGGACAGCCCAGGATATTCTTGCCTGCAATGGAAGCTCCTTGGCCACCACGACACATCCATAGGACCCCCTCACCCCCACCGCCACCAGCATGTCGGAGCAGCCGTGCACACCACACGCCCAAGCGGCCAGTCCCACATCAACTCATGTCCGATGCTGGACCAAGTGCAAAACGTCAAAAGCGATCCAAGTTGGTCGCCGAAGGTTCCGATGGGCATGAATCGGACCAAACAACAAGCTCAAGGATGTCAAAGGCATCCACCCAATCGAAACCGGCGCGAGGATGTGGCTCGCAGCGAGGCCCGCAGCGGGGTCGCTCACAGTCTATTAAGGCTAAAAAGAGCGCTGCCCCTGCCCCATCATCTTCAAGGAAGGGGAAGGGGAAGGAGGATCCCATTGTGATTGACCATGAGGAGGAGAAAGCGGGGGATCGAACGGCAGCTGTGCAAGGTAGCGGAGCGACTACAGATGAACCTGACTCTCGGTCGCGAAAGCCATCCTCGCTGGTCGCATGCTCCAAGAGCACCGTCTTCTGGAATGGGAAATACCTGACGCCACTGCAGTTCTGGGAGCGAGTGCCAAAGGATAGCCGGTTGGACCTGCTTCAACAAGCGGTATGTAAAAAGACTCATTTTGGTTACAGCGACTGACTATCTTTTCAAAAGGTTGCTGCGTGTGCCTCTTGCGTGCATGGCGGCTTCCCCTGCTACGTATGGAATGCCGGATCCACAAGCTGCATCAAGTGCAAAACCAGCAAGACCGCCCGCTGCGACTTCCGTCCCACAAAAGACGGAAAAGGATTGAAGGGAGTCTATGCCAGGCTTCTTTGTCGCTACCTTCATGCATGGCGAATCTACCAATTCATGAAGCGGAAGCCACCCATGCTCGCCTATCGTGCGTATGATGACTACAACTTCATGCCTGGTGTACCAGTCAAGTCTGCTCCCAAGGCGCCAAAAGGGACACCCCAACAAATCGAGAACATGAAGATTAGGCTGGATGGGAAGAGCGCCGAACTCACCAAGAAATGGGTAGGCTATTCCCTTGCAGAACTACAGGGCGAATATGCTGCATTTGAGCTCGATCCCCCCGCCGCTGACTACCAACTGAACAAGATCCTGGAGCGTGGACCGAACCTGTGGCAACTGCTACCAGACGACTTTCCACAGGTCCTTGACAAATACTATGCCATGCTGGAGTCGCGCGACGACACATTTGTTGTCCCTCAGGTCATAGACATCAAGTCTGAGGAGGAGGAGGATAAGGAGGATGAAGAAGATGATGACGAAGATGTCCAGGTCCTCCCACCGTCTTCTGCAAAGGCATCAAGAAAGGGGAAGGAGGTTAAGAGAGCGACAATACAGTATGTTGGAAAACCACCACCCCATATTCGTCCTGTCTCCAATGCTCGTAGGGTCAGCGATGTCCTCACGCCGCCGTCTGTCGCTGACAGCGATCATCATGTGTCTGATCTCGACGAACCTGGATATCACGAGATTGACAATGAGCCAACGGGTAAGCACTATCCACTGCATTTTAATTTAACTCACTTCATGTCCATTGTAGCTATGCAAGTTGATGACAAGACGCCGCCGCCGTCAGCCACTCCACAAGATGGAGCCATGCCGAGAGCGAATGAAGTCCTGGCGTCCTCAGCAACATCATCCCAGGCTGAAAGCGTTATTGCTGTCATACAGGAGTTCGCTAGACTTCCGTCGGGAAAAAAGCTCAATGATGAGGACTACAATGTCCTTGGCGAGCTGGTGAGGCAAACTTTCTCTATTCATTATCCTCCCCACTGATGCTCGCTGCCAGCTGAGGAAACGCTCAAGTATTTCTCCCAATGATCCATCGACATCCCAGACACAGCGGGACTTGCATGAACTGCAGGAAACAATGCCCACCCTGCTCTCAACTATCAAAGGGCTCACGGAGACCGTTGATGCGCTACAAGTCCAGGTGCATCAGGAACGGGATGAACGGGCTCAGACAACACAGCAGATTGTCGACCTACGCAGGGAGTTGTCAGAAATGAAAGATCAGGTTGCTCAACAGCAGGCTACCACCTCATCTCCTGTTGACGCTATCAGGGAGCTCACTACGGCAATCCGAGAAAGCCAGGAAGCACTCATCACCAAAGCTGTCTCCACCTCAGTCAAGGAGAGCTTTGATGTGGCTCTATCCCATACATCACTCCCTCTGCTGGTATCGAGTACCCTCCCTGTCTCTTCCACTGAACATACATCTGGTCGTGGCGACACTTCGGCAAGCTCTCTCCCAATGCTTCAAGCTGAGCAGCTAGCAATCCCAGACGCTGATGCCTCCAGCATGCCTCATGAAGACGAGGGATTATCTGGCTCCGTAATGGGTAAGTTCTGATTATCTGCCTATACCAATGAGCTGTATATTCATTTCTCGCTGCAGAAATAGACACCAAGGGTGGCACTGGCAGCGATGACGCAGCTCAGTCTGGATCCTCTGCTGTTCCCCTCCCATCGACTACTCAGCTTCCACAGGAAGATAGTGATGCGATGGGTGGGATAAACATGGATTAGAGCATTAAAATCTTGTGGTTTCTTGGACGTTCAATAGCTAGCACTCTCAGAAGACACTGACTTTGCACTCATTTGTGTACCTACAATCATATGTAGGAATCGTATCTATTGTACTGGATTGACACTCAGCGACCCCTTCTACCCACTGCCAGGTGAGTCTCTACAAAGTCATTATCCCTTTTTTTGGGAACAGGTGCACGAGCGCTACGACGGATTGTAGGCTCTGGTTGGGAAAGGTCAAGACGTTGGCGAATAAACATCTATGGTGACTCTTGATCAGCACAATGAAACCCATTTAATACAAGTTCACTTACCAAATCCTCATCTCCATCACTATCCTCCCTTGCACGCTTTGAAAGAACCTTTTTTCTTGGCTGAGGACGCGGAACTGAAGGCTTGCTCGCGGCGGGAATGTCTCGCGGCGGTACATCTTTCTCGTGGCAGGCGGTCTTCTTGGGGGGTTGTTTAGTAGACTTCTTGCTTCTACCACCTCCTCGATTCTCGGCAGTCCTCACTGATGGACTAGCATGTTCAGTAGTGTCAGGAACCATTTGTGCAGACTCCTTCGTTGCTCCTGTCTTTTGGCCAATGCGAGTGTCTCGCGGCGAGAGAGCAGTAGGGGCCACAGTATCCTCAGGAGCGTCATCTTCTAGGGTAGGAATGATGTCACATACTGCTTTAACAACACCCGATATTCTAGCGAGGAGATCTGTGTTCAGATGACTCTGTGGGGTCATGTAGCCAGGGAGTGGTGCATCGTCGTCCTCAACGTCATGACTAAACGCTATTGCATCCATGTCCCGCCATGCCAGCCCCACAGTGAGTACAAATTCCTCCACTGCCTTTGGAGACCTCAGTAATGTAGCTGCATTGTCTCCAAAGTCAGTCACATAAGTAACAAATGATGCTACTTCTCCTGCGCCAAGGTGATATTCACGTGGAAGATGGATATTCCTGCTATCCCATGATGCCCAAGTGTGACCTGTTACAATTCTTGTGGCCTCAAACTAAACATATTAGCACCATTATCAGTAGAAAACAATGCAAATTCACCTGAGTGTGACACAGGAACTCGACAATAGCTTGATACCAGGAGTTCGCTACCAGCCCTTTCAAGAACATTTGTCGCCTCTCCCAATCGTTCCCTGCCCATGCTGGTGATTTAGCATCAATAGGTGACCCTAGTTCCGCAGGCCTGGATGAGCCGGCAAGTTGAGCTAGAGCTGCCTCCAATCGTCTCTCGTCATTGGTCATATCCGGCTATTGTATATAAGTAACAGCCATAAAGTTGCCACCTACCAATAATTTAAGGACGTACCACGATCTCGCGTTCCTTTCCCTTCCCATTGTTTGCCACCCCATCAGCTTGCAGATATTGGATGACATCTTGCTCATCATCTTCGTCAACACCATCTTCGCCTGTGGGCGGATGTTCCTCGCCCGGGTCCTGCTCATTCTGCATTTCACCAGGCTCACGTCCAACGGGCTGATTATCTTCATTATGTCTTCTTCCAGTAGGTTCTTCGCTAGTTCCTGACGTTGTTGGGAGGGATGGAAGGGGTGGCTGATAGAATGTACCATGCTCCAACGCATATTCTTTCATAAACTTCTCCTCGTATACTGCCTTCACAATGGTCGGCTTGACCTTAGCGGCTTTGAGTCGAAAGATGCAGTCTACCTCTCGGCGTAAGAACTTCTCCTGGTTGTCCTGGATCAAGTTAAAGAACTTATGAAAATGCTCAATTCGCATATCATGAGGTTTGTTGAACATGAATGGTTCGCCTTGTACCTCGTCCGGATAGTATTGGGGCTCGATGTAATTCTCCAAGACACCTTCAATAATTTCCTTGTATGGGACGTGTGATGATGTGAGTCCTGTAGCAAATACTTTTACAAGTTCAAAACCAAAGATTAACATTTGTAGTAGACGGTTACACATACCAGAATGAATTCGCATAAATTCAGTTGCTATCTTTCGTTTCACCTTCAAAGGGGTCAACGAGTTTGTTTCGGGGAGCATGGGTTCACCAGAGCGATGGAATATGACTAGGTCCTTTCGAATGATACCGTCACTATCCTTTATCTTTCCCCCAGACCAATCTGAAAAATCGTTAATGTGCCAGTTCGTCTTGGTCCCGACGACCTCTGTAAATGAAAGGCGATGGGGGTTCTCTACATCCTTGTCAAAACTACAATTTTTCAAATAAGACACCGAATATGATATGTATGATAAGATCTTACACGACGATTGAATTACTCCCGTCTGGAGTTAAGAGGGTTGGACGAGATGACACTAACACCAACTCAGCGCCAAATGCTTTCCAGGAGTAGCTGACCATGGCACGGCAGAAGTCTGCATAGCAATAATCCCCATAACTGAATGACAGCGGTAAACATCAACACAGAAATATAAGTATTGTATATTACCTGGCCTTTACATCACGACTAGCTAGACCCTCATTGAACTCTGCAATTCGTTTGTCATATTCCTCATGAACTGTCGTTCCAGCCGCCTTGTACATGGTAGAACACATCTTAGAATACTCTCCGATCCATTTTGAATCTTTGGAAGAGGGAACCATCTTCTTGACTTCTTTGTCAATGGCAGACTTGTTGTCCCCCACCCAGAGACGTTGTGCAGTCATCGGCTTTACAAAACCAAACTTACTTGCAGCGATAACCTTGGGTTTCCGGTCATTTCGCTCATAGAACCAAGATCGTATTTCCTGTGGCGAAGTCAATATCTATTTTAATGTTACCGATGCAATGCATACCTCTTTAATGGTTCTTTTCTCTTGCTTAAGACCAAATTGCTTAATGAGTTCGTCGGTGGCCTTGGTGACAATACCCTTTTTGCCTTTCTGTGGCGCTGCCAGATGCTCATCAGCAAGTTCCTCTAGGTGTGCCTTGTGGGCACCTGTAAGGACGAATTCAGGTTGATCTACGTCAGACATGATCGTGGAGGGGAGATAGCTGTTCAATGAGAGTTGAATATCCTCAATGTTCAATGTTCAACTTATGACATCATTCCTACATGCAAATGTGATCTAGATTGTGATCCCCGATCGGGAAGATCCCATATTGCAGATTGCCTTGAGCAAAAAATAACCCAGGACACCTTCTGATGTTCTGATGGACGTGTCTGAGATAGCCATGAGGTGCTCGGTTCCACATGGCGCCGTAGTCATATAAAGAGATCCAGTAGCGGATCTCGGACTAACTTTTGGTTTCACTCTATCATGCAGGATGCAAATCGGGCTGATCGCATCTCGGAGTATATGTTGAGCCTTTTCCGGTCTAAACTTTGTGCCATGACAAACGGACCACCCCAACCCACAATATCACTCTCTCGCCCGTCCTGTGTTTCCAAGACACTGACCCGGGAGATACGATCCGTTGTGGATGGTTTGGTGCACGCAGTACTGAATCCGGGTATGTACTCTGTTCCCCTCACGTACATCTCTGCTGTGCTAATAGTTTTTCTGTGCAGTGCACATGTCATGGGATGCTGAAGAGTACATGGCTGCACAAGGAAAGATTTCTTCCCATAAGAGAGGGGCAGGACTCGATGAACAGCTGTTCGCCTCCTTTCCCCCTTGGGCATCGGAGATTGTGAAGGTGCAATCTTGCAGGACCGCCGTGGATTGCAATGGCCGTATCTTGGCATGGATGCTACCAAGAATTCTACCACGAAGGCTCCAGGTAGGTTAAACGGATTTCCAGTTCGACCATTCCTGAACAGTGTGCAGGACCAATTAACCCGCGCCACCATCATAATTAAAGAAGCCCTCCATCAGAACCGCGTAAATCAAGCAAGGAAGTCTGAATCATGGCGGGCAAGCAAATACCTGTTCAAACCTGTCAATGGTATCGCAGGTCTCATCAATATGTCTCCTGCCTGGTTCATGCAAGGCTGGGCTGTATGTCGACTATAACGTTTTCGAGTTCGGTGGCTAATTGGAATGCTCACAGGGTAACCCGGATGGTCTCAGAACGTCACATATTCTTCAAACTGCACTTGGGCAAGATTGGATGGAGATGACTTGGCAGGCAGGCGCTTTGATGTCCGGGATGCTTCGTATCATGCATCCCGAACAGTACAGCATGGCACATGCATTACAAACACGCTTGCGAGAAATTTCTAGGTTGCGCGTACCAGTGTCTCAGTGGAATTCTGTTTTCACTGCAATGAGCCTCATTGCAAACAGGACGTGTCCCTTTCACCTAGATGAAGAGGGGCATGCCCACTGGTATGACCTATTGTGCTCAGTCGGTGACTACAAAGAGGCAACAATGGAATTGAAAACATTGGGATTCCAAATCCCTAACCCCCCAGGTACGATTGTGGCGTTCAGCGGCACTCTGATTCCACATAGTGTGGATTCGGCAGATGGAAGTCGATTTTCTCATATCTTCTACATGCGGAAAAACCTTCCTCCATTCTTCAACCTCCGATTGGCCGGATGGATGACACAGGATTACTATACAGGGTTAATGGGTAGCCAACAGGCTAAGGACTTGAAGAGACTTCACCGTCCAAGAGACGCATTTGTAAAATACTGAAGTCCCTATGGATCGAACGAAATCTTAAGGCGGTTCCTATGATCATTACTATTACCTCCCATGCCTCAGCAACAGAATGCAGATGATGCAACCCGTACACCACAGTGGGGAAGACCCAAGCGAAAACTACAGCAGACATCTGCCACCTCCTCTAGTGCTGCCGGTGGGTATTACCTTGAAAATATAAGCCACACAGCGAAGAAAAAAAAGTCCACGGTTCAATGGCATGCAAGGCAGTCACAGATCATTCCTCCCGCCGCGAGCTCTTCAGCGCAGCCAACGGCGATACCACTGTCAGAACGCGATGATGATGTGGTTTACCATGATCTGGGAGACCTTTACCGGAATATCCAGAATGACCACCATATGGGTCATGAACCCCGTCAACGAAAGGCTAGTTGTTGTAAATATCTAAGTAGTATATGTATATTCATCTTTACCTACAGTCGCCGAATGTATATCTTGAGGAATGGCTTCCACACCGAGCTGAGTTCCTGCGCGAAATAACAGAACGTATAGCCCCGCAATCTAGGACTTGTGTTCTTTGTCCGAAAGCTATGGGCTGGCGCTGCCATGACTGCTTTGGAGAGCCGGTCTTCTGCAAGGACTGCCTCCGACATGAACATGCTCGTTCTCCTTTCCATAGGATTTCCCAATGGAATGGTGTCACGTTCTTCCGGTCTTCACTGTCAGCGGTGAATGTGACTCTAAATTGTGGACACAATTTCTACTCTTGTCCAGCCTACAATGACCTGCATCAGGCCATTCCGAGTACACCCATGCCTTTACAACCGGATGAGGACACTGCTCTGCCATTCCCACAGCCCGAGTTGGTCGAAGATAGTGATGATGAAGGTGAAGAAGATCTTCTAGGCATTCATTCACTACCATTAGATCCTCTTAGCCCCGCGGCGAACTTGACACCATGGGAGAGGGCTGGTATTGGACTGAAAACAGTTCGAACACCGAAGGATCTGGACTCTATGGGAAATCCTTGGTTAACTGTAGTCGATATTACAGGTATTCACCACCTGCGAGTTCGCTACTGTCGCTGTGCGCTTGGCCATGATGTGCCTCATCGTATCCAGCTGTTGCGAATGGGGCTATACCCAGCATCAATTGCCCAACCCAGAACCGCATTCACCTTCCGCGTTATGGAGGATTTCGATTTGGATAATCTGGAAAGTAAGGCGTCCCCACAGCGATATCTATCAAAACTTCAGCGACATACCACAAATGCCTTTCCACACAAGCTCTCTGATCGCTATCGTGAATTACTCCTTGTCGCTCGCCAATGGCGAAATCTCCAGCTACAGCAGCGTGCTGGGATTGCCTATGAACCGACCAAGGACATCAATCCGGGAGATTTGGCATTGTTTTGCCCAGCCTGTCCTCAACCCAAGGTTAACCTGCCTGATAATTGGGCAAACAGAACCTGACCAGTTAGCATCTATTCATTTCGTGTACCCCTATCTATTACTAATAGACGTTCTAGGTGGAAGTTTACCCCTTCCCTGGTAGTGGATGGTAATTTCAAACAAGAACATCTGAAAATGAAGTATCCTGCCGATGATGTTGCGCTCAGCGATGGCCATGGATATATGGTTGGGAAAGCAAAGTTTGAGAGATATATTGACTCGGCGCCAACACTACAGCTCACTGTGAGTAATTTCCATCTTCTCAGCCGCGAGAAATACTCATATATTTTTTAGAAATCGACCTGTCATGAACACGATGCTGTAAATAATCAAAATACCAACCTGTGCCCATCTTGACACAACTGGAATAGGAGCTGTTGCGTGTGGACAGGCATGGCTGCTTCTACCCTCACGCAGTGGTAAACTTTAGAAAAGGCGAAGGGTATGTTATTTGTAGTTGTATCTCGTTGATCACATCCTCTAACTTTATTACCAACAGCCAACGATATATGGATTATGCGATTGTCTGCGCACTGAATTACATTGGTTCCCTCATCGCTCTGGTACTCTACGATATTGTTTGTCAATGGTTCATTAACTTCTTCCGCCGAGTCGGGGAGTGTTGCGACTTCCTCTCCCTCCCTGACAATCTTAACATTATCCCTGGAATTGGACTCTTTCATGTACACGGCCATAAACATGAATGCTATCCTCGCTATGCCCCTAGCTTCATTCCAGGTGCAGGGATGGTGGATGGCGAAATCATCGAAACACTCTGGAACCTCCTCAATTTTGTTGCATCAAGTGCTCGCGCTATGACATGGTTCGGCCGCCAGGAATATATTGATGTGCACATGGGAAATTCGAATTGGATGAAGTTTATCCGTATTGGTAGGACTATTGTTCCGCATGATAGACGATACTGACCATTTTATAGTGGAGAGCATTCTCAGGAAGTGGCATATTTGTGTTGTACAGGTCGAGGAAAGCAAAATACGCTTCCTACAAATATCTCAGTCCTTGACACAAGCACAGATTGCATTATGGACCGCAGAAGAAAAGCGGATGCAACGGCTTCGCGGCGAGAAGGTAGATGTTATGGATGGGTATGATGTGCATGACGCAAGAGGTAGATATGCTTTGTAACACCGATGACTTGACAATACTAAGACATATCTTTAGCTCCAACAAAGGCAGAAATCCAGCTGAAGCTGGCTGACCGTGAGCTATCTGGATTTTTGCCATCTGGATGTATTGGCTGGTTGTCGATGGGTATCCATTTAGAGGAAGTTCAGTAGGTCATACTCTCTTTTTTATTCATACGTTATCTCACTATATTCAGGCTTGAGCTATCACAGTTTGTTAGAAAGCTCGGAACACATCCAACCATCACTCAAAAATTAGCCCTGCAGCAGCGGCGAGCGAAGTTGCGATCTCAAATTGACGATTTTGTCAGAAGTGCTCCCAATTATCTTCGTGTAACCCAACAGGTCCCTAGATCAAACATTGAAGATTGGCAGGATCTTGATGACGAAGACCTATATGAGCTACATCCCATCGAGTCCACTGCAATGAACATCCCCCAATTTGAGGAGTCCGTGTTGGCAGAGACTCTTGTGATCCCTCTTCCATCGTCTTTTGGTTCTGAGGTTTGTCACAACGAGTTATCAGATATTGCTGTGTTGGAGCGAAAGCTTCGTAAAGGCCAAGCCAATGATGCTTTGTACAACCTCCGTGTTGCCATTGCCCACAAGTCATTCCTCCACCGTACCCGCTTGCGCAATAATGCGCCCACTACCAGTTACTCCAAACGTCTGCGAAGTTATGGTGACGTTGCAGCTGTCCAGCACTCCGTTGAGCATTCAGCGAAGGCCTATCGGCTTGCGCGCAAGGCTATGATTGTTCTCGGTGCATCAGAACAGCATCTTCAGAAGTACCAGACTCTCTCCAAAGAGGATTTGAAGGCAAGTACTGCTATCGCCGACTCCAATGCTCCTGGACAACGTTCGGAGACTCTGTCTTGGATATGGTATATATCATTGACTTCACGCTCTACTCAACCCGCTTTTATGGAAGAGTGTGAGTAGTCTATCCGGTCTGGTAGACATCTCATTCTTACTATTCTTTATTTTTAGTATTTCGTGTCAACTGGCTGCGGGCGAAAGCTCGCCGCGATCGCTGGGCAGAGGAGAAAATATTACTCAAATCAGAGCTGTCATGGACAAAGGCATACTTCCAGCGCCGCTCTGATGATTGGAAGTCGCGTATTACAGCTCGATCACCAGGATTAGCCTGCTATGCGCATCTCCAGAAACGTCATTGGGATTTATTTGTACTACAGGCCTCTACTGCACAACAAGTTGTATGTTAGCAAGGCACAATGTGTATCCCTATTTGGTCTTGTTTGTGTATAATATAATAGTGTTTCGGCGCCTGTTATGCTATCTACTGTCTCTTTGATATTCAGCTCAATGGACGACTCAGTTATAACATTTGAAGGTCATCATGATCAGCATCTACAAGCAATGGCTCTCTACCGTTACTTCAGGGTGATTTCTGCAGCCAAAATGTTCAGGAAAACTGATGGCAGTGAGCAAACGATTCTTCGCTGGCGTGTCGGCATGCATAACGAGCTGGTAAGTCTGAACCATGTCAGTCACAAGCTGTCCTTTGCTGATATTTTGAAGCGCTCTATGAATGAGTGTCTTGGTCACCTCATCATGGGTGGTTGCACTGGTGGAACCTTTCTGCAGGAGTACATCCCAGGTCTCAGAAAATGGGTGTCAAACGTTGACCATCACGGTTATTTCCTTGTGGATCTGGAGAATATGCCTCTGCAAGAGTTGGAGGAGGTGAAATGGGAATCACACAAACACTGGGCTCTCAGTATGATCCCACGCAGTGCACAAGAAGAAAACCAGTGGTGGTTGTGGGACGAGGATGCCCCTATTAAACTCGTTTCCCGCCCTATATGGTGGGAGGTACGGACAGTTGCAGATACAGAGGTATGTTATATCTCCATATCTGATAGCACAACTGACTGGTGGATATAGAGGTATATGGCGAACACCACAGTTCCCCAGGTTACTGTAAGGGCACCGATCTTGGACACTTGCCTAGTTAGGAAGGAGGTGATGAACTGTATAGTTAGGCGGTGGCTGCTATATAAGGCAAGCCACCGCTATTAGGACGATAGCTTAACATCACTGTATTACCGTAACGTCTATATAGACCGAGTCTGACGTACGGTACCGTGTGATAACTAAGCGACCTCTTACACTTTTTTACGTCACGGCAACGTAGACAAATAATACAATCTTATGCCTACTTTAACACAAAAGAAGCATCGTAGCAAGGCCGCTCAAGGTGGTACAGCACCACCTCAACGCGGCCCTGTTACAAGATCATCGACTAAGAAGAACAATATTGAGGCGGCTCCGAGTGAACCGCCTGGATCAGAACAGCGTGCATGCACTCCAGCAGAGCAGGAAGTTAGCACGCCCGACCAACCGATCGTCGATGAAGACGAGGACTTATATGCAGACCCACCGGAAAGAGGTGGGCAGAGTGATATCAACACTCAGGGAGGTAGCGGTGGCATTGCCACCCCAAGCCCCTCTGTAAAACAAGAATTAAGATCTGTCAGCGGTAGCGGTGGCATTGCCACCCCAACCCCCTCAGTCAAACAAGAAGTACGATCCGTGAGCGATAAGGACTCCGAGGCTACTCGGATTATCGAGGAAGCCAAGGGTCCCGCCATAGAGTCCAAATTATCGACGGAAGAGGCACGTAACGCGATCCGTCCAAACCTAATGCCACTGGCAACTAGGATGGGACGACTTGCTAATAGACAAGCCTCTAACCGGGTATATGCTCATATCTTCAATCGTCTGATGACCATACAGCAAGACATGGACCAGATGAATGAGGTCCAGAACAATGCGGTTCAGGAAGTGTTGGACATATTGGAAAGTGTCGAAGGACCGATAGGGGTGAACGGCAATAGCGCGGTCTGCGACGACCCCGACGACACTAATATGCCTCCACTCCCGGAACCATTGGTCACGAACTTAGCCGACGCATATGCCACTACCGCACAACCAACCGTGCTGGGTACGGTCGACTACTCGCTACCCTCTACGGATAGAGGCACTCACTATGGTCAGAGGCCCAGCAGTACCGGGGTGACAGTAACGCCACCACGAGTACCATATGGGCCGGATCGATACACTCGACTGATGAACGCTAACTTACCTGTGGTAATGGGTGAGCATAGTATAAGGATTAGGGCTCTCCACGCGATCCCGCCTAGTGATAGTTCGTCGGATCCCTCATCGTCATCCGACCACTCGAGCCTGCCACCCCCTGGGAGAGGAGGTGGTGATGGCGGTAACGGAGGAAGAGGATCCACTCCTACATCTCGCAACTCGGATACCCCCCCTCCTCCGGATAGAAGAGGAGGTGGAGGCAACGGTGGCGGAGGAGGTGGAGGAACCCCTGATGACGGCGGCGGAGACGATCCTGGTGATGAGGATGATGGAGAGGAAGAAGAAGATCGCGACAGACCTCCACACATGCCCCCTGACCGAGGTAACGAGGGCAGGGGAGGAGCAAATCATAGAGGACGGGTGGCCAGGTCACCCACTCCATTTGGAGGAGCGAATCCTCCTCACGCGTATTACTATCGACAAGGTGCCGCGACACCACCACAACTCGATATCCTGGGGGTTCGACATGGAACCCCCTCGGTAAATAGCACCAGGCATGGCGCCGATACCGACTGGATTAGGGAGACTTTACGAGAACGCATTACGGAATATATTCCCGAATTACCAGTAATTCGGGGGTTAAAGATTACTCAACCTGAGAGTTATAACGGCTCCGATGACCTGGAGGTGTTCGAGGAGTGGTTGGCTCGAGTATGTCGTTGGATGCGACTGACAGGAGCGGTGGGACCAGAGCAAGACAGAGCAAGAGTGGACTTGCTGGGTACGGTACTATCTAGTACCGCCCAGCATTGGTACAACTCAGTGGTAGACGGTCCCCATCGGATAGAAAGGTCCTGGAGTTTCGAAAACGCTGTGGTAGCATTATATTACAGATTCATCCACCAGTCGACCATGTTGACAGCGACCGAGCGGTTCGAGAACGTAAAGTACTCCAAACCGGGAGGGGCGCGACAGCTAGCCACAGAAATGGGCAAACATGCGGGCCGAATGGTACAACCGC
The DNA here is from genome assembly GCA_038087015.1 of Cerrena zonata. Classification (NCBI taxonomy): domain Eukaryota; kingdom Fungi; phylum Basidiomycota; class Agaricomycetes; order Polyporales; family Cerrenaceae; genus Cerrena; species Cerrena zonata. The sequence goes on from JASBNA010000034.1 coordinate 136,142, forward strand.
CGGATGAATACACCATCCGACGGAGATTCTGGTTCTGTCTTCCAAAGGACATCACCAGGATCATGGGTACCATAAAAGGGTTATCGGCTGAGAGGTCTACCTTCACTGACCTCATTGAAGCCGCTGCGGAAATAGAAGATGCATACCGAGCAGAGCAGATAGGGGAAAGGATGAGACAAAGCCAGTCGATCACACCGCAACACGGCTCATCGAGCGGTGGACAGCCTCCCACCGCTAATAGCCAGTCTAGATCGAATTCCACTAGACCCGCACGACCGAATTCGTTCGGTCGTAACAGGGTTAGATTCTCAGATAGAACAGCAGAAAGGGGACCAGAAAGGCGGACCGCTGACAGTACCCAGCGGCCAGCCTCCGGCCCTCCCAGACCAGCAAATGTAAGCTCTAAACCTCAGTACTCGGGTGCGAACGCCAGCACCCAAGATAAAGGAAAACAACCCCGCCGAGGCTGTTTCAATTGCGGAAGTTTAACCCACTGGGCCAATGACCCCGCCTGCCCTGAAAATGCCAGGCGGGCGAAACCGGCGGTTCGTAGGATATCCGATGGTGGGAATAACACCGACGCGGCTGAGGACGAAGGGGTGTCCGAAAACGACGACCACCCCAAACAATCGTCCAACACCGAAGCAGCGCAGAGCGAAGAGGGAGAGCTCGAAGGGTCTCAATACGACCCTGAGGAGTACCCAGAAGAGTTATATGACTCATATCCTGAGGAAGAGGAGTCAGAGCAATGGATGGGTGGAATGCAAGTATCCACCACCGACGGAGAGGACGAGCATTTCGATTGCGAGTGGCTAGGTGGAATGCAAATCGCCACCTATAACACTGGTACCGATGGGTCACACCATTCGGCGGATCCTCTCGATGGGGAGGCCGAGGATCCGGACCTGGTGGTATTCGACATCGGACTCCCCATATTGGAATATATGGACGATGTCGTACTACCACAGAGGATAGTACAAGATTTTAGGACGCCTGGCAGTCAGGCGGACCAGTTATCTAGAACATTCATGGGATTGCCGCAAGGGACAAATTCCCCACCGAGGCCGATCCCAGATACTTATGCTGCATACGAGGTGGAGCTTAGCCACCTCAGGCAGCATAGTGTAGCCATGAATCGTCGATTGACGCACCTTCAGCGCCGGGTGCTTGAAGCGAACGGCGAAAACGAACAACTTACTAGAATTAACGCCTTGTGGTTGCACCAATGCGGTGAGCTCAACGCGGAAGTGCGTGCATTTTGCAACGCTCACATCGTAGGGGTCTCTTCGGATCAGATGACTCGGATGGTGGCTGACTGCCAACTGCGTCAGCACCAACGAGCCATAGAACGCGAGCGGACATTTTCCCGTATTACAGTGGAGTCGGATAACGATGACACTGACTACGAGGATATGCCATTATTAGAGGACGTTGCAAGCCATATGGCGTCCAGGCGTGACCTTCTTGATAGGGCAGTAAGAGCACAGGGTCCACCCGAGCGATTGAATGCGATATTGGCTAACAGGGACCGGGAATACCGCTCTGCGATGGCACCTAAGGAGGTGCGACCGCAACGCGATTTCAAGTGCATCACTGTCTACGTTGAGGCCAATGGCATGAAGGGGTTGGCTTTACTTGATTCGGGTAGTTCCATCGATTGTGTCAGCCCGGAGTTCGCGAGGGTAGCGAGGTTACCCACGCGACCGCTCGACAAGCCAGTAGGACTCCAACTGGGATGTGTTGGTAGCAGGTCCTCTATCAACTTCGGTTCGCGAACCCAAGTGAAGATAGGTAGCCACCAACAGAAGGTGTACCTTGACGTAGTCAACATTGATCATTACGACTTGATCCTGGGTGTCCCTTTCCTGCAACAGTTCGGAATTCGTCTTGACTTCCGGACCGAGACTATTGTAGTCGACTCTGAAGTGATTAAGTCACTTCAAGTAGGGGAGGAAGTCAGGACAGCCAAACCGGTCAAAAGGGCATACACCGGTACATCAGCAAAGTACCAGTGGGCGGAAAAGAATCAATACGAATAGCAGCCACAATCCCAAAGGGTGTCCACCGTGGAGGGAATACAATCTATGTCCACGGTGGCTGAACCGAGCAGATCGCGCTGCGCACGATCTGTCACTATAGAAACAGTAGAAGATGAACATTTCGCCAACAAACCCAAAGCAAGAGAGTGGGAAGCTGGCGAAACCATCCTCACCGAAATACTACACGAAAACCATAATAAAGTCGATAACACCCCGGTGACACGTGGCAGGGCCTATCACCGTGGAGTACCACAGGAGGGTGAGGGTATCAATAATATACCCACACCACTTGCAAAGATAGCGCATCAGGAGGGCGGAAAACGGGAACCTGAGAGGTTGTCCAAAATATCCACCCCCTTGAAAGAAGCAGACGTGCCTAACTTAAGGCAGACTTGGATTGACAAATGCCAAGACATTATGAACGGGGCTCCGTCCAGACTCCCACCGATGAGAGAGATAAATCACCGTATCCCCCTCATCGATGAGACCAAAACATACAATTATCACTTACCACGATGCCCTGAAGCGGTCAAAGTAGCTCTATCAGAAAAGATCGAACGATACGAGAAGGCAGGGTGGTGGAAAAGGGCCGTAGTGACCCAAGCCGCACCCATGCTTTGTGTACCAAAGAAAAACGGGAAGTTGAGGACAGTGGTCGATTGTAGAAAAAGGAACGACAACACGTTGAGAGACGTGACGCCGTTCCCCGACCAAGATGAGATTCGAGCAGACGTCGCTAGAGCGTCGTGGAGGTCGAAGATAGACCTCTCGGACGCATATGAACAAATCAGGATAGAACCAGAAGATGTCTCGAAAACAGCTTTTGCAACGGTCTATGGCACCTTCGAAAGCTACGTGATGCAGCAGGGTGATTGTAATGCACCCTCTACATTCCAACGCCTTATGACATTTGTATTCCGAGATTTTATCGGACGATTTGTACACGTGTATTTAGATGATATATTCGTGTTTTCGACCTCAATCGAAGAACACGAAAAGCATCTCCAACTTGTATTCGAACGACTACGACAGGTACAACTATACCTCAAATCGGAAAAATGTGACCTGTACTCTGTCCGTATGGAATGCCTTGGTCACATCATCGACGACCAGGGCATCCACGCAGACGAAGACAAGATGACAAGGATTCGGGAATGGCGGACACCCCGCCATTACAACGATATTGAACGGTTCTTAGGCCTGGTGAACTACGTCGCACATTTCATGCCCGACCTATCCGCGTACACGGGACCGCTGCATACGATACAACGTAACGGTCACACTTTCGAATGGCGACCAATTCACCAGGCCTGCTTCGACAACATTAAAGCACTGGCTGCAAAGGCACCTATACTGAAGCCCATCAATCCTCTCACTAACGACCCCATTTGGGTGGTATGTGACGCATCCACCCATGGAGTCGGGGCATACTACGGACAAGGCCCAGATTGGAAAACCTGTAGACCGGCGGGTTTCATGTCCAAGAAGTTTACTGCGGCTCAGCGGTCGTACCGAGTTTTCGAACTCGAAACGATTGCAATTCTTGAGGCACTACTGAAGTGGGAAGACAAACTACTAGGTCACCGAGTGAACGTGGTCACAGACCACAAATCACTCGAATTCTTCAAAACACAGGGGCGGATGTCGCACCGACAAACTCGATGGATGGAGTTCCTCCAACGATTCGACTTTGACATCACATATGTCAAGGGAGAAGAAAACGTGGTGGCGGACTGTCTGTCCCGGTATCACGAATCTGACCTACCGACAGAAGTTCACCCCATGCATTACTACGTAAATGCGGACGACCGCCTGGATCCGGATGGCGAAACCTTGCCATTCGGGAGGGTACACGAGCTCCGGGCCATGCGGGATACCGGAACTCAAAGGGTGCCCAGAGAGGCAACCGAAGAAAGAGAACTGGAGGCGGAAGCGTTGCGCGAAGCCCAGGTACCGACAACGGTACCTGTACATACCCACGATGGCGGTAAAGGCGACCCTACTTGGGCAGATTCGATGACTAAAGGAGGGTCACTGATCGACGTAGTGGAAGCGACTGTCGACATCAAGAAGGAAGCCCGAGATGGTTACAAGTCCGACAGGGTGCTCAGCAAGATTGCTGCAGCACCCCTCGAACATAAACTATTTACTACCCGAGATCGAGGACTGCTATACACCACCAGTCGAACGGGAGACGAGGTTCTTTGTGTTCCCCACTATAAGGTGCATGGAAGGTTTCTCACCGAAATGGTGATCGAAAGCAGGCACCAGACTTTGGGTCATTTGGGGGCACAGAAGACCGAGGAATACATCAGACGTTGGTTCTGGTGGCCTCGGATCGGGTTGGAGGTCCGAAAGTACTGCGATAGCTGCGGTACTTGCCAGACCACAAAACCTAGTACTCACTTACCGAGGGGACTACTGCACTCTATGCCTATCGCAAAACGACCCTGGGGCTCGCTTGGAATGGACTTTGTTGGCCCATTCCCTCCGAGCCACGGCCATGATTACTTATGGGTGGTGCTCTGCCGACTAACGTCGATGGTGCACCTTATACCTATCAAAACTACGACCAAAGCCTCGGAGTTGGCATGGATATTCGTTAAGGACGTGGTCAGACTCCACGGCCTCCCAGAAGACATAGTTTCCGACAGAGATTCGAAGTTCACTTCCAAATTCTGGAAAGAGGTGCACCGGATCCTAGGGGTGAAGCTACTGATGTCTACATCGTTTCACCCCCAGACCGACGGCGCCTCTGAACGGGCCATCAAAACGGTTGGCCAGGTACTCCGAGCGATGGTCGGACCTGACCAGCGGGATTGGGTGGATAAAGTACCTCTGGCCGAATTCGCACTCAATTCGTCGAAGAGTAGCTCCACTGGGTTCGCCCCGTTCGAACTGAACGGGGCGATGCCTACGATGGGATTCCCCACCGATATAGATTACACCGTACCAGGGGTGGCGTTGTTCACCCAGCAGGTACAGGACAACCTGCTTTCCGCGCACGATGCTATTATCGAAAGTAGGGTGCTGCAGACACACTACGCTAATCAGCGAAGGAGGTCGGAGCACCCAACAGGGGAGGAGGAATCACCGTACGCCAAAGGAAAGAAGGTATATCTATCCACAAAAAACTTATCCCTACCTAAGGGACGGGCAAAGAAACTCTTACCCAAATTCCTCGGCCCTTTTACGATCACGAAGGCCAATCAGGAAGCGTCGGCATATGAGATCGACCTTCCTGATGAGTTGAAAGCTAGGAAGATTTTCCCTACTTTCCACGTGAGTCTGCTTCGACCGTACATGGCAAACGACGAGCAACTATTCCCCAATCGGGAGCCGAAGAAGTTTTACGACTTCGGACTGCCCGACGAGGCGGAATGGTTTGTGGACGATTTGATAGGACACCAGTGGAATGGTCGAACTATCAGGTTCCATGTCAAATGGAACCTGGGCGACACGACTTGGGAGCCACTGGAGGAGTGTGACCAACTACAGGCCATGGACCGATACCTAGACACGATGGGGGTGCAAAGGTGGCAAGACTTGCCACGACACCCCACGACAGCCGAGAAAGCGAGAGAACGGCGAGTGGTCAACGACAGAGACACGGCCGCAGCGGTGAACACTACAGTCACCCCAGCGGCCAATGAGGAGCCAAAGAGAACGTCCAGCGGGAGGACAGTGAGGAGGAGGAAGAGAGCAGATGAGGATTGAAGATTGGTTCCGCGGCACTTGTGGTTTGACGCTGGATGACTCAGCTCACCTGCGTGACCTCCGCGGATCCCCGAATCGGAGATCAAACCTTATGCGAGCAGCTGGTACACGGCGCCTGCACTTTTCCTCCCACACACGCTGGCGTTTCTTCCAATTCAATTGAAGTCTTCCTGCAAGCGTCACCAACATGTCTCAAAACAGAAAGCCGGAACCCCCCTCCTCTTCCCAGAACCCACGGGGTCCGAATCGCTCACGTGGTGGGCACCCTCGGGCTTCTGCCCAATCCCACCGCTACGAGCCGTACTCGAACATAGGCGGTGATCGTAGCGATCACCACCTTGGAACTGGTGGGCACAGACCACCACCGTATTCTACTCCTCAGTGGGTGTGCCGACACCCACTGGGGTTCCATCATGACCGCGGCTGTGAGCAGTGTGCCTCACAGCGGCGGCATATAACGGAGGCTATCCAAACCGACGCTTCGCTTGCGGCAAGGATAGCACAAGCCAGTATTGACGATCCTGAGGCCCTCCGATTGGAAATCGACGAGGTGCAGTGGGAACTCTCGACCTCCCAACAGCACCTCGATGACTGCCAGAGGGACCTCGAGGACAGTCGCAGGGAAGCGGCCCAACGCCGTTCCGAGGTCGAGCAAGCAAGAGCCGACCTCGAACGAGAGCGGCGGCATCAATCTCGACCAAGGGAACACTCCCCAGCAACACGAGGGAGACATCCTCGGTGGAACGGCGATCCTGCCCTCAATCCCCACCAGGGAGTAAGCTCCGCTTTGGCGTCGATCGAACTCCTCCAAAGCCAGCTGCGGCAAGCGGAGGTGGCGAGGGACAACTACCGCACTCATGCGGAAGAACTCACCACATTACTACTTCAACAAGGGCATACCGTGGTGGCAGCATCTGGAGCAGATGTCTCCACCACCCTGCCCAGGCCATATTTCCGGCTCGAACAACCTGTCCAGGGTACAGCACCCTGCTACGTGGTGCCCGTCCCTGATGCCGATGTAGAAATGGGCGAGTCTGAACAGACTCCCCCTACATTCCTGACTCGTCGAGAATTTGTTCTCAACAGCGACGGTGCCTTGGTCAGACACCGAAGCGATCCTTATGACCTGCCCACCGACGACGAAGAGGTGGAAAGCGATGACGACGACTTTGATGACGACGACTCCGTGGGCAGGCCCACCAAATCGAAGAAGAAGGCGCAATCGGCAAACAAGGGGAAGGGTAAGGTGGAACAAACGCCACCTCCACCGCCTTCGACCTCTGCCGACGGAGGGAGTCGACGCCCCCCTCCTAGTGCACCTCGCGTTGACCGCAGACAGTGGCCGGTGCCCACGCCTGATTGGGATCGTAACTCACTCCCCGCTGACCGTGCTCTGTGGAGTGACGAGTCAAACCTCGCAAGGGGAAGCGACATAGGCCCAGTGCCATGGACTTCCCCTTCGAGCAGTGCTTTCACCGCTCCGGTAGTAGGCTGGGGTAACCCTCACGGGCATACCCAACAGCACGGATGGGGTGCAATGGACCGTGCATTCACCCCCGCTCCATATTTTTCAAGAGGGGGGGGGAACAGGTCGATAGCACCCAACAGGAGTACGAACAGGTACCAACCCCCTCGACCTGGTGTATTCAACGGAATACAATGGGTTGCTCGTCGCATACCTCGTCAAGGGCTCGCGGCAAACCTCCACGGGCAGGCGAGGTATGAGCACGAAATGACGCAAGGCATCAATGCCCCAAGACCACCATTGCAACCGGGTGAAATACCACCAGGATTTGTATCGGCAAATGTCACTACCGTCGAGATTCTCAGGAATCTCATGGATAGAGCATTGACCTCTGGAAACCCGGGTGCTCGAGAAGCGGTGGATATCCTCGGCGACCTCCGCAACGTCGCAGGACGAGCACCGCACCCTCGACACGAGCTCGAGACAATAGTCCTGGAAGAATACATGGGCAAACCGGCATGGGCAGGCGGCAAAGCTCACTTGAAGCCAAGCAAGAAGGGTGCTAAATCGGCACCCTCCCTGCTACCCGCACCTGCACCAGCAGAGACAGACCAGCCACTCTCCGCGGAGGGCAGCATACCAGATCCCGCCCCTCCAATCCAGGACGTTCACATGGACGCTGTCCAGGATGAGACAGTGGCTCCCGACGTACCAGGAACGGAAGGGATGGCCCCTCGAGGAGACAAAGTGGCCGCACCTGCATCTGAACTCAATGAGGGGCTAGTAGGGAATAATGCGCCTGGGGTGGAAGGCAGCACTGAGAGCAGCAATGCCTCAGTGAGCAACCACCCTCATCCCACCGCCCAGAGCACCTCAGGAACCTCCAGCATCGAGGAGAGGATCCGGGGAGGATTTAACTTGTCCAACCCGGATCTGGCTAGGGAGTTCATGACGCTGTTGGATTCCGCCGAATCCCCGCTACAAAGACCGGACCCTGTACTCTGGGATGAATTCACCACCCATCGTCCGGGGATGCAAATATTCAGCATCCCCATGGACAACCTCCTTGACCTCCATCGTCAATTGCGCCGAGGGTTCCTGGTAGTGGTGAGACGTACACCACGCCCACGAACCCTATACTCAGTATTCCTTACACTCCAAGCATTGCGCGACCATTGGGTAGACCGACCAGGTTTTATACCCGCCAATGCTCGGCCCACCATTGTCGAGTTGACGACCGAAGAAGTCAGCAGTGCCGAGGCGATCGTCCACCACTTCACGATGCATGGCGTATTGCCAAACGAGCTGGACGACCTCATGATATTCCTCGACCGCATCCGCACGTAACCCTAGTTACGCTACTGGACCTCGTATTGGACGTCGTATTGGGAAGGTGTGTTCTTGGTATTAAAGGGGGAGGGTGTAAGGGCACCGATCTTGGACACTTGCCTAGTTAGGAAGGAGGTGATGAACTGTATAGTTAGGCGGTGGCTGCTATATAAGGCAAGCCACCGCTATTGGGACGATAGCTTAACATCACTGTATTACCGTAACGTCTATATAGACCGAGTCTGACGTACGGTACCGTGTGATAACTAAGCGACCTCTTACAGTTACATTGAACAGAATGAAGGAGAAGATGAAAGAAACATCAGAGTTTCTTTTCAGTTTGGCAAAAATGGTTCCGGATATGACCGGAATGTCTCCTCCAACGTAGCTTTATCCCAATGATAGTCATCAGATGTGTTACTTGTGGATTCAATTAGATATTGTCATGTATGCTGGAGATCGCTATAAGATAAATGTAAGGAAACATTACTAGCTTGCTGTAAATCGCTGATAGACATCGCTATCATATACCGCTACTGAATATCGCTGCCAGCCACCACTACTAGAAGTAACAGCTGGAAGTTGCCACCAACAGTCACTGCTAGGAATCACTACCAGAAGTCGCTGCCAGCAGTCGCTACCAGAGATCTCCACAAGAGATCACTGGAAAATATTGCTGGTAGAAGTCGCTGGTGGATATCGCTGCTGGGAATCACTGCAAGATATCGCTGCCAGATATCGCTGCCAGAAGTAGCTACTCAAGAGCGCTGCCAGATATCACCGCTAAGGGATATTGCTGCTGACTATTACTACTACAAGAAATCGCTGCAAGACATCGCTGCAAGACATCGCTGAGGGAAATTGCTACCAGATATCGCTACTAGACATCGCTGCCAGAGATCGCTGGTAGAAATCGCCAAGGGATATCGCCACTGCAAATCGCTGCAAGATGTCGCTGACAGAAATTACTACTGGAGATCGCTGCCAGGGATCGCTGGTAGAAATCGCCAAGGGATATCGCTGTTGACTATCGTCACTGCAAATCGCTACCAGAAATCGCTACCAGAAATCGCTACCAGAAATCGCCACCGGAAATCGCTGCCAGATATCGCTGCCAGATATCGCTGAGAGAGATAATATTTTATGGATTTTCTGTATGTACTTCGATGGTATTAAAAGTTATATACCCACCATTATACGGCATTCCTTCGTCCCCTACACCTCATTTCAAGTTGATATGTATACCCAGGCAGAAGATAGGCTATCTGGTCCTCAAGACCCCCTATTGAAATTCCACCTTTTGCGGTCTCTCTCGTCCTCTTACCCCTTTATAACGGTGCCTCCAACTTTTTTAAACTTTTTTCAGTCTAACCTAATACTACATCCATCTTGCCTCATTATATCTGGTCTTACTATACTACAATTTGATATACATTTCCATACCCCAATCCCTCTTGCCCCTGCTCAGCGACCCCTCTGGCCTCACTACCACCGAGCACCCCAACCTTAACCAGTGCCCCCCCTATGCCCAGTACCACTGAGGACTCACAAATATCCCGCTGGTCCCAGGTGCAGTGTGGCCCCACAGAGGGCCCCCTACTCCCAGTACCACTGAGGATTCATATCTCCCTACCCTGTATTCAAATCTCCCTACCCTCCTACACCCACGTACCCCTTGGACCCAGCGGACCCACCAACGGATCCCACCCACCTCAGTACCACCGAGGATCAGGGGTCAGTCAACTGACTCCCCTCGCCTCAGTACTATTGAGGAACGGGCGCTCCCGCTGTACTCAATACTACTGAGGATACTTGACTGAAAGGTGTGGGACCCTCCACATTCCCATGCATTATGAGAATTATGCGGTATTACCATATGCGGTATGAGCAAGTGTACTGTATACTAGTACACTCCCTCGCTCACACCCACCATCGTCGATATGCCCCAGTGGTTCCTTCGCCTGCGTGTCTGGCTTTATCACATTCTATCGCAGCCCGTTAACGACTTTGTTCGTGTATTCCGCTTCGGGCTGCCCTTCGTTCTCAAAAAAAGCGAAGGCTACGTGAGCACCGAAGCCGACGCCCTTCGATTCCTCAACTCACAGTTTCATGGCAAGGACCGTCTCCCCATCCCGAAGTTGTATGACGCTATCGCTCTCGATGGCGACACATACACCTTAATGTCCAAACTTCCTGGCCAAAGCATCGCTGATGCCGGGCAGGCAGGACGGTTTCCTTTCACCACCGAGTTCTTCAACTCAATTGCTGAGCAGGTGGAGGCCATCCTTCGACGTGTTTGGGCTCTGGAGCAGCCACCACACATACGTGGTCAGGTCATGGTCAGTGCAAGCGGCCACGGTGTGCTTACTGATTACAATTTCGGTCATGGTTTGATGGGCCCGTTTAATGTCCTCGATTACTACGCCATGGCTACTGGTTATGGGACTGGGCAACGACTTGTTCGTGACTACCCAGAGGCAGAACACACATTCCCTGCAGATCGCATTGTATTCACCCACACCGATCCGATGCTGCAAAATACGCTGATCTCGGATGATGGTCGTGTCTGTGGGCTTGTGGACTGGGAGAATGCGGGATGGTTTCCGATGGCGTATCAATGGCAGCTTTTGCGATCGATGCATCTCTATAACAGGGAGCCGTATAGACAGGCGTGGGGTCGTCTGCAGGTATCGGAAGAAACTCGTGCATCGAAAGCATTATTTACAAGGATTCGGGCTGCAAAACCTTACTGAGTAGTGGAGGAGGATTGCGTTACTTATATTTGTATTGTATCCAGTTTTATAACTCTGTTGGATTCAATAAATGGATGCCTTTGATACTAAATTCTACACTAGTGACACTTCCTTCGCTACGCCACTTCCTGCAGACGAGTAGCATAACAATAGGATGTGGTAATTCTCGGAAATAGTTCATGGTTATTCCCATACACTGAGGGAAGTTATCACATATGATGCCGAATAATGCCTACCTACTCGTCGCAGAGATGATCCAAGCATCTGAAACATATTACACAAATTAACTTCAGTGCCAGGCGGCTTACTGGGAGCAGGCTTCGATCCTGACGTTGACGAAAAGCAAGGTGCATCAATTGTACAACAGCGCTCTCTATTACAGAGGTGAACAGTCATGTTAGTTATAATCCCAAAGAAAAATTGTGTTCACCACGGAGGAGCGAAGGATGTTTACGCCCCACGTAATAAATCTGCAATGTGTTTTTGGTGGCTTGAGAGACGGAAAGTGGCCTCAAAATCGGAGAGAATATCGGTGGGGTCTACTTGTACCGAGGGACCGAGGGACCAAGGATTCCTTCTCCCAATACGATGATTGTTGCGATGTCGACGTTGCTCCTCGAAGAAGCACGATCGTGAATTCATAGACGATGGTAGTTAGCAACACGAGACAGTCGTGTCGTGATTGTTAGATAATCAGAAAATTCAGCATCGAGCAAGCATAGAGTGATGAACAGAGATCGCGATCTCAAATGTGGCTCAAATTCTGTCCGAGCGAGACGCCTGGACGCGGAACCCTACACGATCTCTGTATCATCTAATAAGTGCAGGGCACGATTGAGATCTATGTGAACTGCCCTATGGTTATGTTGTTAGCTCCTGGGGATTGTATCTCACGGCCAAGGGCATGTACGAGGAAAGCACGTAGCGTGTGTTGTAGATACCGTCACATTATCCAATGGAAGAAATACAGCATGTGTTTTACACACCCGGATGGGACAGATACCTATACAATCCAAGGACCGTCCACCGCAGAAGCCGTCCTGGACATCCGACAAGACACTTGCACTAGTACTCACCAACTCACGTTCGACGAGTCAAATATCACCTGCACTCCCCAGAAATCGACGGTTCTATGTAGCGCAACAAGCAACGTCGACTTCCATGTCGACCTGTCAACGAAAGTTGAACGTTCTACAGTCATAATCAAGACACTCCTGGACTCGATCATGTAAGAGGACGAAAATAGAGTTTGTCTACGCAGTTCTTCGAGATATCAATAGCGACACTAAGAACTCAGACCAATAACGAAGATGTGGGACGTGGTGAAAAGAGTTTATACAGACAGAGTTCAATTTTCGGCATGGCAGACGAAAGTAAACACAGGTAAATGCTGTAGCGCTGGAGCGGAGCTCCTGCTGGTGGCAGTACTTGTTTAGTCCCGTTCAGCACTTACCACGTACCACTACATAGGTTCACATACTGCGAGGGCGACCCAACCCATCTGCACACTCAATCCTCCTCAAAATATGTGCAATACGACCATAGCTTAGAAAGACACTCTTTGTGAGATTGATGTTCTTTCGCCAACTTACCGTTGACATTTGTATACTAACGTTTGCAAATTCTATTCAGTGATAAACGACATAGGTCTCTGACATATCCGAGTCGATGCTGACTCGGACTACCCATTGCTCTTTATCTCCTATCAAATGCTGACTGAAGAGTATCTTACGAAGAGCGTTCTCCGGTACCGGGAAATGCTACGCTGGCTTATTTATATGGGATAATATTAACCATTGGAATAATTTCTCTCAAGCATGTCTGCTCCCATCGTTCTCTACGATATCCCAGGAAGGAATCCCAAGTATCCTGCATGGTCTCCTAGCACCTGGCGAACACGGTCAGTTGTGTGGTATATATGAACACAGTGTATACGATTGATCGTACGTGATAGATATGCTTTGGCTTTCAAGGGTCTTCCATTCAGAACAGAATGGATAGAGTACCCGGACATCGAGCCGACGTGTAAGAAGCTTGGAGCGAAACACACAAGGACAAGGCTCGATGGAACGCCAGTCTATACCGTCCCAGTCATCTCCGACCCAAATACCGAAACCGCCGTAGAGGACTCGTTGAACATTGCTAAATATCTGGATATGACCTATCCCGATACTCCTCGTCTCTTCCCCGACAATACGTTCGTGCTGCACAGTGCCTTCACGGAATTCTTGGAACCCATCACCAGATCCTTCGTGCCGAACACCATATTGGCCGTCTGCGATAATTTCAGCCCTATCAGTGCCGAGTATTTCAGGAGGGTGCAGGAACAGACTTTTGGAGTGGTACTGGAGGATTTGGTTCCAAGCGATGAAGAGAGCAAGATGAACAAATGGAACGAAGCGAGGGATGGGTTTGATAAGATTGCTGGCTGGTTTGAAAAGAGCGGGAACAATGGATCTTTCGTCATGGGTGATACCATCACGTATGCTGACATAGATCTCGTGTCGCGTTTAATTTGGGTGAAGATAGTTATGGGAGAGGAATCGGAAGCATGGGTCAGGATCGCGCAATGGAATGGTGGACGTTGGCAACAACATCTGAAGCTGATGCAGAAGTACGAAAACCTCTCCTGACGTAGATGCGTTACGCAGTTTTCAATGACATATTTAGAGAGTGTGGGTTCTAACGAGTCATTCGTTGCCACCCCGGCTTCTGCTATGTTGACTATGGTCGTGCCTTCTACTGATGCTCCACTACTAATGGTACTGTGTTTTAGAAGGCCGGTGTTACAATGAAGTATCGATCTCGTCTTGTCCCATGGGGAACGCGGCCGAGCAGGCCGCCGTCGCTGATGTTGCTGACATATTCCCGATCTCTATTAAACAGCATGACTACGTACAATCAGATATCGAGAGCTGCTCGCTTCAACATAGCGAGTCAAATTCAAATACCCCTTCCTGACATCGAAACCACGAATTCCCGTTGAATGGAAGTAAACGTTATCGTCAGGTCAACACATGCATGTTTGTGTCTAGAGGTTTGACCTAGTCGTTTCAAGCTTGGAGTTTCGATATCGTCATGACAGAAACCTATATCTTCGGACGATAGTTTGGAGCTCGAGTTCCTGAATTCAAGTCTCAGCCTCACACCACTTTCCATTCTCAAGCCATTACTTTGCATACCAATATACGATGGTGCTGCATGTTTATACTTTCTTAGGTGGCCTCATCGAAGGGATAGTCGTCTCAAACATGTGAGTCGATTCCCATATTCCCTCTCGGCGTCCAAGCTCATGTCTTTCCAGATTATTTGGTCTTGTCATTGCTCAGTTCTATACATATACACACCACTGGAAACGTGACCCGATGTGGCTGAAATGTTTGGCAGTTGCTTTGGTGTATGTATAACACTTTACTCTATGCCACGTAACTAAGCGCACGTCCCATCAGGTTGGCGGAGACGACAAACACTGTATTTGCACAACGAGTACAATATGTACATTCAGTACTTGTTCTCGATGATCCTGTCGATCTCACGATTGTTGACTGGTGAACCTCTTCTGATCACTTTTCTATTTTCTACGATGGCTTACGTGAGTACTTACTCAGGAGTATTTCTGTCAGTATTTCATTCGTTGTATACATGCTTTATGGCGTGCTAATATTTATTTGTAGGCCATGATAACCTTTCAAGTGCGTTATGAGCATCATTCCGGAATAAGCCTATGATGCTAGATGATAACTTGCAGCTTACCTCGGAGATTCTTGCTCAAGGGTAAGTGAATTACTGCATGACCTTTCTCTGATTCTCATGATGGTTAGATTCTATGTGCACCGGATGTGGATGAGTGAGTGAATAGCTTTATGGAGCGGAGCGTCGAATGTCGACCCTGGTATAGTCAGCAAAAATGTCCCGCTTACCGTTGTAACGGTAAGTGACCACTCAAAGTTTGAAGCTAGGACTTTCCGCTAATTGTACCATTCCACCAGGTTGTATTATTCGCGGCCAGAATAGGTCTCGTGCTCAGTAAGACTCTTGATTTGATTATAAGAATGCTCGTTGATATTTTTCCGTCAGACTGCATAATCGACACGTGGGTAGATTGGCTCTTATACGTTTACTAGACATTGATAAAACGTAGGATCAAGTTCGATACATGGCTAGAATTAGCAGTTGTTTCAAATTTCAGGGTATGTATGCTTCATAAGAATCGACAAAAGCCTCATACTGATACCATTATTTGTAGCCATCTACGATTGCTTCTGTAGCCCTGACTATCATCCATGACGGAATGATAGCACTCACAATTGTTTATTCTTTAAGGCGAGAGCGAAGCTCGTTCAGAAGGTGAGCGCTACGGTTCAAATCTCATGGACTCTGGCTGACTGTTGATACGAAGGACACAAGGTATTGTCAACTGGCTGGTACTGTATTTTGTGAATACAGGTGCAATTCTGGTGTAGGTGTATGCGACAAATTCTCTAGAAACCATTACTCATCACCCTATGCTCCGAACCTTATCGAAACAGTGCACTCGGCATTGTGGCTCTGATTTCAGTGAGTTGCGCAAAAGCATGCATACGCACGAACCGTGTCTGATTGGGAATCAAAGGTAGTCTCTGACCCGCTGAATTTGTTATTTGTAGGACTCTATGTCGTTTATGCTAAAGGTACGTTCTTCATTTAACTTCGGCTCTCCCCAATTACTCACCTTGTATATAAAATAGCTTTAGCTAATGCAGTCTTCGGAGCGTGAGGAAATTCCCAAAGTGTGGTTGATTCTACTATTAACACACAAACGTAGTCTGAATGCTCGTCAATACCTGCGCCCCAAATCAGCAGAAGTGATCACATTTGGGGATCCTGCGACTTCCCGGGCGAACACTGGGATAGAGGCTTGTACTAAACATCACCAGGTGTGTATTTTCCAACTTCTCCGTGAGCATATATCGCGGCTTAAGCTTTAATAGATGCATGTCAGAGTAGACAGAGACATTTTAGTTGCATGAGTCGAGGCCAACATACTTACTCAGTTCAATATCGCCGATACACTCCTTCGTATCTCGCTCATACCCAAATGATATAATAACACACGCTGTGTACCCAGGCTACGGACTCTTGCGCTTTCTACACACCAAGAGTTCATGACGAATCTTCTCCAGAAACTGGTTTGAAGTGTTCCTTCTCTGTCGAAGCTCAGCCCATGCATGCCTTCGGATCAGTGGATGGCTGATTGAGGCGATGGCTTGAGGAGAGGTTGACAGAAAGTATTTTAGTCCAAACTACTTTCAGGCTTCAGTTTACGTGCGGAGTGGCGGGTAAAATGGACGATAATGATCTTAAGGGTCGTTGATCAGTCCACTTTCGATACCAAGGGCTGTTTTTGACGGTAGACCACAGCATCATGTTCTAGCGATGACATTTCATCGATCAGACCAATGCGAGGTTGATCGCCCTTTAAGATGAGCCCTTGATAGACTGAATGGAGATAGAATGTACATCATTCAAATTTGCAAGGCGTACGATTGCAACACGGGTGTTGATCTAACCTTTTTTCAATATTCGTTTATGTATATGAGCAATTGAAACCACCATGACATGCGTTTCGACCAACGAGAGGAAAAGGCTGAATGATGCCGAGACTTCGAAGCGTTGTAGAAGCGCATTTGAAGGTGAATGGGGTTGTTTACATCTTACGAATTCGTATAATCAGGTCATACATTGCAATAATCATTAGCTAGTTTCTGGCGATGGTTCGCATTAGATCGTACCTGTAGCGTAAAACAACTCAAATACAATTTTCGAATCATCGAAAAAGCCCAAACCCCAATCAGAACATTCAGGGTAAACCGTTTTCTGTTCGTCAATATTCGAACCAATGACCCTGCATATAAACAGGTCAGCAGCGAGCGGTGACTTACTGTATCACATATCCGATATATCAGCCTTCACAATCTACAAACGTAAAATGTTCAAATGTTCCGCACTCAACGCTCAACACAAAACGCGAAAGAGGATTATGATTTTCCAACATCAACACCAAACCTCTTTAACTTTTCATAATACTTCTGAACCCTGCTCGCGACCTGTCTCGCTGTTCTCCTCCCATTCATCGCCTTCGAGATCTTCGCCCACCTACACAAGTAAAAACAGAAAATGATCAGAATCCTCGAAGAATATGATATGATATGATAGAAATGGATAAAACCCTGACCTATTCTTCTCCCCATCAGGTATCTCCTCCAACAACCGTTCGAGAAGATGTTGTTCGGAAATAGACCACGCTTGTTTGTATGTCTCAGGGCGAGGTTTGCCTTTCTTGTCTGTCAAAACTTCTTTTGATGGTGCGTCGTCGTCATTTTCCTCCTGGTCTTCGTTTTCCTCTGGCTCAAGAACGGGCTGTTTAGTCTTTGCTCGACTAGAACGAGAACTCGAGGCGATAGCCGAGGCTTTCCTTGTTGGCTGTCGTTGACGTCCCGCCTTCGTATATGTAGGAGGTTCCTCCGGTGTAGGCCAAGACTTCCCACCAACAGCTTTTCCAGCGTACGATGGACCGTCAACATCACCAGCATCCACATCAGAAAGTTCATCCACAGCCCCAGGGACCTGCACCCCTTTACCCTTCCCTTTCCCAGCACCCACGCTCCCATTTCCCCAAATATCCACCTCCGCACTCTCATCGGCCTGATCCATCCTAATATAAACCCCATCCGTAGGTTTTCTCAGCCCCAAGCCACCAAACAGGGACCCACCACCGTTGATTCGCCTTTTCTTAAGATCCCGAATCTTCTCGCGTTCTTGTAGCTTTCTCACCTCTTCTGGATCAGGTGGTTCTTCTTCGGAATCTGATGAGAGGATGGGGAGGGAGGCGATGGCTGGGTCGATGATGAGCCGTTTTTGGTCGCGGACGTATTGTTGGAGAGGAGTAGGGGTGCTGAGTGGGAGTTCTGGGGGGATGCTACGTTGTGCGTAGGCTTGGCGGGAGGTGGAGGCAAGGGCTTTGAATGGGGCTGGATCTAGATAATGGTGGTTAATTGTAGCTAGTTATGGAGTTCGGAGAGACCAGAGAGAAATTATAATGCAACGAGTATTCCGGTTTTGAGAAATAATTGGAGATCACGAAGAACGTTGTGGTCATTCGAAACAGTCATAGGAAGCGTAAGATGGGCATTAAATTTCATAAGACCCTAAGATGGTGATCACTCGACATGATTTGATCTTTGGTCATGAACTAGAGAACAAAGGTTCAAAGCTCGTCCTCCCCACCAACATTATGTACGAGAGAACCATGATAGATGATCTCCGATCCATGTATGACCACACCGCCTCACAGGGAGCAATTACGACGTCGATCACAACCAGCAAGACAACATGGACGCGTACCTTGACCTGCCAAGAGTGACCAGTCGAAGTCGTCTGGAAGACCAGCAGTTATGGCATCAGCATTGTCACTGAGTTTGGATGTTGAGGCATTGAGCTTTACGTGCACCAGTTCAGCGGGTAGCGTGCACTTCAATCGAGCAACGGGACATACCTGATCGACGAAATGGGGACTCAGTTCTACGTCGGCGGGTTGTGAGGAAATCTCATTCCGTAGCTCTTTAAGGTGGTCTATGTCGGACAATGTGTCGGCAAGCAAGGCCTTCTGTGACTGGATAAAAGCCGATAACGCGTCCAGGCTGCTGAAACATTTAGTTTTCATTCTGGTTAGTTGTGGTTGCTATACATACGTTTTGGCACGCCTTTCTTCCATTGTATTCCTGACATTGACAATGAACTGTGAAAAATGCAGCAGCGAGGAGCGAGGAGCTTGAAGGTAGGACGAGGAGCTCGTTTGAGACAACAATGAACTTTGCGATCAGCCCAAATATTTTCAGCCACCGACGGTCCCCATACCCGGAGGAAGTTAGACGCCTGCCTTCAGTCTCTGACCACCATGTACGACCAAGCTACCTGGTACTTCCTGGTCCATTTAGAATTCAATATTCAATGCCTACACTCACTGTCGGTCGGAAATCATGCCAACTTTCTAGGTTTAATGTCTTCGAACTTCTAGCTGATCCAGAAGGTCGTTGCTTGACGTACATCAGGCCTGCTGACATCGCCTTCGTTCACATTATTCGCAGTGCTATGAATGCACAGAGTGGCTGTTGCTCTAGCCTTTCAATACTAAGTACATCCGACCATACAGGTCAATCATACGGGCTGGCCTAGAATGGTATCATAGAACTTCTTCGGATGCTCGTAGGCTCAACAGCACAGCCCGGTATGGAATTCCATTCCTAACGAACTCTCATCATTTTGTCCAGGATCCAACCGTGATTATCAAAGCATACCATTATCGAGGTCAGGACATCGATGCAGACACCCCATCAGTGTCTAATATGCATATTCTATGACAGAATAGACAGATCTACAACTTGTATGTGGAGATCGTTCACAGGTTCAGGTTCGTATATCGTAGCATGGCAAGCCACCAATTCATATATTGACTCTCCGTATAGAGATTCAGGTACAGTAAAGCGCAAATGGCTCTTTCCCCGATGTTCGCTCTGATACGTGATACAACATGAACGTAATCTGCTTCAGGGCTCTTTCCGATGTTCTTATTCGACACATGCAGCTACAGCTACAGACTTCCGTAAAGATACCCCTTCTCCACCATCAACTATGCTATGATATCGATCACAATACAATTCTGCTTATACGGCTTATCGTCTACAATCCGACAGTCTAGACATACAGGGATCTAGGGTTCATCAAACTCTCCTTGACACCGCCGCGCTTCGGCTAACAAGATCTATTGAAGGCAAGGTGATATGCGATGATACCTGGCAATACTTAAGATACATCTCGTTATCCCTCTTTCTTCCGAAGTAAGGCTCACTTGCTCAAGCATGGAGGCGTTTCCATCGGTTACAGACCTGGTGGGTGGGTTCATCGAGGGAATAGGTATCTCGAATATGTGAGTGAAAACGTAGACATTCACGAGCAAGACTAACTTCCTCCGGATTCCAGATTATTTGGTATTTCAATCGCTCAGGCATATGTGTACATGCAGAACTGGGAGCGGGACCCGAAGTGGATGAAATGGCTAGCTGTATCGGTAATGTACGCAGCTATGTATTTTTGTTTATAGTGAATGCATGTTTAATGTTTCTGTAGGCTGTTGGAAACAATGAATACGGTATTTGTGCAGCGACAACAATATTTCTACTCGGTTCTTGCTATCAGCGATCCTTTTTTGTTGGTCGAGATTGACTGGTGAGTTTATTGGTGGTAATAAGCCTATAACTTCGCTAACACTAGTGGGTTCATGTAGGAGTATCCCGGTATGTGATGATTTCAGATATTTCTTGTTTGACTGCTGAATCAATTTGACTTCAGGCTGCATTAATTTTCGAGGTATGTATAACCCGAACAATACTCGATATTGAACTCAACATCTTTCATAGGTCGTCTCAGAGATCGTCGTACAAAGGTATGGTCATTTTTGACTTGCATAAATAATGTCTAAGTGACATCTTGTCACCTGAAGTTTCTATGTGCACCGGATGTGGATCTGTAAGTCTACATTCCAATATTCTTACATGTCTCTTACCCGTGGCAAATAGTCAGCAGAAACATCGCTTTAACCACAGGAACGGTAATACTTGTATCTTATGTCAAGCAATACACTTCCTGAGCCTTTCGTAGAGTATTCTCCTGCTTTGTCGATATGGTTTCTACATAAGTACGTGTCTAATTGTCATATTGGAAACTTGTCAATAACCCAGCTTTGACAGATTGTATTGTCGACACGTACGCTACTGCACTCCCATGAAAGAGAATACGAAATCTAATACTTGGGATCTTTTTAGAATCAAGTATAAGACATGGCCAGAGCTACATGCAGCGATGGGGTTCAAGGTACACTCCTTTTCTACTGCTCGTCCTGATGATCATCACTGAGGATGCATTTACAGCCTTCTTTCATCGCTACTGCGTCCGTTATCATCTTTACGGATACGGTGATCGCAAGTACCATGGCCTTCTACCTGTATCGCAAGAAATCCTCAATCAGAAAGTACGTCTCTCTTATTGACATAATATATTTCGACGTTAACAATTTATTGTATAGGACACGGGGTATCATGACCTGGTTGATGGTCTATTTTGTCAACACTGGTGCTATTTTGGTGTTAGTCAATGTATCCTTTCGCTTTATGTGTCTCTTCTCATTGCTTTTTCACCGAAATAGAGCTCTCTCTACGACGAGTCTCATCACCGTAAGTCTATTGTTTTGCTTTGGATTGGATACCGATTGATGGATCTATACAGTTTCTCGTCACGCCGAATAGTTTACTATTTGGTGCCACAATACTGTTGTACGCTAGAGGTACGCAAAATACCTAAATATCTCTCGTTCTCAAACCTAAATTGTTTCTCTAGCTCTAGCAAATGCACTATTCGGAGCGTAAGTTGATACCCCTATGAGCACTACCTTCGTCTTGACGGCTCCCCAATACCTAGACTGAACGCCCGACTGCTTCTTCGCACCAAGCGAAATGAAACAGTCACATTTGGCGGTACCTCCATCTCCGGGAACATAGGATCCTACCCTCATGAATTACAAAAGGTGTGTCTGCGTGTTTTTCCGTCAGACGATTACATGTTGATACTGCAATAGGTGCAAGTTCGTGTTGAACATGATACTATGGTGATAGGGCATCCCAATGTGCGTTATCGTCCTTTTCAAAGCGTGCTTAAGTCACTCAATGAACATGATGTATGCGATTATAGGAAAGTGTCGCTGGATCAGATACGGCTTTCAAGTCCTCCCAATCACTTAACTCCGGTCAGGCTAAGGTATAGAGTGGCAAATAGCTGGTCTGATACGAGCGTTGAGTGGGACCTTCGTAGCTGATTCAAAACTTCTCCATTCCGTAGAGCTGTAATAGTATATGTATTATCATTCTCGACTCTCCGCTTGACATTTGTAGCGTTAATATTATTCCTTACATTTGGGATACCAAAAGGCTCCTTTGTGGAGGATGGCGCGCACTATCATGGAGACTCAAATTGTACGTGTGGGGCAAACATAGCCAGTTGATCCAAACGCTTTCAGCCACCGATAACCGTACCGGGCGCTTTCAACATGATACAGCCCTTGACAGTAACCACCACAGCCTCGTCAGAGTCTTACCTATGTATTCAGAAGTTACCATTTCTACTGAGCTGGCACATAATTTTCAATTGTGCTCGTGTGTGTCATCTCTGACCGGCTTCTGAATTGAACAACGGCTTGACACCGCCAACACCTTTCGGCTGTCGCCCAAACTTTATGTACGTGGTAGAGAACTGTGGCCCGGGCGCGATCCCTTGACAACCTTCCTATGCCACAGATCCCTTCCGGCTTTCAATATAATGTCGTTAGTTAAACACATTCTGCTCCGTTGTTTAGACAAGCATTTGGGACATCGCCTCTCAATGACACCGACAGACCGTGCCATGCAATGGGCTAGTGCAGAGAAGTTGGTGCTTCGAGATTTCTAATGTTCTATCTGCAAAGCCTGATATACCCAGAAAGTATAGGTTCTTGGACAGCGCAGCCTGATGAGAGGTTCCATTCGACAACCCTTCCCAATCATTAGATTCAGGGTTTCGCATCAGTCTCTTTGCTTAGCAAATTATTCGTGATGAAAACGGTATTCTTGAACGGGGTGTCAGGGTAAGCAATCTATCGATGCGAATACGTATATTGCATGACAGATGATATAGATTGTCAACATGGGATGTTCAGGTTCGCGCGTCATGGGAAAGCAGCCACTAACTTTATACACCGGTTTTTCATATGGAAGCTCAGGCACGGTCTGAATAGGCTTTCTCTGCGCTCTTGATTATACGGACCCACCAATATTCAAGCTTCTTGAATCTTATTGTAGCTCCCGAGAGGGCGGTAGGCGAGGGATTTAACGTACCCAACCCCTTATACCGTACACTCTGGTAGTAAGGCGCCATAGCTCAATCGGTGTTGCCACCATCTTCTGGTCCGACTACGAGGCTAGTAATCTGCCTTCCGACAATCTAGTATTCCTTGGATCAGCGGGCTCAGGGATTATCAGAACATGTTTGACATCGCCGTGCTTCGGCCAACAAACACCGCTCGGAATTAACATCCTCATCTATAGAACTTAACTATAAAAAATACAAATGGAAATCCTTGACGTCGATCATAGATTTGGTTCCTTGATCATAGTCATTGTGAGACTGGTTAATATCTGGGAATCTTACTCAAAGTAGACCCCATTGCCACCTCAACCTTGTGAGGTAAGGACCCACACTCAAACATGGCAGCACTTCCGTCCATTCCAGACCTGGTTGGAGGCTTTATCGAAGGAATAGGGATATCAAATATGTGAGTGGAGCCGGCATTCATGGGTTCGCAGGTACACTACTGACCTCATTTAATGTCTAGATTATTTGGAATATCAATTGCTCAGGCATATGTGTACATGCAGAATTGGGAACGGGATCCGGGGTGGATGAAATGTTTGGCTATATCAGTTGTGTACGTGACTGCCTCTCTTTGTTCAAAGCATCATTTTAAGCTTGTGTTAGATTGCTTGAGACAGGAAACACGGTATTTGTGCAACGACAACAGTACTTTTACTCGGTGCTCGCCATTAGTAACCCTTTCCTTTTGGCAAAGATTGATTGGTGAGCCCATTCGTGATCGTACCGGTATCTCTCACTAACTTCTGCATGCATGTAGGAGTATTCCGGTACGTGATGGCGTATCTTGTCATTTGATTGCTGAGAGATTCAACATATCCTTTTAGGTCGCCTTGATCTTTGAAGTACGTACAACTAGGAGCGATATTTGATGATGCGCTCAACGTATGTATCCGTTTTCTTTTGGCAGATCGTCTCCGAGGTTCTTGTCCAAGGGTATAAGTCTTCATCACTTCGATAACAATATCTAATGAATATCTTTTATTTCAAGTTTCTACGTTCATCGAATGTGGATCTGTGAGTCTATTTCTCGAAACATCTGTATGTTACTAATAAGAGATGAATAGTTAGCAAGAATTTCGTCTTGACTATCGGGACGGTAACTCGTACATTCCCCTTATGCACGACACATTTCTTAGATTTTTATGTTTAGAGCATTCTCCTGCTTTGTCGATATGGCTTTTACATAAGTATGTGTATATTCATGATTAATTCACGATTAGCCCAAGACTCATAAACAGCTAACATTTTCTAGATTGCATCATTGGCACGTACGTCGTATCCAGTCACTATGAAGAAAGCAAAAATCCTTATTTCTATACTCGTGCAGAGTGAGATACAAGACATGGCCGGAATTGAGAGCGGCGAAAGGCTTCAGGGTATTCTCATCCCTACGCTATCTCTGCCATCGTATAAGTATACTAACACATTTGTAGCCGTCCTTCATTTCCACCGGGGTCGTTATCATATTCACCGATCTCGTCATCGCTAGCACTATGGCCTTCTACTTGTACCGCAAACAGTCTCAAATCAGGAAGTACGCTACCAAACATATCACCCCACGTTTCGATAATGACAATGACCTACAGGACTCGAGGTATCATGACCTGGCTAATTCTGTATTTCGTCAACACAGGAGCTATTCTTGCGTCAGTGAATCATATTTTCGTTCTTCGCCCATTCTTAACCAACGCTTGACGAGGATAGAGCACTTTCTCTGACCAGTCTGATTACCGTACGTCTCCTCATTACATTGTCGAATTGGTCATTATTGTTCTAAGTTCTCTGATTAGTTTTTCGCCGCACCAAACAGTTTGCTATTCTGTGCGACTATACTGTTATATGACAGAGGTACGTAAAGGGGATGATATTCCTCATATTCAAAGGGGCTAAATATTTTTTGTGTATAGCTCTGGCAAACGCACTTTTCGGGGCGTAAGTTGATATATCTACGAGCATTACTTTCGTCTTGACTGCCTCCTACAATCTAGGTTGAATGCCAGACTACTCCTGCGGACGAAACGAAACGAAACAGTCACGTTTGGCGGTACATCTCTCTCAGGAAATGCTGGAATACATTCTCATGAGTTACACAAGGTATGTGTGCTGCTATTTTCTCTGACCCAGAATATGACATTGACATTGGAGTAGGTTCAAGTTCACGTTGAACATGATACTCTGGTGATAAATGATCAAAGTGTACGTGATATTTGCGATATACATAACACTCAAACTCCTGATATAATATAATATCTGGGATTTCAGGCTAGTCTCACTGGCTCAGACACAGTTCTCAAGTCTACTCAGTCACTAAATTCTAGTCACGTCAAGGAGTAGAACTGAAACTCCTAATCTACAGCACGTATACTAGAAAAGACTGGCTGGATATGCTGTACAGTACAAAGGTACATGAAACCTCGTATATTTATTATAGTTACAAAACACCGGCAGTCCGCTTGAGGCCAACTATTCCAAAACCTTGAACTGTCGTTGTCCTTCCCACCAAATCTTGATACTGCTCAAATACGGTCGAGAGTGCCGCAAAGATATCTCTGCGACGCTTGGTGTGTTCTTCTGTTAAGCTCTCTTCAAGTCCAGATTCTGATCCTCTTAGGCGAAGAAAGTCATAATTTCCGACTACAAGTCGCTCTATATATGCGAACCGTTAGTACCCAAACAAGGCTTTATAAAATGCCTTAGGGAAGGGTGCTTGCGACTTTCTCTCATTCCGAAGCTGTCTTTTGATGCTCTGTAGCCTCCTGCGGTCGTAGAATTTGTCTATGCCACTTAGTAAAGCTTCTCCAAAAGCCTGGATAGCCTTCCCAGACAATGATCCTAATCCAAGAATGGTACTTCGACTGGACACGGTACTCATCGTGAAAGAACATTTGTCTGCCTCGTCTTCGACTCGGTTGAAAGCAATATCTGGGGGAAGATCGTGAAGGGCCATATTGAAAGGAAGGGTCAAAGACTGGGAGGTCACCGTATATTTGCGCGGGTATATGTAGGCTACTAGGTAGTTGGCAGTAGGGCGCGGCAGATCACAGCCACCTCTCTAATAACGAAGAACAATGTACTCGGGGGTGGAGTCCGAAATATACCTACCTACCCAGCCACCTCCGCTACTTTTTAATTCCTTCTGAGCCAACAACAACCAGTAGGGCAGGCATTGAGGCGGAGAAGATGAATTAAATTCCGTCAATATACACCGTAAACGATTAGACCAGGAGGAGGATGAAGGAAGAGGCGCCGGTTTTCGAACATTTTTACCGCCGTGACACGTACGACAATTTTCGACAAAGGCTCTTTACAGGAACTATCGCAAGGTGTCTATGTACACAGAACCAACACTTGGTTGCAACTTATATTGCGCATTATCTTCAACAGTGTTCGTGTGCGTCATCTTCGCGACCGGCTTCTGAATTGAACAACAGCCTGTCTCCCAGGCCGAACCTCATGTACGTCACGGCGGTTGAAACCTATTGTGCGACCCCATGCCAACCTTTCTGGACTACATACAGATTCTCGAAATGCCGTTGGTCAATAACTATCCATTCCGTCGTTTAGACAAGCATTTGGCGCTTATCCAAATAATCTACCGACGAGCGACTGTCACTGTGCTGCTGCAACCTGTCACAATGTCAGAAGTAAGGACAACCTAATAGCCATCTTTACATGAGATATTGTGAGCCCAGATAGTATTCAACCTTGGACACGTTATCCTCGTGACAACTCAGCGACTTGACTATAAGCCCCTGCTAGATGCCAAGATTACTTGCTCGGGATGATAGGTCGTGTCGCAACGAACGCTAAGGTGCGTTGGTGTATTCATCTAATAGCAGCCGTATATTCAATTCCGGAATCGAACCTGAAAACTCAGACCCATAATAGGATCTTAATGGATTCTTAGCTCTCAGGTCAAGAGTGGAGAATCGAACAAGGGCCACATTTCATCGATGACAATATGTGCTGAAAGGATCCTTGTTTCCACGCCTGTCGTGTGGCTACGTTCTTATTTCAACGCCGCTGTCTCTTGAATAGCCGAAATATATATAAACCGCCTCCTCTAACTTAGGTACTAAGTCAATAACTGTTTCGTATCCAAAGAACTTGAGTTTGTCAAACCATAATCTTGATACTGATGTGTTAGCTACATCTCACTGAACTTTTTCTGACACTGTAATGATGAAAGCGATGATTATTTCATCACACTCCGGCACCTAAACGTTAGCCCGTGTGTGCTTCATCACAAGCTATCGGTACTTAAGGTGTCCCCACTTTTCGTACGTCCTAGACTCACTTTCAACTAGCGCGACAAAACTCTTACTCGATCATGGAAGCTTTCCCATCTATTCAAAGCCTGGTTGGGGGGTTCGTTGAAGGTATAGGAATATCAAATATGTGAGCGATATCAGCTGACAATACCCATGCATGAGCTTACGCATCTTATAGATTGTTCGGCATTTCGATCGCTCAGGCATATGTGTACACCCAAAATTGGGAACGAGACCCGCAATGGATGAAGAGTCTTGCTATTTCGGTCATGTCTGTATCTTCTCTCATTTTTAAGCTAGGTATTATAATTGACATCGTATTCTGCTAGATTGTTGGAGACAGCAAGTACCGTATTTGTGCAACGGCAACAATACTTCTATTCGGTCTTGGCCATCGGAAATCCCTTATCGTTGGAGAAAATAGACTGGTTAGTAAATAGGTCATACCATACATCACCAGTACAATAACACAATGGATTCATACAGGAGTATCCCAGTAAGTCATTCGATATTCTCACTTGAATGCCAAGTGAACTAAATACATCTTCCCAGGCTGCGCTTGCATTTGAAGTAGGTCGATATTAGCATCTTTTCTCCCCTAAACTATATTCTTTTCCTAGATTCTTTCTGAAATCATAGTCCAAGGGTACGCCATCGCTCAAGTCTTGTGAATAACTAATCATGTTCTACGTTTTATAGATTTTATGTCCATCGAATGTGGATTTGTAAGTACATCCCATGGCTAGAGCAGTCTCAAGCGTTCCTTTCTGACATTTACTTCCTATATAGTCAGTAAAAATCGAGCCTTGACGATAGGAACAGTGAGTGTTTGATTCTCCATACGGTAACATGTTGTTAATCATCATTAGAGTTTTTTCCTGGCTTGTCGCTATGGCTTTTTCCTTAGTGAGGGCATTTACCTGATCATCGATTTAGCCATTGACGTTCTATAGATTGCATTGCCGATACGTATGAGTATGATCTCATAGTATGTGTCGTGTAGGCTAATTCTATTCCAGAATAAGATTCAAAACATGGCCGGAAATGAAATCTGCGAGGGGGTTCAAGGCACGTCTCAGGGCACGTCATGTTTCTGTCTATACGATACTAACTTGCAACAGCCCTCCTATACTGTTACTAACTGTGTAATATTGTTCACTGACGCGATCATTGCGAGTACTATGGCCTTCTACTTGCATCGTAAACAAGGTCAAATCAGAAAGTGAGTCACAGTTTCTTGTTTCCAGCTGAGAGCTAACGACAATGTGAAGGACGCGAGGTATTATAACATGGCTTATCCTCTACTTCGTCAATACTGGTGCTATTCTGGTGTAAGTCATATTTTTTCTCATGCAGTGCATTTAATAAACCGCTTTCTTCCTTTTCACATCATAGAGCGCTCTCTCTAACTAGTCTAATCACAGTAAGTAGTCTCTAGTATTGAAAAATAACTCATATATGTGATCCAAATTCCCCGAACAGTTCTTTGCCGCACCCAATAGTCTGTTGTTCTGCGCAACTATATTATTGTACAATCGAGGTGTGTAGCCATCTAGCTGCTCGATTTTTCATCACGTTTATACTCTCGATATAGCTCTAGCAAATGCTCTCTTTGGAGCGTAAGCCACGCTAACGCCCTTAGAACGCGGTTTTTCTTACCGTTTCTTACATTTCAGGCTCAATGCTCGCCTCCTTCTCCGTACCAAACAAAATGACATTGTCACATTTGGTGGCACCTCAGTGTCTGGGAACACCACGTTCCCTTCCCACCATGTGCAGAAGGTTAGCGTTCTTCCGACTTGATGAATTTATTAACAGAATACTCATACCTCGACAGGTGCAAGTTCATGTCGAGCGAGACGTTATGATGGTAGGAAACACAAGTGTACGCAGTCATTTCGAGTGTAATTGAATTCCTATAATGAACACATTGCTTTATAGACGAGCGAAGGAGACACAGACAAAGCCCTTGGGTCTACACAGTCCCTTGACACTATCCAAGTCAAAGTATAAATCAAATATATATTCTACCCTCAAGTCCCCGCTGTGGTACCGCCTATCTCTCGCCCAGATTCTCGTTTTAACTCTAATATATTCCCTCCCATCTTAGATACAGAGGCTGTATCGTCCTCGGACCATCTCGGCTGTCGTCGTAGTACTCAATGATGGATGTCCAGTAAAGCTATCAGCATCTTGTATCTTCTAGTTCGTTTTCAATTTGCCCGGAATATAGTCCACAGCGTCAGCGACGATTGCACAACATAGATACATGCTGGAATATTACATATTAATTACGTGCAATGTAACGGGGTGTACAGTCTATCGTGGCAGTTATCGACTTTTATATCTACAAATAAGGAAACGCCAAATGAACGGGGCCGGCGTGCACGCATGCGTTCAAATCTCCTGGCACTTTCAAGCCAATCACAGCAACTTGATCGCCTGTTGTAAGACAGGGGATCCTCTGAGTCTCATTATAGGTCTACCTGGAGATCTCCCTTATTGCCAATAAGGAAGACCTCTTGAGCTTATACCATCTGTTCGATCTATCTGCCACGGTTCCTCATCATGATACCAATTGTTACGAAAGAAGCAATATTCTACGGTTTCACTTTGACACCAGACCAGTTCAAAAATATTGTCGACGGTTTATGCTCAGACTTGGTCGAACCCGATGACTGCTTGAAGGCATACGTTGGCATGTACGACGGTTGGCGTAGGAAGATACCAACGCCCGAACGAAGCAAAGTGCCTAGATTACGCAGTATGTATCATGTAACAGAGATTACTTTATCGGAACCTTGATCAGAATCTTGCAGTGATATACAAGCCAGGAGTAAACCTTTGTCTGAGCGGTGAGGACACAATTGACAGGTTCATCTTCCCCACTCGCTGGGTTGAGTATGAAAGCGACGCACAACTTCAAGACCAAGCATTATTAGAGCCTAACGATCAAGATATAATCAGGCTCCAAGACTTCGCAGCATTTACAGAGGGAGTGTATGGAGTCAAATTACCACCGGCCGAGTCATTTGGATTTGGGTGCATCAAAGACTATCACCCGACGCAGGAGTGGAGAGATGTGAGCTTCTAATTCTTCGATTTTCGGTCTATACTAAGTTCACTTCCATGTCCATTTTGATAGTGGTAAATCACATCAGTGAGCTTCTTTTACATAGTCTCCAGAAGAGGGGTGGTGTATTTCGACGCACGGACGCAGAAGCAGACGCAAACGCAGACGCAAGGACGCAAGAGACGCAATTTGGGAAGCAGACAGGAAGCAGATGGACGCACTGATAGACGCAGATAGACGCAGTGGCAGACGCAGATGGATGCAGACCGTCGCAGCAACTGGAAGCAGAGGTGTAGTGGCGGAAGCAGATAGTAGATAAAGGCGGAAGCGCCCGTTACCATAAGTCTGTTATTTTAATATTTATGGCGGGGGGGTTGTTTTCTAAGGTTAGAGAGCAGTGTATATGTATGAGCAATGGTGAGAGAAATATATCTGAAGAAGAATTTCGAGTGGCATGTAGATATATACATAGGAAATTGAATATAGCCGTAAACCCCGTCGAGTGACCGTGCTGCCTTGGAACTTTATATCTCACTTTACGGACGCAGACCCACTTCTCAAGCTCTCAAATAGTTTGCAGAGAGCATATAAGTTGTTTGTTCTCAGCAGCGCAGATACAGGTATGTCTACGCCAGGGAGCTCGGCTGCCTTAGAATGTTGAGATATGTAGATCCAGTGTGGTGGAAAGTAGCGGTGAGTGGAAGAAGCACTAAGAGGGATGGATTAGATATGATGATATCTCGGTCGACACCAACAATGGGGAAACTTACATAAATATGGACCTCTTTGAACAGAATCCTGTGTTCACGAGTCACCATGATAGCAAACGAGGCGTCGGTTCACATGTTCCTACCCGCAAAGGTGACCGTAGAAGTGATAGACGGAGTGTATCGTATGTCAGTTCATTGAGGAGACACACTAACAACGCGGGACTGAAGCCAAGTGGACACAGTGGGAAGCAAGTACGACGCAATAGGTAAGTAAATACGACGTAATAGGGAAGCAGATACGACGCAGCCGGGAAGCAGAGGGAAGCAGAGAGGACGCGGGAGGGAAGCAGTGGGAAGCAGTGGGAAGCAGTGGGAAGCAAGCAGGACGCAACGGAGAAGGAGGTGTCAAATTCGGACGCAAATGGAAGCAGCCATCAGTGACTGACAGACAAGTGACACAACCGAAGGATGGTAGGGAGGATGATGCGGAGTACTATTATACAGTGGAAACAGAGTGGGAGATACTCTCCAGCAAGTAAAACATTCAACGAACCTCAAATTTTGGTAGTAATACATGATACAAGACGATGTCGACTACTTGTCTGCATTGATTTTCGAATCTACGGGCGCTTACTGCGGCTGCGTCCGATTGCTTCCCGGTTGCGTCGAATTCTCCTAGCCCTCCAGAAGATATGTCAAGAAGCGTCTTCTTAACACTCAGATTGTGCAATGTTACGAACCCATGTCTTCCTGCTTATCCCTTGTCGTTGGAAAGTCTCATCCAGAATGTCAGTACTGGTCTCGATCTGCAATACATTTTACGTTGGATATCATTTCACGCATGACTGCCTATGCCCTTTGATCAAAATAAGATCGCAAAATGAATGGAGATTCTAGTAGTACTGAGATCTGATATTATAATGAAACTCTATCTCAGAGTGGTGCCTAACACACGGTCGGGGGGCTAGACATGTGCACTCAGATTAGCGTTAGTAACCTAAGTAGTTACATGCTCCCTGCGTGTATAGTACTCCACGCATCTAACAAGCGGTTGGTTCCATGCTGTGGTCGAAAGGGTGCTTTGTGCGTCCCACGTCTTGTTATACCCAGGACCGAGGTGACCTCTCTCTGGTCGTTTTGCTCTCGTACTGTCTTTCACAATCCCTAATAGGTTCCTACAAAGCTCACACTTAGCAAAGAGATTAAAAGTATCCATTATACGAATATACATCACACATAAACAAGAAAACAAAACAAGACCGACTCTATGAATTTAATTGGCGAAAGCAAGATCCCATTCACCTTCGCCTCCCAACAACTTTAACAAACGCCGCCTTAACCACATTCGCCGCCTTCTCACAATCCTTCTTGCTCAACGCCGAACTAATCGCAAGTCGAATGCTAGGTCGGATATCATTAAGCTCCTGTCCTCGCAATCTCTTCGCCCTCGTGATCATAACACCCTGAGCCAAAGATTCCTCCACGATATCCTGCAACAACTTCTCCTCGAGGTCGAAATCGAATTGAGGTGGGTCACGAGGTGAGGCTGAGAGGGGGTTCGATTTGGAAGGAGAGGGTGGGACGGCTTTGGGGGTGAGATGCATTGGGGAGGGTAATTTGACGTAGAGATGGATGGTGGCTGAAGCTGAGTGAGAGGGGATGGTGATATAGTCGACTTTGTCTAGGATAGCACGGACAGCACGGATGTTCTCCTGGAGAGTAGAGAGGATCGATGGGGTGTTGCGGAGGATGTTGATTCCTTCTGAACCGGCGACGGTCAAGAGGGCAGGCATCGAGGCGGAGAAGACGAAAGAAGTTCCGTTAATACGCTGGCAGACAGTTGATTAGATGTTGATTAAGAGAATGATTAGATGCTTACTTGGTGGTTTACAACGATGTTGGAGCCAGCACAGAAACCACCGCCAGAAGCCAATCCGTTAGCAACGGAGCCAACCAACATATCGACTTGGGAGGCCTACACTCGAATAAGTTGAGTATTCATAACATAGGTTCAGGATACGTACGGGGACATTGTACAATTCCGTAAGGCCACGACCAGTCCTACCAACACTTCCGAAAGAGATGCTCTCGTCTAAGATGAGTCGGTACTTGTACTTGAATTTCAGCTCAACCTGCAAGAGTCTGAGTCAATTTCGAGCAGGTCTTAAAGCATTGTAAACATACCAATTTCGGAAGATCAGACATAGCACCATCAAGGTCGAAGATACCCTCAGTGACAATAAACCGACGAGTCAAGGGTCCCCGCTTCTTGCGACGTTCCTTCTCTACCGCTTCGAGCACTTGTTCCAAGCTATTTAAATCGTTATGGTCATACCATCGAACCGTGCATCGAGAAATTTGAAGACCCTTCTGGATGGCAAAGTTGACTCCCCGGTCAGCAACGATGACATCTCCGCGCTTGCAGAAAGCCGGAATGACCGAGGAGATGGTTGAGAAAGACTGCGAGTAGAGAATAGAGGCCTCGGTGCCCAAGAAGTCGGCAATATCCTGTTCCAGTTGAATGTGCACGTCTGTGGTTATATGTCAAGCCGATATCTTACCGAAGCTATAGAAGCATACTGTGAACACATACCTTGAGTTCCATAGAAACCAGGAGGACCACAACTTCCGAGACCGTACTTCTTCAATGTCTCTACAGCTCTAGCCTTGATATCTTCATTGCCCGCGAGGCCCGTGAAGTTGTAGCTTGCGAGATTGAGAACAGTTTTGCCGTTGGCAAGCTTGGGCTTAGGTCCAGTGGGTCCGACAATAACAGGAATAGAAGCCAGCTCAGCCTCTTCCTGTGGTGAGAGCTCTGCAGCAAGGGGTTCAGGTGTCCATTCGTCAACGAGTTCGTCAATTTCCTGGTAGTCGAGATAAAGTCAGTACTGCAAAGCGTAGTCTAAGACGATGGATATGCACCTTTTCGTCAAACTTGATGAAGTGCTTTCCAGAATTGTCTGCGCGTGTACGTGACTGTAGGAGTGTCCTTATGGCGAATATGATAAGAATGACTTCAAGCAAAGTACGACCTGGGTCATTCTGATGTGACGACTTGACATATCGCGAGATGACAGATGAACCGGGTAACTTGTGAAAGTTTGTTTCGAGCGTGTTGTAGGAGTAAGATAGGAGCGTGAAAAGAGGCTCTAGACTGGACGTCGTCGCACTCATCGTGACTGGTGTCGTCGCCGTTGTCGTGAGAGGTGAGAACGAAAGCAAGTTGGACTCACTGGACCGAGACTTGGATCAGAATGAAATGGGCGCTATTCGCGCGGGAACTGCCGGACTGTGCTCGCCGTGCGGCACAACGATGTGAAGGTCGTTCAACTTTGCAATTCAACATTTAACGTTAACGACAACGACGACCGCGTCGGGGGCCTCGCGCTCATCGACATCA
The DNA here is from genome assembly GCA_038087015.1 of Cerrena zonata. NCBI lineage: Eukaryota > Fungi > Basidiomycota > Agaricomycetes > Polyporales > Cerrenaceae > Cerrena > Cerrena zonata. Next base: position 170,896 of record JASBNA010000034.1, read on the forward strand.
ACAACGATGGCCTCTCCTTCTCACAGATCTTCCGCTTCCGTCTCTGCAGCTAACCTTGTTCCTCCCTCAGGCTCGCCGATCAACAGGCAGAGGAGAATGACCTCGCCCTCTCTCCCACCTCCGCCCTCTCCGCTTAACCTCGTCAGTGACCTCCCTGTATTATGTATGCGCTTAAGTATATTAAACTCTTGAATATATAGCCCGAACCTGTGTACGGGAATCGACGACCTCCGTCCCCATTACGGAATGGTTTCTCCGCAGATCCTGAAAGCGAGAGTGGGTCCGACAACGAATCCGAGAATGGTCATCAGTGGGGAGAGCGTCCTCAATCCCCGTCAGCTTCTGTCCAACAGTTTGCTGCCAATATTGCGCAACGGGTGGGATCCCTGATGAGCAATATGAGCCAACGTTCGCCCAACTATCTCCCTACTGACGAGGAACTTGAAGCTGAGGCTGAACGAGAACGCGAGAAGAGTCGCAGGGAGGCCGAACTCATCATGAGCAGGGAAGCTGAGACAAAGCGACTGGAGGAACGCGTCTTAGCTATGCTTGATGGAGATCATACTTCACCGAACCTCCCTCCACCCCCACCCATCGACCAAGGTACACCGAGGACTCCACCTTCCCCATCGCCCTCACAGAAAGAACGTTGGTGGTCGTTGGCTAAGACCAAGCTAACACCTACGAAAGATCCTCTTACACCCGCTCAACAAATTATACAAGAGGCGAAGCAGCGGGACAAAGAGATCGAGAAGGAGCGGAAAGAAATTGAGAAGGAAAAGAAGGAGATCCAGAAAGAGTTGAAGAAGCAAGAAAAGCAAGCAAAGAAGTACCAGGACAAGTCGAAAAGTGCCCAATGGCCATCGTCTCCAGAGGACAAATTCCAAGATCCTGCGTTCCTCAAGCTACATACCAATGTTCCTCATCCTCAACGCCCTATGAACTCGTCCCCAGTCTCTCCTAGTCCTGCTCGTGTCCCCGTTCCTAGCATTCCTCCCAGTCTTGCACCTTCACCTGTACGAGGCCCAAGCGAGTCTACCACCGCTTCTCCTTCTCGTGGTGCAACACCTATGTACGCGATATTTAACCAGCATGGTGTCCTCGACATCCCTGCTACCTTAATAACTATTGCACAACGCTTCGAGAAACTCGAGAAATGGACAGTTAGTCATACTCGTGCACTCGAAGAGCGTATGGACGACGTTGAGCGCTGGCTTGTCGATAAGGAGCAGGAGAAGGAACTTGGTAGCCAGAAGCCCGTGGAAACACAACAGACTGGCGACTTGGCACCTGCTGATGCTCTGAATGAGATACGAGAAGAGCTCGCTGAAGTTCAAGGTCGTATCGGTGAACTTGGTCGGGAAATGGCGAAGATGGTGACGGCACCTGGGAATCTTTCTTCAGGGCCATCCCGTAGTCCACCTGGGCTTGGTAGAGCTCCGTCAACGAGCTCGTCGATAGCTGTTCGCTCTATTTCAGCCAATCTCGTGCATACGACTCGTACTCCGCCAAGATCGAGGGAACCTACGACTTCTCCTACGACTTCACCGCCGCCTGTAGGCTCAGCCTCTCGAACGAGATTACCCTATCCCACAGGGGATTATGCTACACCACCAGACTCTGTCGTTATAGGACAGGGTCCCTTCTCTCCTCCCAATTCACCACCCCCCTCAACTCTGAGAGGCCCTAGGATGTCGATTTCTGGGTTACCCGGTGGCAGTCCTGAACCATCGAGTTCCACATCAGGTCTTCCCGTTCGTGCCACTAGTCCACCTACCCTCCACACACCTTCCTCTACCCAAAGACAGAGCAGTGTTAGTCCTACGCCCCGGAAAAGGTATACGGTGGCACTCGGAGAACCCATCATGAATCCAGAGTCACGCAGTCGTGAATATGGTCAACCGGCCGAACTCGCTACCGCTACATTCTCTTCATCACCCAAGTCGATGAAATCCCTATCGACACAGGATACGGATGACGACGATAGTTACTACGATCTGAACGACGAGACTATTGGGAAAGCTGCAGCTCGGCAAGCTGGACTCACCGCCCCTCTGAACCTCCAGGATCGTCGGAACAGTGTCTCACCATCACCTTCTCCCAAACCCCAGAAACGCGCTCGCCCACAGTCGATGTATAACGGCCCAGCTACCGCTCGTAATGTCGGTGCACCATCCACATCTTCGCATTCTCGACTTCGTTCGAAATCCACGGATCGATATGGGCTGGGGCTGGGCTTGTCTGATGGAGTTTCGCCCTCTTCGTCTTCGACATCGTTGAACAGGTTCGTGGATCCGCTGGTTATCAGAAAACAGACGAAAGATGCACTGGCTAGTGCTGCGCCTCCGCCACCGAAGGTGATGACTGGGAGACCGAAGGTCCCTGTTGGACAGCTTGTTGCGTTCTTTGATCAGGACAAGTAACGTTTTGTTTGTGACATGCTATCCATCTGGAGCAATCTTTCATGTTGATGTACCATGCTATGATCTATGATCGCTCTGCTTAAATATCCACACCCGAGTCACGTCCCATTTCTTCGTTTCTTCATGTCTCTGACTATCTTTGCATAACATTATGCTCTTACTACCCATTTGTTCTATATACCGATCGACTTTCCCATTTATCCTTCTCGCTGCTTTTACGTATGCGACCATCTCCCCAATTCGTTATGATCGTTTGTAGCGTATCATAGTTCCCATGTGTGGTTCGGGACCCCATGTATAGCGATGTGCTTACGACCCTGTTACGACCTTTAATGACTTGTTTTTCTTCTTCGGAATTGTTCTTGTTCCCCCGTCGTTTTATAAATGTTCTTAGCTCAGGACAATGTTATGACTGTCGTAGTTTTAGCTCTTTAAATTCATCAGTTTGCAGGTTGTGTATTATTCACGCCACGGACGCATGGCATTAGACAGAGGATACTGTGCTATTGTCAAATTTGAACAACCCGTCACGGTTACCAGCAACATAAGTATATTGCATGCTTCGACAGATATATTATGATTCAAATTACAATTGCATGACACCGATGGTCTTCTTGAGATAATACATTTCAGTCTATTCCCCCTCTTATACAACGATCTTTCGAAACTAAGACTTCACGCTACGCTAAGAGCATTCAGTTTTCATATCGCAGTGTCCATTCTCAAGGGTTGTCTACAGCTTCTAATGTCAGAAACGTCGTAGAAATCTAATATCGGATCACATACATTAGAGCCCATCGTTATTGTAGTATCATTGCCGACTCGGACTTGAACCTACACAATGTACGACGGTTCTCAATGAGCATAAATAAGGTAATGATATGACTAGCTACCTGGTGTAGTTCAACGGATGTAGGGCTATAAGAATTTTGGATGGAAACGCCCCCAAATGTGACTGTTTGACCTTGCTTGCCGCGTAAAACTTGTCGAGCATTGAGTCTGCGTATTCGAAAGATGGAGGCACTATATAAATTCTGAGGAAATACAGTCATGGGAATGGTGACTTACGCTCCGAAGAAGCAATTCGACACAGCTATTAAATATGTTTGATTAGTTGTGTCGGTCTAGTAATGGATTCGGAATTGAGACACACATCTAGCATACAATGCAATCACCCCGGCCCATAACATATTGTCGGGAGCTACGAGGAACTACATAGAAATCTTGAGTTATTATTCAACGTTAAGAGAGTTCGATCTGCCACTTACACAAATCAGGACCGTTCCAACCAGTGCGCTGTTTCATGATGAATTACACGTGAATGAATGCCATGTATATCATATATGTTTGAACTTACACCAACACAACACTCGTGCTCACGAAGTACAGCATAAGCCAGCCAATGACTCCTTGTGTCCTGTGAATTATGATTGAACTGTGAATACGGTTATGATGCAAGACAGGTGGAATTATACCTCGTAAACTGGGAGTGTCTGCGATGTAGATAGTAGACCATGGTAACAGCAATCATCATGTCCGAGCAGATGGTCAGAGATATAGATAATATCACATATAACTACAACGTGATCTATATCAGCATGATTATTCATTGATGATATAGGACATGCCTTGAAACCTCGTCCTTCTTGCAATGCCGTCCATGTTTTATACTTGACCCTAGATGACGTCAAACAGTTTAAGTAGAATTTGAAAGAGCATATCAGAGAATGACATTACGTATCAGCGATGCAGACTGTTATGTATGTTAACAAATAGATGACTGATAAGGTCAAGAATCATACCGATGAAGAGGCCAACCCAGGTAGCCAACAAGAGACTCTAACAACCTATTAGACAAATTCATTGTCAGGACTAGTGTTTCAGATTTACCAGCCCGACAGGGAGCGCAATATTTCTGCTAACTATTATCCACATGATTAGAGAACGATTTGCTATACCACAGAAGATTTGCGTACAGATCCATGTTCGGTATATGTAGAACCTGATGGTGTCATAGGGGTCATTGCCGGTCATTCAGGATTAAGCAGCCACCATACCCTTGGACAGCAATTTCAATAAGAACCTATAGTCGGATTATGAGCCAGACATTTATGTAAAATAAGCATAATAACGTGCTTCGAGAGTCAGTGAGACCTGAAACGATAAGTTAATTCTGGAAGACGAGAGGATTGAGATGAAGAACACACAGGAACGCTCCTGAAATGATAACTACAGCATTAGAACATTGACTTCACAATATAATCGTAGTAAGACATACCAGTCGATCTTGAAGAGCAAGGCAGGATTCTCGATAGCGAGCACAGAATAGAAATACTGGGCACGATTGGAGAATACTGTGTAAACAATCTCGAGTAGTCTACGACAGTACGGAATAAGTACAAGTCGATTTGATGTGTATAGTGTGCGGCGTACATAATGATGGTTGCTAGACATTTCAGCCACTTCGGGTCACGATCCCATGCTTGTGTATATACGTAGAATTGCGCGACTGTGATACCAAATAATCTAGCTTGGCATAAATATCCGAGAAGATGAAGTAAAGTAACATGGCTTACATGTTTGAGATGCTTATTCCTTCGACAAAGCCACCAATGAGAGATGGAATAGACGCAAGCTCACTCATTGTGAGCTCCTAAGAAACGAAAACCAAAAGAAAATTGAGCTCAGTGGACTTGAGAGTTGGAGGACTATCCCGCACTATTTGAATCTCAACGACCTGACATATATGATAAACACCTGCTGAGAGCCTGTGCCATAATCTCATGGGATGTGAGTGTTTTCCACCTCGTTATCGCTGATTAAGAAAGGGAAGCATGATAGATAGAAGATGTAAGATGAACGTCGAACTTGACTCACACGTAATTTCGTATTCCTCATAGACCCTATCCACTCTATGCTGAGCAACTAAGGCAAGTGTTCTCTTCTCGCGCGACATATGAATTTATTGCTGCTCACCTGTACAACATCACCGAATAGCCCTGTGATAAGAACTGTCAATGTAGCCCCGTTGTGAACTTCGGTAGGCATCTTGTAATGGTTCGACGATCTTTGATTTGTGGAGGTTGATATCAAGCTTCGAGCTCAGGGACGCTTGAGTACTTTCAACAGATAACAATATGTACGACCAAAATGCGAAACAATGGGTGGGGCGTCCAGCGAGGCCCGAGGCCATTATATGCAGACGTCCGGGCCAGTCCCTTGCTAGCGGATAGGGAAAGTAAAGCGAATCCATGACGGAGAGTGGACTTGCCTACTGATGCTTACTGAGAAGGTAACTTTGAGACCCTGCAAAGTTTGAAGTATTTCTTCACGCCCTCTGGCAGTGCGACTTTCCGGTGAGAGAAGCATCATGATATGATGAGTCACAGTTTAACTAGTGGCTGTCTTTCTACCGTCGCTCATCGGAGTTAAATATTTGTATGCAGGTACTTCAGAAATTCACTGAGTGCACAAGTAGGATTCGGAAAAAGTGACAGCGCTGCTGCCATGGACAAGGTGCCGGGAGGCGCTGGAGCACATACCCACAGCACAGCCACCGTATTAAATATCACACCCGAGTTCCATCTCAGAACTGCAGTGACCATCCCAATATACCTCTGTGAATCTTTACAGCTATCCTTACATTCCTCAGAACCGTCTCAATTCCGTATTAAAAATACATGAACGACTCGAATAACTACACTCCCTGGCGTAGTCTGAACGCGCGAAAATTAGCCTGCTTTCAGTTTGTCTTATGATCGCTGTATTTTCGGACGCATACACGACTCACGAGGAATGAACGGCATTGTGCTGGTCACGCGCAAGTCACCTGAGTACTGAAGGTGTTTCGTACCATGCATAGCCTATTACCACCATGCTTCGATTTACGAGTATAGAACAAATCCCGCACCAAGCCATCACGAACTGCGACTCTTTCGAGACCGAATGGCTCCAGCTTCGAGGGGGAGGGATGGGTTTCCAGGTGAGCTTAAATACAGACATGATGGCTTCTCGCATTGCTTACTCCCGTCAGAGAACAGTCGCTTCCTACGCAGATTCAAACGAGTCACCATGCTAAGGCTCTCAGTAGTGTCGTTGGTGATCCTGGTAGCCATTTATATGAGGCCCATTGCTGCAAAAGGTCCAATCCGTTTGCTATATCACAACGATCTGGATCGTAAGCTATTCACGCAGATCTGCATACTCACTATTTGTTGACACTGGCCTTTCCAGTGACCACTGTATCCGAACACAGAAGCGTGATCATCCTAGCCAAACAATCGCATTCGCTTGCGGCGTCTGCGTGTACTACATTGAGCGAACAACTATTGGACGTGAATCAAACCGTTTTCTCTCAGGAGATCACACCAGTGTTACGCTCCGAAACCTTCCAAGGAACATTTGTATCCCGTCAGAAATTCTGGGTCGCTTCCAACGGCAAGAGCTGTCGAACTGTGGACGAAGATGGTCGCGAGAGCACCGTACCTTGTTCAACTCAACTACCTGCCCTGTGCTCCCAGAGTGCCGGCGATGGCGCTACGCCTACACCACAAAACTTGATCAATGTCACGTCTCAAGATTTGACGTTTACTGGGTGCGTTTCCTTTACACAGGGTATATGAAAGCCGAATACTCACAAATACGGCAGGTTCCGTGACATTCGTTCATTCAGATTTCTCGGTATTCCCTATGCAAACAAACCTGAACGTTTCACATACGCGTCCAGCTTCACCGAGTCCAAATCTATCAGTGCAACAAAATTTGGATCGCCTTGTGTCCAAACTGGTAATCCCTCCAGCAGCGAGGATTGCCTCTTCTTGAATGTCTTCACTCCATTATTACCCCAAGGTTCCGCTCCCAAGTCATCTCTGAAGCCTGTCATGTTCTGGATTCACGGAGGCGCGTTCACAAGCGGAGAAGCTTCTGATTCTCTCTTCGACGGTGGAGGTCTAGTGTCGCGGGGTGATGTGGTGGTCGTCACCATCAACTATCGTCTTTCTACCATCGGGTTCCTCGCTCTAGCAGATGGCAAGACTAACGGCAATTTCGGTTTGGCGGACCAGATTCTTGCTTTGGACTGGGTTCACGAGCACATTACTGCTTTCGGTGGCGATCCAGATCGAGTTACGATTTTTGGACAGTCTGCTGGTGCTGCTTCGGTACGAGCCTTGATGGCTTCACCGAAAGCTATTGGAAAGTTCGCAGGTGCTATACCGATGAGTAACCTAGACGGATCGAATTTCGCGTCTACGTACTCGAACTATTTCACCATTCCTCAGGAGGTCGCTCTTGCAGTCAACCCAATCTTGAAAGAGACTGGGTGTGATACCGCAAGTGACCAGTTGTCTTGTTTGAGGGCGTTTGATCCGCACCAATTGGTCGCCTTACCGGACCAAGCCAAGTATGTCAGGGAATTACTCGTGTCTTGATGGATCACGACTCATATTTACCCAGGTTTTTGGTTGTTGACGGGACCTTCCTAACATCAACTCAGCTTCCCCTCGACGGTTCAGGTCCTATAGCAAATGTCCACACCTTAATGGGTTTCATGCGAGATGATGGCGCAGCTTTCATTGGGACTCCTGTACGTCGTTCAACTAGCCCTCTTCGAAGTATGAAGTTGACTTACCCATTTACCTGTAGGCAAATGGAAATGTATCTCAAGCACTCGCTGCAGCAGGGCTTCCTCAAAACGTCACTGGTAGCACGCTGTTCCCAGTCCCCACTGATTCGGATCCTATCTCGAACGCATTCAACGTCACTTCCAGAGTCACCACTAACGTGGAATTCAGATGCCTGGATCAGGCCACTGCGTTCTCAGCCGTGAAACATAATCTTCTCAAGAGTGTCTGGTTCTACGAGTTCAACAGAAGTTATCAAACTCCTGGTTTTTCTCCTAATTTCCCTCGATGCGAGGCCCCGATTGATGATGCCCATCCATTTGGCGATACTAATAAAGAATACTACAAGTAAGTACAAATCTTTCTCCCCTTCGATATAGTTCCCAATATTGAAAAACTCGCCTAGGTGTCACTCCGGTGAACTCTTCTACGTTTTCGGAACTATCCCGAGTACTACCGACCGCCCATACCGCGACGACCAAGACCTTCCTTTTATGCAACAGTCTGTCGACATCTGGACTTCGTTCGCACGTACATTCAACCCCAATCCGGACCCCGCTTTCCTAATCGCGAAAGGCTTCTCGGAGACTGCATCTCAATTCAAAGCGATGAGCAAATGGGAACCGGTGACGACCAGTAATATCAATGGGGAACCTTTGCGGCAGCTGCAGTCGCCGAGTTTCATGATTGATTTCAAGGAGAGGGCGCAGTGCGAGTTCTTAGGATTCCCACTGACGTTCTACGGGTAATGATCATTCAGACACACAGCAATCGATGTTTTTTATATTTATTATAATCCCTCTCCCGAAACCGGGGAAAATTCGAACATCTGAGTCTTACGTAGCTCCAGATATCGATTCTGCTCCAAATACGGGTCGACCACTAAGCCTTTCTTCTTGGAATTCTACTCCTTCTAGGTCTTGACTCCGTTTTCTCACAAAAGTTATCTTTCAGAACGAGGATAGTACGATTTGGGTGTCTGATATGGTAGCCGAGACGAAGGACCTCGGCTGTGTAGTCTGTTGCTGACCTACCTGTGGTTAGGGGTCACTGATTTACTCCAATCCCTGAGCTCGAAGTGGAGTGTCACTTTCTCATAGTCATCGGGCTTCTAGCAGGTAACCTCAAACACACATCGCAAGCATTGGCAGTTCCGATCACAAGGCAACCTGATTTGCATAGGTGAGTGGATATATTTTTAAGCACATGTATTAGAAATATAGTTCGTTAATCACGAATCGATAACCCATCGTGGAGATTCGAAATGTCCTCTGAATTGAGAACCCTCAAAGAACGGATGCATACCCTTCATCTATTGTTTATCACCGCGACTCCTGTCTGATTAGGGAGAATTTGGAAGACGTACTCACATTACAACGATGATTACGTGGACTCAATCACATAGAATCAGTATAGACGTTTTACATATCTCGAGTCATTAGTATTTAAATGATAGAGCATCCTGACATGCAGATACCGGATTATTGGCACCCTCTGATTACCAAGAGCCTCAACATTTACATGATGATGTCATCATCTATTCAATCTGCTATAGGCGGCTTCATCGAGGGTTTAAGCATCTCAAACATGTGAGTTACGTTAATGTATATCCACTCCTGCTGCTAACATTCATTTTGATACTCATACTGAAATGGACTGGCTGAAATACAGGCTGTAAAAGAAGGCCACGCTACAGTGGACGGTCTTCCCTATCGTGCCACGGCAACGTTAGCCACACTGGCACTTCGTACCACTTCTGTACCTACCTTTCAGCATGCATTACATGCTACATCAATATTTTGGTGTACGGTGACTCAAGAGACCTCCATGCGATCAAGCCGTCTTCACCCCCGTTGATGTAGAATGTTTGTTATGTCATAACGTCAATCACTCACTCATCACGGCCCTGTCTATCAAACTTTAACCAGTGAATTCCCTGCGTTCCGCTTCGGAGACTTTGGGGGAACATACTGGAATAGGCAAGTCAAGTCACACCATTCTCGTTTCAATATCGTAGTCTTGATCCCTACAGAAAGGAGGTCGTGCTACAACCAGATCCATTGACAGATCTGTCATCTTTGCAGAGGTCGCCGTGGCTTCCTAAACTCAAATCTTGATTGATGATCCCTCGGACTCCTGAGAAATACCCACCACGGACCTTCATCACAATCAGAGTCATTGCTGCTGTTCTATCTACCCCCGAAGAACCTGGTTATGCAATATCGACGCAGGTTGCTTGTGTATTTCATATCAAAGAGATATAAACGACACAACAGAACCCTCACTCCTACTGCGCCCAAATCAGGGCCTCAGGTTCTATATGATGGATGTAGCCGCAGCATATCACGCCTCATAGGCGGCTTTGTTGAAGGTGTAAGTATCTCGAATATGTGAATCGTATCAATGGCATAGTTTCCTTGAATGGTCTGATCTTCGTTCTATTCTAGACTCTTTGGTATCACCGTTTCCTAATTCTACATGAATACCCATAATTGGAATCGTGACTCGAGGTGGTTCAAATGGCTAGTAACCGGTATCATATACGTAGTTTATATTTATTGATACAGGGTTGTTCCCATAGGGAATCACGATGTACAGATGCTGTGGAGCCCAGTAGAAATTTGAATTTGGTGTGTTTGTCTGTTATGTATTGTAACCCTGTAAAGTTATTGGATTGATCAAACCTTCCAGTGTGGATGAAGTTCCGTTTCTCATTCCGGTTGATGTGCGTTGTGCTGAATAGGGCTGCCAGTGAGTACTAAGTTAGTAGAAGAGTACAGCCTGACACTGCAGCTAAGTCAATAGTCTCCGCCAGCTTGAATGGTGGTAAGTATCTAGGTAGCGTACGTAATAGTCGAGCGATACAACAATTAATACGATTAATACAACTTCCAGTTCTCCAGTATAGATACTTCATTATTCTCTCGGAAATGTAAGCGAACACACGCGGTTCTTTGTGTTGCGACTCGAAAGACGTCGATGCGATCAGGCCACTTTCAAACGCTCACCCTTGTTGATGTCAAACTGTAACATCGAATGTTCAACTTAATCATAAACCTTCGCATTTTCAACCAGTCACTAGTCACTCATAATTCATGTCACTTAGAATCTAACTTGTGTATTCCCTAGGTCACGGTTCCGTTCCATGGATTTTGATGAAAACATACCTACCTACCTACCTACCTACCTACCGACCGACCGACCGACAGACAGACCTATCTATCTACCAACCTTAGGCAGGTCAAGTCCCCGGCAAAGTCGCTCCTCGATAAGGCATTTGATTCAAGGACGGAGTTTTATCTGGATGCATGACTAGGAAGACTAGTCTTGATTACACAAATGGCGTGGTGGGATTTGCGGACCTTTCTGTTATACTCATATGGTACGCTGTTCAAGTTGCTGCTCCCTGAACTCAAAGTTAACTTCTTGACTTCTCGATAGCTCATACTATTAATATTCTTATCAATCATAGACTCATTGCTGCCGGCCGAGTACCGTCTATTTTCTACAGGGTCCGGTCATGTAGTGCTAACCCGGGCTGTTCACGTACTTACTGCTACTCACTCAAATATAAATGGTCCGACACTCCCTGCCCACCCACCAAGTCCCTGCACTCTCCTTCCTACTCCACCTCAGCTCTTGTATAATGGACGCATCCATATCTGTGCAATCTATCATAGGCGGCTTTGTTGAAAGCGCAGGCATCTCGAACATGTGAGTCACATTGGATTTACAATAATACGATCTCATCGAATGGTCTGATCTTCAATACATACTAGACTCTTCGGTATCACCATTACCCAATTCTATGTGTATACACAAAACTGGAAACGTGACCCAAGGTGGCTCAAGTGGCTAGCGACGGGTATCATGTATGTGGCTTGTACATAACTGACGTTACAAACTGACTATGTTAATCTATTTTAACATAGGTTTCTTGAGGTACTCTACACAGTGTTTTCCCAACGTGCTCAGTATTACTACTCGGTGCTATCTGTTGAGAATCCTGTTCTGATCCTCAGAAGTGACTGGTAAGACTCAGCGATATTTCTTACTATCCCCAAACGGGCGCTGATGCAGTAGATATTGGTGTCTCCCGCATGTTCAGGAGTTGTCTTGTATGTTCTCTAAACTCGATATCTTTCATGGGTCTAATGTATCATCTGTTTATAGATCATAATAATTCTCCAAGTACGCTGTTCCGACTAGCCTCTGTTCCTGCGCACATCTTCAGACTGATTTTGGAAACGCAGGGCCTGACAGAGGTTGCCGTTAGGGGGTATAATCACAGCTTTTCTCTGATTCATTGATATTGATTGCCGTGACCTCACTAGGTTCTACATCTACAGGGTGTGGATCTGTATGTGATTTCCGAGCTCACGTAGATAATCTCTAATGTTTGGATATAGTTAGCAGAAATCTTCAGCTACTTATTGGAATGGTAATTCCAACCAAGCCTGAATGCTCATGATTTTGCTAACCCTTGATTAATTTTGTTAGATTACCCTACTTGCTACTTTCTTTGGTCTATTCCTAGGTGCGCCACTCCTCCCTCTATTACTAGATAATCCATTAGCTGACATTTCACAGTGTGCCTTATTCGCGTGTAGAGGAAATTTCTTTTATATAATATTGGAATGTCTGTTGATGACTCTTCCACGTAGATTCGAAGTCGAAACAGAGGTGGCAGTGACAGAACATACCTTCCAGGTATGCTCCATATTACAACCAACAGATAGAAGTTTCACTGACTTTGAAAACATTTCAGTTATCTATGATAGCATCTTGGTCGGTGGTCATATGCACAGACATGCTCATCGCTACGACGATGGTTTACTACTTGCATCATGCTAGTAGGAAATCTCAGGTCAAAAGGTAATGTGGTATCGCTCTTACTATCCGAAGTTATGTACTAAGCTGAGTTCGGCTTCAAAGGACGCAAGGGGTCCTTGATTGGCTTATTCTCTACTTCGTTAGCTCAGGCGTTATTTTGGTGTAAGTAAACACACATATATGACTCTTTCACTCACGATTCATCATTGGCTAGTGCATTCTCAGGAAGTCTTCTGATTTGTGTGAGCCACGATACAACCGAGTCACTGTACCATTGATTATCATCTCATGGTTTAATCATTTGCACAGTTCGTCGTAAATGGAAGTAACTTGGTGTGGGCAGGGATAATGGTCCTATATGCCAGATGTATGCTTAAATTAATACTGGTCTGAATCTTTATACGACTGAAATCACACTACTTTAGGTCTATCTAATTCATTTTTCGGAGCGTAGGTTATGGCACTTTCTACAAATACTACCTCATAACCCATCTATGCGTAGTCTCAACGTTCGTAAACTCATCCGCAGCAAGCAAGGGCAAGTGGTCACTTTTGGTGGTATTTCCCTTCCAGAGTCTACCATACCCACTTCCCTCGAGCTCCATCAGGTTCGCACTCTCATTTAATGACCTCACTTTGCTATATTGAGAATTTAATGCGACATGTACAGGTCCAAGTCCAAGTTTCTCGCGATACTACGATAAAGACGGATTCAAACGTATGTTACTGATTGGGTGGCCTATCCTATCTTCGTGATGATAGCTAACATCAGGCACCGTAGCCGACCCTTGACAATGAAAGCTCCGATAACAAGTGTGGTGATATGAGCAACCACGTATTTCCAGATGGTTTCTAGGATTGCCTGAGATGACAGGGCGTCGTATTGTCGGGGAGGACTGGTCGCAAGTGTAACGACAACCTCTTTGGTATTGGTGGTCAAACCCATCGCAGAGATCGTGCGGTTTTCACTCAGTATTAAGAAAGAACAGGAGTGCATCGAGCAACTTGGGAATTAGAGGGTTGAGAGGATCCTTTAGTGCGCTTCCGAATAGAGAAAGCGGGGCCGGAAACAAAGAGACATCATAAGAAAGACACGAACACTTTGTGAGATAGTGAGTTGTAGGCTCGGATCCATTCTGTTTCGGGCGAGGAGTGTTCGGGTAGATGGACTTATTGGCTCGGAAGGAATAGGAAGCGCCTACTCAAAGTCGGAGTATGAAATTGTATAATTGAAAACCATGACCAGGTTTTCTGTTAGCCTACGCTGCCGCCAGGAACGTATAAAATACGAAAGCATCTAGGAATATAAAAAACACACTCATCTTCGAAGCCAATACCATACTTTATCCCGAATGATCCGACATCTTATATGAAGGAACGATTGTCTTCCAAACACTAGAGGCTGGAACCGAGCCTGTTTTGTTGTAACGAGTGAGTTGTGTAACTTGGCTTCATCTTTTGACTCTATTCCGTAATGTAGTACAAACCAGCCTTTTCCGAACATGAGTGTCGGAGCAGGGAAACTCGACCGCCAAGAAAAAAAGTTGTTCTACTACGCCCAGCGGCTAAAGAAGGTTCATCAACATCAACACGGAAAGAAGCGATAGAACATTTTAGGAATACGTCCAAGTCATTGCTACAAAACGGGCAATGTTACAGGTGCTCGTGAGAGAATTATACTATCATAGACGAGACGAGGCTCGTGTCCCAACCTTTTCATCTTCCGCCAATATGTGTCAATTCGCCCGTTCATAAAGGGCGACGTGTACGCAAGGTACAATTCACCCTCTTTACTTCCTTCCTCCGCCCATTATCTATATGTATACTCCCTCGAAGCTCAGCATAGACGATTTGTATCATTATACCCCTGGAGATATATCATCTCCCCCTGGACGGCGAATGCTACTGGTAAGTCTTGGCCTTCCGAAAGACCGAGTCTTGACTTCTTTCGGTCAACAATACATTTGTGTATGAGCCCTTGCGCCTCGGGATCGAAACTATGGCAGATGTCACGGTCACAGTCTCTACCCCCTTTCCTTCCAACCATCATCATGGACACTCACGCCCCACCTCCCTCTGTCTCGACGGCCACACCAACCACAAGATTTACCTCCGCATACATCCTGCTCCTGGATGTGGCAGGAAACTACACGATAGGTGGCAAATGCAGCGCGCCATTCGTGTCGATAGTTGTGGGATGAGGCCTGGCCTATCCGAGGGTCACAGTCATGAGGCGAGAGCCCCGCTATTTCTTTCAAGGTCACGACCATGGTCGTATGGACCTTCACATTGAAGTTCTTGACCCATCCTCCCTCAACGTCCCTTCCCACTCGTCGTCTGCAGAGTGAGGACATCTACTCATTACGCTCCTCCCAGACACCTGCCTATATGAGTCCTCCCAGTTTATATCCGACGATGACCAATCTTTACGATCACCGTGACATTCACAACCTCGTACGAGGCTCTCGATTCGAGAGGCCAAGGAAGTGATTCCTTCCGCCTCGTCTCCGATACCTTCAAACGACCCTCATATCCATCATGCCATTCCTTGCTAAACGCGCCCCTTCAGTCTCTGACCCACCCTCTCGATGGTCAAAACCAGTAACCCTTCAAGATTAGCATACCCAAAACGCCACGCACCCAAGGCATGCTCAGCGACGCCTCAGCGCCCACCCTCAACATTCGACCATTGCCTCGTGTATTCATTTCCGACGCGCTGCCCAACAGCGCGGAAAATGAAACTCCTCGTGGCCTCACGGACAATGGGCCAAACCGTTCTAGATCGCTCTGCACCGCCTCTCAAAGACAAAGAAGAAGCGTGGCGTATACTCTATGTTGATAAAGGTTTAGTATGAGGATGGCAGCGTTGTCTCTACCGTCCCCATACTCTCGCATATAGCGAGCGACTAACCGAGATACTTCATAGAAACTGACCTTATTATCGTAGAGCCCGTCTCTCTACTTGCCACGAACCGACAGTAACACTTCGTCGATACGCCGCAGCGCGAGCAGCCTGAGGCTTGAAAGCTCAACCCTAGTTGGGGCCCAAGCTGAACAACCATCGACATCGTCAAGTGCAGAAAATGTCTGCCATTGCAGAACGTACCTATGAGTAAGGCATCTCATACTCGTCAGCGATGGGGTGAGTGTCAGGTGTCTTTCAAGTTGCAGACTCATTTCGTTTTGCGGATACAGCCCCAGGGATGGGTCCCTACGATGAAAGAGAGAGGCACCGTCCTGCTCCTATATAGCCTCTGGAGACAACAAGAACAAGAACAACAGGGACCCGTGGAAACCGACATATGCCACTACAATAACAAGTCTAAAGCATAACAAAAAACAAGCCGATATAGTGATTCGGTAACCAAGATCGCTGATTCACTGTCAGGGTATTGATGATAATGGTACCTCACTAACAATTGTTCTTCTCTTAGAACAATTGTCAGAGAACGCTCAGATACGAAGACATCATTTGCGCAGAATGCAGCCAAGGTCATGTGGCGAACTCGGTATCGTTCTACCGTGAAGACTATGGCCAAAGAAAGGCTGACGATACAAGGGCGCCTCAATAGAACTTGAGGTGACAGCGATACACAAATGACACTGATCTACGAACCCTTCATATAGGGAGTTAAGATAGTGCCAAGTGTGTTGCACCTGTTTGTGTGGTTCAGTTGCATCTATCTTCGAACAAACACATGATACTCGCCACAAGTGGACACACTCAACCCCTAACCTTCAGATAGGAAACCCAAGACACGTCAAATTGAAACATTTGGGCAACAAAATTCAAACTTTAACACGAAGTTCAAGTTTGAATTCTAAGAACGTCACGAGACGAATGTCGGAGTTCGGAACCGAGATCCGGGACAATGGAGTTCAAGAGCGAACAAGTCCCAGGAATCCTAAACAGGATGGATGGAACGTCTATGCAAAGATATGAAGAGTGTCATAGACTGGAACGACTCGAACTTGATACAGACCTTGACTACCGCAACGTAACATATGGTGCAAACACCTCTCGTTGCAATCCTTCAAAACCGCCTCATGGTGTCATCGACAAGGATGTACACTATAAGAAACGAATATAAATGGCACAACACATCCTGGTATATTGCGAGTCGCGACTGAGGTGAGTCTATATCGTTAGGGAGACTGACTGACAAGGAAGTGGACTTGCCATATGAGACGAAACTTGTCACTGTGCTGGGAAGGCAGCCCTTCTCCATCAACCAATGCAGTCCAAAAGATACTGCAAGTCAATCTTGCACACCGGCAGTCTATATCTCCCAATCTAGATGCAAAGGGACATATACAAGCAAAAGATAAAGGTCCTCCATTATGAACATTACAAAGGTGAGTTAGATACAGGTACACAGGTAGGCGGTTGTTGCTAGGTGTCTCGGACATAGCAGTCGTAGTATATTGATGGAATGTAACAGGGCGTCCATCGCCGATGTCGGGTATATAGCAAAGACCTCTGGCATGGTGAGGGATCCAGGATAGCCAGATATAGAAGAAGGCGCAGTCAAATAGTCAACCATTCGAGTCAGCAAAGAACAATAGCAGGTATATATGGACAACAAGGACGCCAGGAGACATAGAGCATGGTAAGAGGAAGTGATTGTATAACTGACAAGGACACACATAGTAGGTTGCCAAGGCTATGAGAGGTGACAGGCAATCCGGCTAGCCTGAATTGTATGGGTCCCGATGGGTCAAGCAATCCAACAAGGAATTGATTGTGGGTCGTTGTGTGTGTCGCACCTTTTTTGGCAGGAGAGCAATCGTGACCGTGACCCGAGGTATTTGTGTCACGACAAATCCAGTGTGGCCTCTCTGGATATAAAACGATACCCGATGCCCCTGTTCAACACAAAGCTCACTCCCCTCCACCCTCCAAAAGTTAGCCTTTCCATCCCCGCAGAACCATAACTTGAAATGGCTCCCACTCGCTCGACCAAGCTCAACGTGCTCGGTAGACGCCCCAGCAATTACACTCGCCCAGCCGTTGTCTCCGAGAAAGTCGCACGGGATATCGCAACCTACGCTCGCCCTCGAACTGTTTCCAGAGACCACAGAGTCAACCGCTCTTCTCGTCTTCAGAGAGGCTCAGATCGCGGGCCCTTGAAGTCTCGCAGGAGGCTTATCACCCCTATTCGTACTCCTCTCCACAATCACGCCCAGCAATCGACGACACAGCTCTCCTCAGTCTCCGAAGCACCTGTCGAATTCATCTTGCCTTCAGCTCAGAAGGTCAAGCTCCCATCTAAACTTCCTCGAATCAACATCGGCAAGCCAGTTCCACGCGAAAACATCCTCGCTGTCGCACCTGAACTTGAAGAAGTTGCAACACACTACTTACGAGATGTATACGAACAACAGGGTATTGCGTAAGTCTTCAACTACATACATTTTCTTTGCTTCGTTCCTAATCTCCATCCTATAGCTTGGAGCAAGCCTGCAAGACGGTTTCACTCCCTACTCTTGACCCTTCTTCAATCCCCAACATGAAGAGCATCGAAATGACACTCAACGATACCGAGTGCACGCCACCTACACACGTGTTTGCCATAAGGCGGGCCCTTGACGCTTCGAGCGCAGGCAGCACCTTCCCCGTGGACGGTCTCGTCCTCCACCCCGTTCACTCTATCATCCCCGCCATCCACTGCAGCTCCCTTCCCCAGCTCCCATTCAACAACGTCCATCCGCCATCCACATCCGGCGAAAAGGTCCATGTCCCCTTCGTCCGCCTCCAACTCCCCTTCCCTGAAGAATTCAACCCTCTTCTCAGCTACATGTACACTCGTAACCCAGTCAAGCTCATGTCACGCTACGTACCTCACATCGGCGGCGAAGCCATGCGAGCGGCTGCTGCCACAGGTACAAGGCAAGGCCAGGTCGGCGTGTACGCGTACGAGTTGACCCAGAGGATGGGCTGGGTGGCGATCTTGAGAAAGGTTCTGGCTCTCAACGGATTGGTGAAGAACGTCTGCACGCTTGGTGTTTCAGACCAAGGCATGTGGGGTGTTATGGATCTCTGCTGGGAGATCTTACTCGTTGCGTTGAGGGTGAGCGTGGAGAAAGCAAAGCAACAGCAACAGACACAATAATTATTTTGTCTTGCTCCCATGCGCATCATCCTTGACGTATCATTATTCGTTGTTTATTCAACCATGGTTTATGCACCTCTATGCCTCCCATCCTATGTACATCCTCTCATCTCATGCATTCTCTCCTTGTCGCATCTCATCCGCTCTGATACCTCTTCGTCGCATACCATTTTCGTCTCTTGCCTCGCTTCCTTTTTTTCTCGCAACTTTTGTACTGTTACATAGTACTACACATTTCTCCTCATAGCATACTACATTAGAAACTCCAACTGACTAGTACTCTCATAGTTGTATTGATAGTGTACAAATCAATACAACCGAAATAGTAAACATCACAATAACGCTTCAAATATTGTGAGACTGTGGGAATTCTTGAATAGGCTATAATTGTCCTATAACTGTAAGTATTACCCTAAGCTTTGTCACCGTCACAACGCGACCTCGTAAATGAACAAGTGTCTACAACTCATCCACAACTTTCAGAGCTTAGGCTCAACTTTAGCACCATCCTAAAGTTAGGAGCCAATGTTGCCACGACGGAGTAAGCGTGTCAAGACTGCTCATGAAGTGGCCTCGAAGCCGAAAGCAAAGGCAGCTTCAAAGTCGAAGAATGCCAAAACAGCTTTGAAAGCGAAGGACGCGAAGAAAGCTAAACCACATCCAAATGCAAAGAAGTCCAATACACAGCCAGCAAGCCCAGAAATCCGAAATGGTCGAGGTGCACTGCGGGATCTCCTAGAGATGCCCATGGACATCATTTGTGAGGTACGTTTAGCATACTTCTTCTATATGTCGTATTTACCTGTATCCTGACTCCCGAGTTAGATATTTTATCGGTTGCGTCCATTAGAACTTCTTCGCGTTGCTCGAATAAACAAGGCTTTTCGAAGCTTGCTGATGCATCGCAGCTCAACCCATATCTGGAAGGAAGCCAGGAACAGTATGCCTGGCCTTCCGGAGCCATTTCCTGGGATGAGCGAACCTGCCTTTGCGGCGTTGTGTTTTGACTCCTATTGCCACGTAAGCACATTGATTTGATCTCCTGCTCTCGGTTCTGGATTCCTTTTGTAGTTATGTTCGCGACCACAAATACGTGACGTCGTCTGGGAGTTTCGCATGAGACTATGTAACCAATGCAAGGACACCAAGTGAGTTGCATATTTCGCCGCATTGAAGATCTAGATATGCTAAACCATTTTAGAACAACTCTATATCAGAGGCCCACCCCACAGTGTCCTGTTAGACCTCCCGTTATGACAGCCGTTCTCAGTAAAGGTACGAAATTGTTCTCTCTTTTTTATATGAACATTCAAAAATTTCTGCAAGGTTCTCGGCGCAGCGTTCTCACGTCAGAAGCACAAGAGACTGCAGATAAATGGAAACAACTTACAGACGAAAAGGAGAAGAAAAAGTTTATTGTGAAGCGGAAATCTCAGATCTCAGAGCTCGAAAGGGTGGGCTATTTGCTTTCGCTGTATGATCGTGGGTGTATCTCTGCACGTGCTAATCCTAGTCGCAGCATGCAGCAAAGTGTCGGGAATGGTTCATGAACTTCAAACGTGATCGGGCACAGGAAATAGAGATGATCAAGAAGCAACGATACGACGAGTGAGTATTTCCTTGCCAACTATATTCGTTGTCATTTATTCCGCCTTTTTAGCATCTGCCAAAGGTTAGAGAAGATCGGATATGAAGATGACGTTGCTTGGGTGCAATATAGCGGATATGCTCTGGATACAGTCGCCGTCTTTCGTGAAGCAAAACATGTCACCGATCAAGGTACTCTCTCCCTGCCTCATGTTGTCTATAAACTCATACATATATCTCTCAGTATGGGCTAACATTAAGCCTACTGTGACCAAGTACTTCAACAATCATATCCGTCCACGTCGTGTCGCAGATGAGTACTTTGCATTCCTTAAACATTCCATGCCATCTTTACGCAAGGCAATGGCTACTTTCGCGCGCTCCTATGGAAACATCTTCCCTCTGTGTGCTAACTTTGCCAACTCGTCCGAGGTCCGGGAACTTCTGGATCCCACAAGCGAAGACGACATCGACGTCGATTTTGACTTGCTGATACCTGTTTTGCCCAAGATACTTGATGATTGGAGGCAAAATGTCGACAGAAGGCTAGATACATACTTGCGATCATAAATATCCGAAGTTCCGTCCAAGATCAATGTTAGGGACCTAGCCGTAGCTCATATACTTCGCTGCCGAGACTGTCGTCAGCTTGTTCCGAGCACAGGCGTCATGCCTGCTATCCATGATTGCTCACAGGGTGTTGTCCGTTTCAAGGAACGGTTAGGAGACAGTGACGATCCTTATGTGCAAGCACTCGTCAAGTTGGACGTGAAATCATGGCATCCTGGGAATTACTATGTGATGTATACAACTCTCGAGAGGATTCTCGCAGTGTGCGGTCAAGACCGGTTGATAACTGTGAGGGAATTGGACAGGCTCGATCCTAGATTGTCTTGTAATGGGTGCCGGGCCTACCGGCGTCCAATGGTCTGTCGTTGGAGAGAAGCCGTGAGTTTAAATTCTGCTATAGCATGCCACTCGTCTTTATATCCCAATGTCTAGGTCGTTCATATGGAAACAGAGTGGCATCCTTCCTATGGATCTGGTAAAACTAGTCTCTGGGAGGTTCTTTCAGAGGAAGAAGTCAAAAAACTAGCACCTTTGGATCGAGCGGCTGATGAAAATGCCATTCGACGAATGAATCTTCAACCTTTCTGGTGGTGTCGACACTGTGAAACCCATGGACTAAACCGAAACGATATGGCCCAGCATGTGAGAGATGAGTGAGTTCCCATAATTTACTAGACTGGCGTGTCATTACTCATAGGGAAAATTTAGACATGATATTGCGAACCCGAGTGACACGGATTTCTTCTCCAGCCCCAATAAACCAATATCAGCGGAACGTGTCGTTTATGTGGACTGACATACATGGAGTGCCATGTTATTGTTTTTAGAGAGGCCCTTGTCGTTTCGATGATCTGAAATACAGCTTCTCGAGACACTATTTACTCCCCTTGTCATTTATGTGTTAACACCAAGCTTCCTTAGTTGAACAACCAGTGACAATCGATAGAAACATACGTTGTTTTGTATGTTCGGCATGTTGTCGCAGAAACCTCTTGATAATAAATAATTTTATCAAAGAACCCAATCGGAAGCGCGTTCTCTGAGTATTGGTATGGATCACCCGATCTCGACTGGAATATCATACCGCCTTGCTTCAGGAGTAGCAGTAGCGAGAAGAAAGTAGAACAAATAATATGGTGTGATTATGATTGTTATTTTCTATGTTCACTAGTAGGAGGGCACAATGGAAAATTCGGTATTTGTGACGATCGTCATTGTGCCTTTGAGGGTGATTGGAATGTTGATGTCGGTCGTGAAGGCAAGCCAGCCTGTAGAGTAAAAGAAAAAGCCTTTCAGGATGACGATTGCACCACGATGAAGCAAAATTGCCCTACCTTCTCATATATCATCTCAATGGCCCTCATATTTCCAATTGAATCCTCGGCAGAGATCCATATGTCTGAGCTACGCCCCTTGAGTCGATCCACGAACGCTTCAAGTTGATACCGGTATCTGCACGCAGAGAAGATATTTTAGAAGATAATATATCTTATCAAGAATCCAGACTTACGTGGTCCACCACTCTCCTCCCATCCAGTTTCTCATCATCCCACTCTCGACATCCTGAGGTCGATATACCTTTTCAATTCTCTTCTTCATGGTGTCACCGTCCTTCGTTGTAACCTCGATATAGTGGTAGAAAGTTGGTATGATCCAAAACGTACAAAACAGTTCACCCTTCTCGCCAATGACCTTGAATTCGTTCTTGGGAAGGGAGTGAGGAATGAAACCGAATCGTGGCGGAAGTCCTAAGCTGCACGTGAAGGTAGCGGTAACATCTTCAGGGAATGACAGGGATGCTGTAGTAGTTTGATCGACCCTAGGATCTTTATCCGCGCCCTGGACAGATGCGGACAGAACAGATATTGGCTCGGAGCCAGTGAGGAATCGAGTGCAGTTGAGTATGTAGCATCCTTCGTCCATTAAGCTTCCTCCGCCAAGTGAGAAGTTAAATCGAATGTCATCAGACTTTAGCAGCCCAGTGGGGACGGTGAATAAATGCTCGATCGATTTCACTTTCCCAATTTCTCCAGAGTCTATGATCTGTTTGACTCGGTTTATGACTGGGTGGAACCTGTATATTTTTTTCACAACATAATCCAAAGAAATAAGGAGGTGACCTACCTATAATGAAACGCTTCTAGCAACACGAGTCCCTTCTCTTTAGCGAGACTGAACATGTGCTTAGTTTCTTCGGAAGTATTAGCAGCTGGTTTTTCTAGTAAAACATGCTTCCCAGCCAGAAGTGCCTTCATTGTCCACTCATAATGGAGTCCGTTGGGGAGCGGGTTGTAGACAACATCGATTTGAGGATCATCCAATAATTCTGCGATACCGGATCAAGCTGCGTTAGTTGCGTAGAGTGAATATTAATTACGATATCACTCACGTTGATACGCATCGGGCCCTCCATATGCTTTCTCTATCCCATGTTTCTTCGCAAACACTTGCGCCCTCTCCAGATCTCTAGCCGCAATGCCATAAACCACGACGTCCGGGTGTGTTTTTGCGGGGCTAATGAGTGCCGTGGAGGCTATTTTCGCTGCACCCAGTATCCCAAACTTTATGAGTGGGCTGTCGGTTGAACGTGGTACGTCGGGTGGATTGAGAGCCTAGGACAAAACTGATCAGACTGGACTCTGTAGGAGCGTGTAGGGGATGTGACTTACTGTGTACGTTCGGTTCAGGAATCCGAGGAAAGCAGCCATGCTTGTAAAATGATGGTCTCCGATCTGCTTTGCCCTGAACGCGAGGGTTATGGCTTTACCCAGCTATATGAGTATGTCGATTTAATTTTTATATTGATTTAGTGAGGGTTCTCGTTCCACTTGAAAATTTGTGACATACCCAAATGTCCGATCACAAGGTTTCAGGTCGGAAGCAGAGGTTGTAGCACGGAGCCTTCAAGTCCGAGCTGCTATTTCGCGGGGATCAAAGATACAAGGTGATCAGGTAGAAAGCCAGTAGTATGAAGATGATATACCAAGACTCTAGTACTCGTATCCCACCCTGCCATACTGTGGGCATTCAAAATGCTTGTGACCATAGCTTTTGTGGGATGTTTGGGGTGAAGGCCGAGGTAGATTACAGATCAGACGGGAAAAGATCAGGCTATGGATTGAGCTTAAAGATGCCCGACACTGGATGTGCAAGATAAGTCATTTTATGCCCGTCTAAGTGCGGACATGAGAAGTCGGAAGCTATTTTGGGACGCCTGGACCCTGGAGTTGAAGGCTTGAAGAGCGATGAAGCTGAAGATCTAAATGCAGTTCAGAGCTATATGCCACGAAGTTGTGGTGAATGTTAGCTGACAGCTGGCGGAGACAATCCATGATATCATTATACCGATCCCATGGCCATATGGAGTAGCGAGCTGCCGTTCCAAGAGTTAGAGTTAAAATAGGCTTACATTCTCGGAACAAGAACCTTCGGTGTTGAGTCGGCGAGAATTCGAGCTCCATGCGTGTTTCCCGGGCATTGGAAGACAGGAGGACGTGGCTCTGTATTGCAGAAGCTGAAAGACTGCACCCGCAAATCACCTAGTACATCTACAGGCGAGCCAGATGTCAGAAGGAAACGAATAGTATAGTGAATAAAACATCAATCAAATTCGGCATGATGCATCTTGATCACGTCGGCCGAGGTGTCTAGATGTAAGATAGGTCAGATCTCCAAGTAGGAATGATTTACAAGGGTCGGGCATCCAAGTAGCTACTAAATCATACGACAGTTGCCGTGATGAGACTAACAATCGGCGTTTCAAGCCTGAAGCTTGATACTACATACATCTGTCAATGTTCTCCGTAAGGATGTAAAGCTTGCTTTAACGCCGATGGCAATGTAAGAGGAGGATTATTGCCACCGCAACAGAAAAGTAAGATTAAATATGGCCTGGGACTAAGGAAGACTCTTGTCGACAGAGTGATATTCTGCACGGAAGCAATCGAAATTGGTGCGGTCCTTTACCGCCCTAGGCCAAACGCACGTTTTCAAAAGAGGTCACGGTGGTCAGGATGACATGGGAACAACTCACCGGGTCTTAGTGGTTGTGAAGCAGAAGGTCACTTTATCAAGACGGAATGTCTACCAGGATGTGTGTGAATGACATCCGGAAATATGGGCTGACGATACTTGACGTAACGGAAGAGCCCGCTGGCGGTGAGAATACGTGTCCAGCTTCAAAGAACGGTGTAGACCGGGTCTTTCGTCATTCTACAGTGTATAACCGTATGCGTGTATGCGACTATAAGTGCTTTCGATCTGAGCAACCGCAAACCGTACACCTATCATACAACAACAGGCCTGGAAGCTCTAAAAGCTTCCAGGCGTCAGATGAGATGGTTGCAACAACGGAATTCGATTGATTGCATTCTCATTCCTCAAATGACCTGTGAGTCAAGGGCACGACAGAGACTCGGAAAGACAAACGAGTTCCGGACATACCATCCGAAGACGTGATTGTAGTATGTGTAAATCATGGAACGTTCATAATGTCATATTGTTCCTCAGAGTCATGACCCAGAAGGGATAATAAGGGGTGAATAAACCGACGCGGAGAGGCACTGTAGATTGACTTCTGAGCCGCTGAATGCCCTGTTACATATCAAGAGCTGTGTCGGTAAGAAAGACATGAGCGAGAGATGCAAGTTACAAGATGATCGGGCACTTAGCGTTGTCGGCTAAGAGGAGACCTCGCGTGGGGAAGGGGTTATTCGGAGAAGTATCCATCCATTTGTTTTTCCAGCAACGATTGATCATGATGTGCTTCAACGTTGAAACCAACTGTTTCTAAGCTGCAAATAAGCTATATCCAATATTCAACACGGCGGGGGACCGGGTTTCCGGAAAAAGTTGGCGATTATGAGATAGCGACAGCCTTGGGCTGCCCTCGACTTTCTCTGGATTCCTTTTGTTCCTCATTATCCTCTCTTTCCCACTGTCTTATCCTTCCACCTTCTGCAGACTTGCTCTAGCTATGTCGACGCCCTCAGGAGAGCAGCGCAACATCGTCATCATAGGAGGCGGGATTATCGGTTGTACCGCCGCATACTATATTTCACACCATCCATCGTTTTCTTCCAACACTGAGGGTCACCCTGATTGAAGCCTCCAAGAGAGGTGTTGCCCAAGGTGCTTCGGGCAAAGCAGGTGGTCTGGTGGCTAAGTGGGCTTACCCCGCTGAATTGGTCAACGTTACCTTCCCCGAACATGTCCGATTAGCTGAAAAGTATGATGGCGCGAACAAGTGGGGTTGGAGGTATGTCAACTGTGGTAGTTGGGAGGGACGAGGTGAGGTTCCGAGACCCAGGCCGAGGGGTAGGAAGCAGAGTCTGATTGCAGAGTTGGGACCGGATTGGGAAACGAGGAAGAGGATCCAGAAGGGATTGCCTGGGGATTTAGATTGGGTGAAGGAGGAACTCACGGACTCGTATAGCGCGATGGCACCCGAGGGGCAGACGGCGCAGATTCAGCCATATCTCTTTACGACCACTCTGCTCAAATTCGCAAAAGAAAAAGGTGTTCAAGTGGTGGGCGGAAGGGCTACTTCACTCAATATCGACAACTCCTCAAAGTCTATCACAGGCGTAACGTATACCGACAACGAAACGGGTGCTACAGAAACCCTCCCTGCGACACAAGTCATCCTTGCTGCGGGGGTATGGTCTCCTAAACTTCTCCCATCCCTTCCTATCTCTGGGACCCGCGCTCACAGTATCATCCTACACTTTGACCCACCGCGTGTGTTCTCACCGCACGTTTTGTTCACAGAGATCACTATGCCTATCATCCCCCAGCTCTCCTCTCCATCCTCTCCCTATACCCCACCTAACAACACCGTTCGAGTAGCCAGTCCCGAGATTTACGCCCGACCGACGAACGAGGTGTATTGTTGCGGTCCGGGAGATAATCCTCCTGTGCCTGAGACCGTTGATGAAGTAGAGGTGGATCACCAGGCGACGGAGAACGTGAGACAACAGGTGGCAAGTATCTCAAACGAATTGAGAGAGGGTCGGGTGGTACGGAGACAGGCATGTTTCTTACCCGTCGTTAGTAAGGGCGGAGGGCCGATTGTTGGATCTGCGGACCATGTTGCGAAGGGTCTGATAATTGCTACAGGTCACACCTGCTGGGTACGTTATTCTGCTTTTTTCCAAATACAAATAGTAAACTTAAATTATATTCGTTCAGGGTATTTGTAACGCCCCCGGCACTGCGAAAGCACTGGCAGAGCTGATCATGGAGGGCGAGATTAAATGCGCTGACCTCTCGAAACTTGCACCGTCCAAGTTTATCTAATACTAAAAATGCATATCTCGCTGTTCCTAACCTCAGTGCGTTCTGAATTTAATACGCATCCGACAATTTTGCGACAAGAAGCCAGTCCAGCCTCTCGGCGACTTGAGCCCAACACACAATCCAAGCAATACACACGACCACTTCCCCACCTCCCCCCTCCGAGTCATCCCATGCCATTTCGTTCCGAATGGCCTCCCCCCCAGTCGTACGTAATGTACTCGCACCCTTTGAATCATGGAGACCGGATTTCGCAGCCCAGGCTAATAATGCTGGTGGGCAAAGACGATTGACAAATACGTCCAATTACTAAATTACCAGTTGTATCGCTAGTTCTGGGGCGCGTTCCCGCTTATCACTATTTGAATCAAGCGTTTCTGGTGTATTAGGGTTTCGAACTTGCCACAACGCGTCCTTGCTCAGGATTCCTATTGCCACCGTGAGTAAATGACCTTCTCAATGGATTGTAGGTATGCAAGAATCCCGCATCCACAGGAAATGCATAGGAATGGTTTGGACGTACCGTGTAAAGTTCCTGAAACTTCCTGGCGTACTTCGATATTTCAACACGTCACACGATTTGTACGTCACCCCATCCATGGACACGGACATAAATCCGCGCCGCTCTGGTTGAAAATGCTCCACAGCGCACTTTAGGGACAGCTCATATATACCGCTCTGCTTCACTAGTGCCTGAAACGCTACATCAGGCGGTCGGATAATAGTAAGTAGAGTTGGAAGTGGAGCTGGGGTATTAGACAAATGTAAGCGAGCGTTGAAACGTTGACATCACAAAGGGCATTCTTCGACAACCAGGAACAACGCAGTCAACTATCGGTAAAATCACAGGAAACACATACATGTTATAACGCGTAGGTTACAGCCGAGCATCGAGTGGCTCAAGGTAGGGCCGAATCGATACCAGTAATGGTTTTATTTGTTTCGTGAATAGGTACCATTGTGCAAATGTCAGATACGTTCTGTACTTCCGGCGGAAGAAGAGAAGCAACTTTGGCCCCTTAAAAGGCCCTCTATAGATAAGAACGTGCGGCATTCAATGTAATGTCCTTCTGCTCACTGTTAATAATATAACGAGAAACGTCTCGGCCTGCTGATATTGTGACGTTAGAAAGCTAGCGTCATGACCGCGAACTGAATTGAAGATCTCCGTCTCAGACCGCGTGCTGCTTAGAAGTTGTGTAAGTCAGTGACGATACATATTTCCAATGTATACGGACCCGATAGAACGGGTACTCCAAAGGTGCAGTCGGGATCAGATGAGACCGTTGTTCCCCTGTTTGTGTTTGGGATCCTCGCGGCCAGAAAGCTGGCCGAGTATAGTAACTCAGTTGCCTGGAACACGGCACTGTGTGCAACCAAGCAACTGCGAGCCACCACGAGGATACTATGAAACACATCCAGAAACGCCGCTGTCGGTGTGCTGTGATGACGGTCCGTGGTGTTTGCAAATTCCGTTATGTAACATGTGTGCCGATGGACTTTAAACATACCATTTGTGTTTGAGGTATTCCTTTATACGAGCTCAAAGGCAACTTTGAGGTTGTACAGTCCCGATAAACGTTCTACCCGACTGGTAAGTTAATGTTTGCCGGGACGTAATTGGAGGTGATCGGCGTCCAGCTTTGGATAATCTTTAGGCGAGTAGATCGTTACTTTATTCCAAGTTCAAGCATACTCAACTCGAGCTTGTAAGAAAGTCATGGGTCAAAATCATGTAGAAAGAAATACTATGCTACTTATATACGGTTTATGGAGAACCATACTACAACAAAAACACAAGTCGGTTGGTAGAAAGATTAGAAGGAGCTAAGGTGGGAATGGCATTTACATCCGATGTGATAGTGAAAAAAGAATAGCGTACATTTCGTATTGTTCTGTCGATAGTAAAAATAAAGAGAATATTAGTCATGGGTTGAAGAACATACGAGAGGAAATAAGCAAAGGACAATGGGACCAGGAGTGTCTGGACTACGAAAAAGGGAAGAAGGGAAGAAGATAACTAATCCTGTTTGGCTCTACCAATACCGTTACCAAGTGTACGTCATCGTGCGACTCCGTCGACATTGAAACGACTGCATGAAGGGCCCGAGCACTAACACGTGTCGTCTTCAAGAGCCAGCTATGCAGTGGCATCACTGCCTCCGAAATATATCACAATAAATCGGACATACGTCCCGTCCATGGCGCGATAACACCTCTAGTCGAGAGAACACGTCCTTATTCCGTAAAGCCCGACATGAAGACAAAGGTTAACGAACATACATTGTGATTGACATATCAAGCGAGGGAACCGATGATTAGGACGCTTGCTCCCTTCTGACCCTTTCTTGAGCCTCTTTTGCTTTCTTTTTTTCTTTCTCCAACCTCTCCAACTCTATGTATAATTCTCGGAGTCGTACTGCCTCTATTGTCACCTTGAATGCCACTCGAGCAATATCGTGTACTTGTTGGTCCTTCGGAGCGATGCTCAGCAAATTCCTCCAGAGACCTGTGTTAAAATCTCTGAAGATCTTCAGGTCTTCAAGCTCGCGGATTTGTTGCAAGAGCTGGACCATTGGGCCAAACGCCGGAAACTCCTCAATGACGGGTATTGGTAGAAGATAGGTTGCCAGCAGACCGGTGGTCGTATGGAGGTCGATAGCATGAGGGATGGCATCGTCGACAAATGGGGGATCATCTTGCGGGAGTGTGAGGTTTGGTGATGACGTTTCATGATGCGAGTGAGGTGAGAGCATGTGAGTCCTACCCCTCGAAGAGGAGCCACTGGGTTCTGGGGTACTAGTGGCTCCCGATTGCCCTAGAGCCACTCCCACTAGTTTATCAGGTATACAAGTGGCGTGTAAGCCAAGCGAAAAGAGTAGCAAGAGGCTGAATGAAGGAGGGTGGGGTACTTGAAAGGGGATCACCGGTAAGGTGATCACTAGAGTCCGCGTCCGTCGATCCTCTCGCGGTTGTGGTGGTCGATAGCGTGCTGTGGTACTTGATACATCGGGAAACAAGGAGGAGAAGTCTGTACGGATTTTACTAGCGAATAGAGTGTAATTAATAGGCACAAGGATGGGGATTGTGTCGGTATAATGTTTGGAGTCGGCGGGTATCGGTGCTTTGGGGGTATCGATGACTGCTAGGATATGTGTTGGCAGGAATGTGGCATCTTGAAGTAAAATCATGTCCAGATATTTAGGAAGAGCACTGAGGCTCGTTGCGATGGATGACTGCACGATATTATGTGCTTTGTAAAGTGTCCTACAAAAACCAGATAAAAATAGATGCTCAATGTTATAGGCTGTAAATGGGACATACTCGTGAGGGTCGAAGTAGGGCTGTTCAAAAAATGAAGGATATTGCGGAGGTTGAGGATAATCGTCCGGAGGAGTCGTAAAAGGTTGTGGCATCGCGATCGTAGATTGTGGCTGAGGTGATGGAGTGAGTGATAGCAGTTGGAAAGGTGGAGATTCCTTCTGTTCTACTCGAAACTCGTGGCCTTTTCCAGTAAACACATGCGTTATCGGTGACTGCAGATAATAGAGAGATGAATATACTGTGACGAAGATCTGATATGGGAGGGATACAAAGATATACCTCATCTGTCGGCATAACTGTGAATATACAGTCAGCGGATCCTACAAAGACACGAGTATTTACACGCGTGAAGAAGCGCGAGAATACGGGAGAGAGGAACTCTGAGACCCGATGAGTTGTCGAGCAGAATAAAAGTACTCTGTTATGACGCCCATTGGACCGTTATGTAGCGGCGATGCACAATAGTTAGAGAAGTGTACACGACCGCAATCGACAACAAGTTCATGCTGGATCTGACCTTCGCAACAGCAGCTTCCACCCGACCACGCAAATGGAACAAAATAGCCAAACAGAGCGTGCCACGAGGCTGGAGCAATTACCCGCCGGCGATGGCTTGTCTATTGTCTCTACAGCCGAACCTGGCGCATGATGCAATGGTGCTTGAATATCGTTGCTTCGGATTCCTTGTCCCTGAATGCAGTAGCTATCAGGTAACAGTGAGCCTCACAGACGCGTTCCGTCTCTCACGAAAATGAAAGTCAATTGAAGGAACAACGACAGCGAAGGTTTGAAGAAAAACAATGTACCGGCAGAGCGTATTTGCCTTGAGCTGCCTTATCTGGTTAGTCAACCAACTCCATCACTGTGCATGAGAAGAACGATAGCCTTATTTGTATTGTCAACCATGACTCCTTGGCCACAAACCGCGATGTCTTCCAGGCGCAAAATTCCTGGCCGTCGAAATGAGATGCGTGCAAAACTCGGTGATCATGGATGCCGCGGGCACGCTTGCTGATTCGAGCTAAGTACAAGCCATTCATCGCACAGGTCCGACGTCAAATACGGTTTGATAATCACGAACTCACCCGTATCCAGGTCATATAAGAACATCTGTCAACCGTTAGACGTTCAGATCATCTCGATGCTTCCTGTTCAGGGCTCAGACCTGTAGAGCCACCTTCCCGCCCATGACAGTTTTTCTGGGTCCGAGATACTAATCTTGCTGACTTCTCGTTCAAATCGGATGTTCAGATTCTTGATGCGCAGCCAGGGCATCATGATGCCTACACGACGCAGCGGTCGGCAGGGATCCCTCTTCGCTGAGAATATCGATCTCCGCCGTGCGCTATCTATCAAACATACTTTTTCAATGAGGACACGCTGGAATATCTCTTGGGTTCGAGAATACCTGATGCTATGTTGCCTCCGAAATCATATGTTGGCAGCCTCATGGATCTGACATGTCAAGTCGTGGTAAGCCAGCCGAACCCATAGACTGTTCTCTATACATTTGATGTTCTTCACAAGGGAGTGACACATCTCAGTTCGCATGTTCTAATGCAGGATGCCTTTCTGACACTTTGTTCGAGGAGAACTTGCTTCCATCTTTGTATCATGATATCGAAGCCGCAGAAGTATCAGCTTCGTGTGAATCTTGATGTCCCCTTTTCTCCCACAGCATCCCAAGACGGCGGCATTTTTGCTTTGCAAGATTGCTACGTACGTGCATACCCAAGTACACCACCTATGTATAGCATTTAAATGAACTGTACTCGGATTCTATTTGTCATGATGGGCATTATTGAACCTTCTAGCCTCGATACCCAACTACGGTAAGCCACAGTTCGTGTTGTGCGAGTTCGCATCCTAAGTGCGAGAGCCACTTGCTTTGTCAGAACTAATGTTATCCCACCATTCATTTCTGGTGGGTTCGGTAAGGAAGGTTGAAAATGACATTCGGCGTCTCACTAACACTCTATTCTGCTTCGCGAGTGTAACACAGCCGGCTGGCGATCTGTTCCAAATAGAAAGTGTTTTCTGATCTCGGAGCGGCAACTCAACCTCGGTAAATCTGAACCTATCTGAACCTTGTCGGCCTACTCTCAGGGCTGGTGTGAGGTACATATCAAGAGAATAATGGCAATATAATAGTCATTGCGAGATTTATGCAGGGTTCTCCGCGGTCATCCGATCAGAAGCTCGAAACATGGCATCCCAATTACCTAGAATCATGTTCAACGGTCTGTTGCATATACACATCGGATTGTGGCGTTCTTCCAAATACAGCGTCGGCGGAATTGTAATAGGAGAAGTGAATGTTCATATTGCAGTAGAAACTTGAGTTCTATATTCTACCTACATATGTTAAGGGGGAAAACCACGTCTATATTTAGCAAAAGTCGCGTATATTGCATTGTTGAATCCATAACAGACAAACCATCCCCTTCATACCCGACAACTTTATGCACTTCTCAATCGAATCTCTGCTTATTGTCAAGATGAGATTCGCGATGCCTCAACGTCCCGGCATCCCCGCCTTCTTGAGAAGGCACAGGTTGATCAGCCACGTTTAAGGCTCTGATGACCTGTTCCCTGCGCAGCCATTTGTGCTCAGGGATAAAATACCAGCTCAGAATACCGAAAATCGTGACAGCGCCAAGGATGACACCGGCCTGCCCGATGAGGTGAGTAATTCAACAACGTCGATCAGAACAATAATCACGTACAAAATTGAAAGTCTCCGCCGTAACGGGAAAGAAGAAGGGCGATACTTGGCACTGCAAAGAAATTAACAACGTTAATGGCGGTGGGCCGGATAAGAAGTGATGGGACGTACAGCAAAGACCAGGGCGTTGAAAAGAACTGTGACGAAATAGAATGGCTTTCCTCCATCGACCCAAATAAAAGTGGCTGGACTTGAATTCATCCGGGGTCATTGTCAAGCGGAGAAGAGCGATAAGTCCATAGGCGGCAACTGTAGGAATACCACCGGCGGAGACCAAGGAAGTGAACGCGACCTGGCTAGGAAGAATGGTGCACAACATGATGGCCCCGAACACATACATGACGGTGACGGCATTCCGAGGCTGTTTTGCAGCATCAACCTTCCCAATCCAGGAAGATAACGGAAGAACACCATCACGGGCAACAGCGAAAATTAAACGGGAGGCAGCTACGATGGCAACACTCGTGCTCTAGACGGCGAAAATTTCATTAGTATTAATTATGACGAATTTGCCATAATCACATACAAGGATCAAGCCGAGCGTGGCAATGACAGTCATAAAGATACTGCCACCCTTCCCCAAGGCAAGGGCATAAAGTTGAACAAATGGCTGGGGTGCATCCAAAGAGAACAGCAAGTCCAGATCTGGGGTGCAGAACAGGAACAGGATTGTGGTGATGAATCCGAGAATCCCAGTAGCGACGACGCTTGTCATAATTCCACGACCAGCAACGACACTGAAATATTCGGGTAAGTAAAAATCACGTTAATGGGTAGTCATAGTCGAAACACACCTCGCATTTTTGGTCTCCTCTGCAATATGGCCAGAGGCATCGAATCCAATCATGGTGCCGGCACAGAATAGGCTGCAACGAAGTCAGGTTCAAATCCACATGAGCACATTCAGAAACGTACAAAGATAAGACCCAGTTCCATCCCGCTGGTGCTCCAGTTCCATTGTCTATAATGAAATACTGAGTAAATGGAGATATGAACGCATGAATAAACACTTACATGTCATTGTGAAAACGTCCTTGGCGCTTCGGAAACCGTATGTCTTTGACACACCAATAGGCAGCCAAATAACGCAGAGCAAGAAGTCGATCATGTACAATAAGACACTAACACGGAACACCATGGAGTACCACCTTGGGGGTAGATAATTGATAGCTACCGCGACTAAAAGGACACCTTCAGAGACGGCCCAAATGAGGACACGCCATTTGATGTGGTCATTACCAACGCCTCCTGGAAGTCAATTTCCCAGACAGCCAACTGAGAGACAATGTAGTTCGCTGCAGTCTACAAGCCAATACATTAGTCAACATTCAATCTTTGAGGCGATATATCATTGATTACTAACCTGACAGTTTCCGGCAGCAAAGGTCATCCATGCAGTGCAAGACCACCAAGCAACTACGAATCCGAAGAAGCGACCATACTTCGGTCCCGCACTTTCAGCTGCCCAAATGTAGATCGAACCACTGAGAGGAAGAGCCGAGCAGATCTCAGCCATAACAGCAGCGGTTATGAACATGAAAACCATCGAGATAATGTATGAGGACCTAATGAACGTCAGTAATTGCGTTGAAATGAATAGGGAGAGGAAATGTTGATTACCATATGGCGGCAGGACCGCCTGCAAGAAGACCGAGAAAGATACCAGCACTACAATTCAAGGAAATGAGCTTCAAGAATCGCACTAAAACCCAAAGATAAGCTTACCGGACACCGCCGATGAAGTTCAAAGCAACGAAGCTCGCTGAGAAGCTCTCGACGAGATGCCAAGTTCGGTGAAGTTGCTAGAGGGGGGAAAGGTTAGAACGGCAGAGAAATAGTGTGGAGATAAACCGACTTGTTTATATCCGAGTTTTTGCTAAAAGGACATGAAAAAAAATGTGAGTAAAGTCTATCGGGCTCCTCCGTGGAGGATTAAAGCAGAAAGCGACACTGGGGCTTCCCTACGCAGGTATGAGCGCTGATCAGGTTCTAACGGTATACTCTCAATCCTTGTCACCGATTCCTGCTCTCAACAGAGCTTCGATCAAGCTCGAGGGAAGCATAAGAGAGGGACATGGAAGTCGAATGACAAGGATACCCGTAGCCAATCCAGTTTCACAACTAGAAACAGACGTTACCGATGGTAAGGTCAACAGCAATCCTCAATTCCCGCATAGTTACTCCATCCCAGCGCGAGCCTGCAGCATTATTACCAGCTGTATTTCATCTTCGTCTATGGAGAGGCGGCTTCGGAGTCTCTGCCCGTTACTTGATCGGGTTGCATCTCGTAGGTATGTATAAACTCCGATGGAAGTTCAAGAAGCGTAGTTACTGAGGTAAAGATGAGAGAAGGCTCGGAGATCTTCAGTCGTCAAAAGAAGAAGAGAGCTTGGATTGAATGGTATGACTTTGAGCGACGATAAAATACATGTGCTTATGTAAACAGCTGATAGCATTCCCGAAACGTCCGAAAGAAAATGATGGGGAGCTCAATGTTCATTGGATATTCAAACGCTAGGAACATGATTAGCTGGAAAAGACTGGCGGACAGAAACCACTTACTGGCTTGAGTGCCTTGATCAGTAACCATTCCTCATTCGAAACATCTTGTTTGAACGAAGCCTGAGAGAAAAAACATGAGCATGAGGTTTAGCATGATGCAATCTAGGCACAAACCTTGAGAACGTCGATACTTTGCCTCGTAACATGACTATAGATTTCATCCTTGTCGTCGAAATGCCGACCGAACATTTTGGCGGATTGGTAAACGGCATGCTCAATCTTGACAGCAACACCACCTCCAGACTGGGATTTCTTGACAATCTATAACGGTATATGAGATGGATAATTAGACACATTTAATTCTATAGTACTTACTTCGAGAGCCTTGTGGTTGATCTCCAGTGATGTCCTGAACATAATATCGACATGTTAGGTCAAATTGATAATGAAGCTAGTCAGAAACGTACACTTTTCCGAGATCGATGATATCCTTCTTCTGCGTTACGGGGTCCACCTTCACAACACAAAGTGGGGTACCAACACGAAGGGTGCCATCAAGAATATCGACACCGAGAATAATGGGATCTCGCTTGGCGAAACAAGCAATGGTCTTGAGTCGACAGGGCCAAACAGCCTGGGGCGCAGCATCCTTTCCGCTTCGCCTCCACGATCTCCGCATTGTAGGCGGTGAAGGCGTCGAACAAGTGATAGATAATGTCAGCTACAGCGCAGTGTCAGCATATGTCGTAGATACAGTATGTAAGATGAACAAACCCTTGAATAGCCGGATTCCCATTTCTTCAGCCAACTTTTCGGCCTCCTTGTCAACGGGAACATCGAAACAAAGGATACAAGCCAGCTCCTTAGCTTTCTCCAACATAGTGGCAGAACGCATGATATCCTTCTTGTGTACTGGACCGATGTTGATGCCAGAGACCGGAATCTTGCTCGATTTAAGGAAATCGAGGAGGGCTTCAAGCGAACCAAGGGTACTGGCTTGACACAAACACCACGACCAGACTTATCGATAGAGTTGAGCAAAGTGGTGAGGTCGGACATAATTTCGTCTTTGAGGTCATCTTCATCGTCATCAGGACCAACAACTAATAGTCGAGAACCAGCGATGGCCTTCTCGAGGTCGGGAGCCGTGATCTTGACACCGAGTGCTGCTTTCACTTCCTTATGATGCACGTAGGCAGACTAGAAAGGCGTGTCAGAATGTCCGACGAAAAGTCTTGAGGGTAGTAATTACCTTGATACGGAGCTCACGAAGCGGCTGTGGTGTAAGCAACGCACGAATTTGTGTAACAATTGGCCCATTCAGACCGCAGACCACAATTCGATCACCTTCATGAAGGATACCGTTCGAAAGAACTACATCAATAGTTGTACCCAACCCTTCGATGACCTTGACTTCAAGAACGGTACACTCAAGCTCTGATAGGTACATAAGCTTGTCACTCATGCGCTGTTGAGTCAAGTTGACGAGAAGTTGAATCATATCAGGAACACCCTCTCCCGTAACGGCAGAAGTGGGGACCAAGGAGACGTTACGAGCGAAGTTCTTGTTATCATAGTACAGGACAGCGTTGAGACCCTGCTCGGCGAATGCAAGGATTGTCTTCTCAGTACGATCCTCGAATTCACGTTGAACAGAACGCTTCTGTTTTGCGAGCGAACTTCTGAAATCGTTGTCAGGAGTTGGTTCCCAACCGTACATACGATCGATCTTGTTCAAGGCGACGATAAACGGCGTCTTACGATCTCGAAGAAGGCGAAGCGACTCCAGAGTTTGTTGCTCGAGACCGTGCTATGCAAAGAAAAAATTGGGAAATCAGTGAGTCGTTTCTGGTTTGAAAGATTAACATGCGTACCATGATATCAACAACCAAGACAGCAATATTACACAGTGAACTTCCACGTGTACGCAAGTTAGTGAAAGATTCGTGTCCGGGGGTATCAATGACGAGCAGACCAGGGATCTTGTATTCCTGTTTTCCGTCCTTGTTCATGACAGCGGTCTTTGTCTTGATAGCATCGACTGGGAAGTACGTAGCACCAATTTGCTGGGTAATACCACCAGCCTCACCCTCCTGGACGTTGGTTTGACGGATCTATATTTGAGTGAGTAACAATATACATTGTCGATCAGTAGAAAAAGGATGCACACCTTATCCAAAAGTTTCGTCTTACCAGTATCGACGTGTCCCAGAATACAGCAAATAGGGCTACGGAGGTTATCTTTGCTACGAGCAGCAAGAGCATCCTCGTGAGCCTTTGCTCGTCTGGCTGCGGCCTCAGCCTTCTTCTGAGCAGCGATGCGTTGTGTTGCTGTAAGTTCTTCATCTTCGGACTCTGAGTCGTCCGAATCAGAATCCGAGTCAGAATCCGAGTCAGAGTCATCCTCAGAGTCCCCTTCAGATTCGCTTTCGTTCTCGGATTCGGAATCCTCATCTTCATCCTTAGAAGGAGCTTTTGCAGGTGCGGGAGTCGCCTTCGGCGGGGGCGCGGCCTTCGCGGTCGGTGTGGTCTTCGGTGCACTCTTGGGCTTCGAGGATACGGGTTCTGCCTTCTTCGTAGATTCGGGTTTCGCAGGAGCTTCATCGCCACTACTTTCGTCCCAAGAGTCCTTAATAGCTTTAGCTTCCTTAGCAGCCTCGTCCCCACTACTAGCTTCCCAGTCGCTTTTGACATCATCATCGACTTCTTCCGTTTTAGCCGGTGCAGGTTCGGCAACAGGCTTGGGAGGTGGTGGTGTCGCTGTGCGAACGGGTGAAGGTTCGCGAGTGCCAGGACCACTCGCTGTTCCAGCGACCGATGCAGGTGTATTCGGGCCCTTCTTCTTTCGGTTGCCGTATACGACTTTCTTGGGAGCACCTTTACCTTGCTGCTGCTGGAGACCTTCGATCTGGACACCGGAGGCAAGGAGTGCTTGTTTTCGAAGCTCAGCCATCTTCAGCTCTTCCTTTTGCTTCTTAGTGAGCAATCGACCCTCCTTCTTCGCGAGTTCCTTCTTAGCCTAAAGAAATCCAAGTCAGTCAATTAATGTGGGATTGTATGCGATAACTTTAGAAGAGCATACCTTCTCCTTCTCTTTCCTCCTTTGCTTCTCCTCCTCTTTCTTTCTTTCCTCCTCCTCAGCTTTCCTCTCCTCCTCTTCAATCCTCCTCCTCTCTTCCTCCAATTGTTTCCTCGCCTCTTCCTCTATCCGCTTCTTCTCCTCCATCAACGCCTTCAACGCACTAATACCCGCCCCGCCCTTCTTCTTCGCTGCTGCTGCTGCAGGGGCGGGCTCATCGTCCTTCTTAGCTTTCTTCTTTTTCTTTTTCTTGTCCGACTTGGATGCGCCCGCTTCACCCTCTTCTTCGTCATCTTTCTCAGCAGGCGGAGGTGCGGGTGCAGGGGCTTCTGCTTTTGGTTCAGGTGCAGCCTCACCAGCAGCAGCCTTCTTAGCAGCGACTTGTGCCTTTTTCTTCGCCTATAATAATTTAGGTGTAAGACATACTCGTAATAGTTTCAGATAGTCTATGAATGCTGACCTTTTCCCGTTCCTTCTTTAACTTCTCCTTCTCCTTCTTCGATAAAACTTTAGGTCCACCCTCGTCAGCAGCCTCATCGTCCTCATCGGCATCTTTCGATGGAGCAGTTTCTAGAGCCGGTGCAGCTACAAGACATGGAATCGGATCAATATAAAATATATTAATAGTAACTGGATACGTACTAGGTTTTGGTGCATCATCCTTCTCCTTCTCTTCCTCCTCCTCGTCCTCCTCGTCCTTCTTGCCCTTCTTGCCTTTACCCTTCTTGCCTTTCTTGCCCTTCTCCTTCACGGGACCCCACTCTTCATCAGCCAATTCCTCGGCGGTCATTTGGACAGGCCCCTTTGCAGCATCAGCCTCTTGATCCGAATGTGCCTCAGAGAGCGGTGTAGCAGGCGACGCTTTCTTTGCTTTCTTTTTATCCTTCTTCGGTTTTGTCGAAGAGGCTTTGATAGCGGACTATATTGCAAATAATTGGCACACATTAGATAAAATATATATCGCATATAACATACCATTAGCCCACCAAAGTCTTCCTCCTCCTCCGGAGCCTCATCTTGCAAGCCGATGGCGGCAAAGGCTGAGAAACCGGTCTTGCCTTTCGGTGCCGAATCATCATCGGAGGCATCTCCTCCAACGACTAGTGGGTCATTGGCATTGTTCCCAGCTACGGATGTTCCAGCCTGTTCCCTAAAATAATGAAGCCATCGGTCAAGGGCCAAATACGCTATAGCGCTTAGCCTTACTCACCAGAAATCATCGTCCTGCTTCTTTCCTTTCTTTCCCTTATTTTTGGGGGCCATTGTTGTTTTGAACGAAATACAAGATACAAGTAAGCAGAATACAAAAGATTATCGATTAGGTCCTAAGGACGACGGGAAGGTGAGGGTAGAGGGAAGAGAAATATAATTACGAAGATCGAAATCAATGAGCTAAGTATTTTACGGATTAGGAAGGCAACGTGGTTCGTAGATCTCCCGAATCCCGACGATGAACAGTGATATTCCGTGGTTTGATTGTTAGATCCAACATTCTTGAATGTAATACTATTTACATGAGGTCTTTTCCCTCTCTTGTCCCTCACAAGTAATATAAGTTGTCAAGCTAGAATAGTAAGAATAGTGTCCGAGTTTCACCCTCATTGTGAGCAGTGTATTTGCGCGAGGTGGAATATGTTGTATGTAATAGATACTGCTAGTTGAGTGGAAATCACTTTAAGCTAGTATCACTTTACCTTAAGTAGGTACTACCTTCACTCGAGCCAAGTTAAATTATATCGTCTTCAAGATTCTCACAGTATGCGATTTTGAGCCAAAGATATTATGAGCATTAACGAAATTGGTCTTCGTAACTAGAATAGATAATAGCAGAGAACGCATTGACCTCTCGAATACTCCCCAGGCCCTATAATGATAAAAGCGTAAGATAATCGTCAGACCCACAATATAGATAGATATACTTACGTCGACCAACTCGTTGGGCAGACCTTCCACCGCAGAATGACACC
Organism: Cerrena zonata; assembly: GCA_038087015.1. Lineage (NCBI taxonomy): Eukaryota > Fungi > Basidiomycota > Agaricomycetes > Polyporales > Cerrenaceae > Cerrena > Cerrena zonata. Next base: position 211,934 of record JASBNA010000034.1, read on the forward strand.
ATTTTGCCAACCCAGGAAGCATACCAGCCAAACGTACTCTTGGGCCTGAGAATCCTGATACATCGTCCACTACATCGCTTGGTGAGCCTTTGAAGACAGTCTTTTCCAGCCCATCAAACAATATTTCTGTTGCCTTGTCGAGGCTGGCTTCAAGTACAACTTGGAACGACGCCGACGAAAGGTGTTGACGAGCCTCGGAAAGGAGAGTGTGGAACACTCTGTCATGAGTGAAGGCTTGTCGTGGCGGAATACCTCCTTGAGTGAGGACGTGGTGTAGAGTCTCAGGTGATGGAGGAAGTAGCGTAGATATGAAGCTGGGTTACACAAGTTAGAGTCTAATCCAATAGGTATCGAAGGAAACTCACTTTATCCGACGCTCCTTGCCTTCGAAAGTTACTTCGAATTCCACCCGCCGTCGCACATCGCTCATCAGACGATGTAGCTCACTCGCATTGAGTTTCGATTTAAGGGAGACACTGACAAATATAAGGTTTAGTGTGATCCTGGAAAAGTCTTGGTTGACATACCCCTCAAAGACTTCCTCGACACCTCTCCGTACTCGTTCTCCCACATCCTTCCAACCCACATGCAATATCCACCAACTCAGTGTGAGGAACATTCTCTCCGTCTCTTCGTCAACTAACTCGACTTCCTGCAGCTCCTCTTCAGGAGAGGCGTTCTCCATATTACCACTCCATAGTAATGACGCAAGGGACAAACTATCCCTCCATTGTTCACGCATAATCTCTTCATGAGCTAGCTGTACAATCGATTGGAGATATTTTGAGCGACCTAGGGCGTTCAGTTGAATATGGGTAAATAAAGATAGCAAAGTAGTTGAGTATAGTATCGTAAGCGTTCGCGTGAAAGCTGATATGTATGTAAGTTTCGGCATAATATTTTACGGCAGAAATAACTTACTGAGTATTTTGACTTCGCGCCAAAGTTCTGCTTTCGTTTTAGGTACTTGGAGAGTTTGGTGCGGCGTAGATTGCTAAAATAAGTGTGAGAATGATAGTGGGCAAGTATTGACAGAATATCGTACCACTAGCGAATTGTCATAGCTCACCGCAGAGCTATTTGTGAGTATTGAATCTGACAATTCTGTCCCCACTTGAGACTTTGGTGAATCTGATTGGGAATTGGACCCCGTATTTGACGGAGTTTGATCACTTGTGACTTGGGATGAGGACATGGAAAACTGGTCAACCCAGCTATTGGATGAAGCTGCAAGATCGGACGGGGCACCATCCTCCTGGCTGGTGCTTGAAACCACGGAGATAGAACCATTTTCGGAACGGTTATCATTCTCCTGGGGTGGGGGTTCGGATTGCAGTGGCTGGGGGAGTACAACTTGAACCTCGGCAGCTTCTGAAGTTGGCCTGGATGACCGAGATTGTGACTGCAGTTCTTGCGTAACCCCTTCTACATCCATTCCCTCGAGTATATTGCTCCCGAGGGTTGGTAGTAGGGCCATAACGGTGAAGCATATGTCCTGTTGGTTCTGCTCAAACCTCCGGCGAAGACTGTGTAGAAAAGAAGGATAATAAGATACCATTTCAATTCGACATAGGTTATCTTCCCACTCATCCAAACTTACTTCTCTCTGGCCAGTCGGTCTTGCATCACCTTCTCTCGGACTTCCTCCAGCCGGTCGACCACATATCTTCCTGCAAGATATGCCCCACCGAGATATGCAGCGGTCCTGGTGATCCCCTGCCGTCGTTCATTGAAAAAGTTAGCTACTGCATGAAACATTGTACATTGGTATGGTTGGAAGCAGATGATGTCTCCAGTGCATTCCAGCGCCGGACATGTGTTTCGTGTGCCGGACAGCGCCTATCCAAATTCACACTCAACGTTCGACCTTGACCACCACTTACACTTTCAATAATCAGACATCATGGTCAGTACTATTAGTAACAACACTCTGATAAAGCACTCAAACAAGTTCTATATAGGGTGGTGGTGCTAGATATCCTTATCCAAAGGAGGTGTGGTCGCCAGCCGGTGCGTGTCAACGAAACTTTACAACCAATCGTCTCGAGAACTAAACTTTCAATAGGTGGCTGGTGGACAAGACCTTCAAACTGGAAGGCCAACACTGCGATCCTATTTGCTGGTATCCTCACCGTCACGTATGGCGCTTGGACCGTCAGTGCTGATCGGGAGGTGCGTGTCGGTTTTCTTTGCTTGACAGATGGATTGACAGATGGATTAACATTATGTGCCGAGCAGTGGAGATATATTGAGCCTTCGCGCCCTATTCCTTCAATGCAGGTAAGCCTCAATACATACCACGCATCCAGTCGTGCTGAAATAGGTTATACACAGTGGGCGAAACAATACAAAGATAGACAACGGTCTGGGTCGTCAGAAGAGGAACATAGCTAGACTTGCCGCCTATGTCACTGTAGTCCCCCAGATTCTTGCAAGCGAAGTCAGCTGCTTTCACCGGTGATCATGAAGTGCAATTTTGTGCGGCTCCGAATGAAAGCCAGGGAAAGAACATCCCACTTTGTGTCAAGGTTTATTTCTTCTCAGTAAGAGCTCGCGGGAAGTGTTTGCTAACTACAAAATCACACCAAGTCCGCGATATATCGTGTGCTGGGTAATTTCCATATGCTGGGGCGCAGTAAGTACCATCTCGATGGCTATATACTTACTCAAACTCGTTCCCAGTTGAACCTTCTTTCAGAGAGTACACCGACGCCCATTGCTAAATGTTGCATTAAGTGCGGTCAATTTGCTTCAACACTCACAGGCTGGGCCATGCGGTATCCTCAAATAACAACGTCCGAAATACGAGCGAACAGGGTGCAAACCTGCATTTGTAATATCTAAGTATTACCATGTTCCAAAGAACATCCTCGAGCTTGGTAGACTTCCTAATCACAATTTGCGTACTTTGTGGGTGACATGCTTTTGATTCTTTTTCACGACCACGATGCCTTCCTATCTTGTTTGTAGGTTGTTTTCCACATTCCGCAGCAATGGCCCATCCCCCCGGAATACCTATGTGTGGTTTTCTTGACCTTCTCACACAGAGCTCCTGAGCGTGTCGTCCAGATACCCGTCTTTGGTGCTGACGATCTCGAAGTTGATTCTACTGGCACGCGGTGGACTTCCCACTCACATTGTCGCGGCCTTCCATTGGTACCTAGCTCTGGCCTCTCGATAAGTCTACAATGGTTCGTGGGTATGTGTTTGTTTCCGTGCATTCGGGAACTGTAAATGACGTCTGCGCTTATTTGCTCCTTTCGTCATTTCTCCTATGCTTGAGACTAATGAGGTTCGGAAGAATACGAGTTCACCTCCTATTCCACAGCTCCAACACACGACTCAACGGTCCACAATTCCAATGCTCACGGGATTCTGGATTGTTATAAATTGGGATATCCTTCCTTGAAAACTTTCGCATTTCGCCAAATATCACCATACGAACTTGCATAAAATGTATGTAACTAGCAGATGACGCCTGCGTTTTTGGAATGCCGGCGGCGTCATCTGCTAGATTAGTGCCAGAAGCCGATTGTTCCTAGTACAATTCGCCGACATTTTGTCCCGTTACAAGTTCGTAAGTCGCCGTAATACTTCCGGGTGTTAAGGTGCTGGTGTATGTCACAAATCGTGTTGAGAATTTGATGCCATATTGTTTCAAACACACGTTCTCTTGTGGTTGAAATACTGGGCAAACGTTATTCTCTATCTCGTGATACCATATGACAGAGGAAGTAGACAGAGGAAGCATTCTGGGGTCAAATTTGGTACAAGTACATTCACGTCCTGCTTGACATCCTGAAGGTTAGCGCTTATAAACTATTGTTGAACCAGCTTCACGAGGTCGACGGGGCTGCCGTTGCTGTTGAGACCGGCCTGGATGAAAGCAACATCTTTCAATGCTTCGAACGGATCCCCGAATCCGTCGTTGTTGCCAGCAATAGCCGCAAAGAAACTCTTCAACTCCACCTCAACGCCCTGTGATCGTTCTTCAATCACTTCTTCCTTTTCGCCGGTTGGCAACCCCTTATCGTCCCTCGTCACTGTCCTGGTCGTGATACGGACGGCGGGATACACCTTCCCGTTGGCATCCTTTCCTTTCACCATGTCAAGAAAGACCCAACCGTCAGATCCGGTAACACTGATACCGTTTCCGGCCAAAGTGGAACGTGAAGGGACCGGTGCACCAAAGTGGAGCTCAACAAGTCCGTGTGAGCCATCCGCATTCCGGGTAGTTGCATTGATTACATCGTGAGGTGCAAGATGCTCTTGGTTCAGGGATGCGTAGCCCGAAAGGGAAACTATAGGGCTAGGCAAGATCACCCGAAGGATAGCAGCTGTATGCTAGAAGCGAAAGGGGTCATGGTCAGCTAGACAAAATCTCGGAGAAACTAACTGAAGGCTAACGTACTACACCGCCGTCCAACTATGAAGAAGAAGGTGCACGTCAGTGACACGATAGAGTCGGTCGAGAAGAGCCTATCTTACCAAGAAACCACCCTGATACTAGAAGCACGGGGTTGAAACGATGAGCGTCACATCCAGTGCTATCACGCCAACATCAAGAGCACTTACATCGGGAATTGTTCGCCAAGGTGTGTTGTACCATTTGGAGTCCTTGCCAACGTAGTTGACGACCCTCACATTATACGAGTTAATTTTGCCGATCTTGCCACTTTTTAGGACTTTGCCCGCAGCTAAGTGGGCAGGCTCGACTTCGTAATTTTCCGCAACACGCCAGACGAGCCCTTTCGGCTTATAGACTGAGTTATACTCCGCAATCAACTTGAGCCCACCGGCTACATCTGGAGCGACCGGCTTCTCGCTCAGAACATGCTTCCCTGCTGCCAGTACTTTGAGAATAATGGAAGGCTGGAGTGTGATTGGGAGAACAACAATGACAGCAGTAATGTCTGATCGAGCGAGAAGAGCATCCAAGTTTACGTTCTGATCTCCATCATGATAGACAGCAGGAGGGGTGGTCGTCTTCAATAGCTCCTGTGCCTCCTGAGCAACCTCTTTGGCGCTCTTTTCAGAACGTGAATACACTGCTTTCAGCTCAGCTGCTCCCTCGCCTAGCGTCGCAAGGGCAGGGATGTGTGCTACATAAATGAAAAATGCGACAGATCGCAAGGAGTTCGCGTTGAGTGTATGTGAGATGGTGAATCTCCGGATTTACATCGAATGGGCGGACATACTTTCTTTGGCGAATATGCCCGCACCTAGTATAGCAATTCCAGGCGGAGACATCGTAAAGTCAAATTGCAGTAGTAAGCGGCTGCTAACAGGTGAGGTGGGTGTCGAGTTCGATGAGAGACAAACGAGATAGATGGATATCAAGAAGGATGTAGGTCCGTCGGAATAACCCAAGCGTTTGGAAGATCACGAAGTCTTGCGTTCATACAGCCGGCAAATCTTCGGCGGTATCCCTTTACAGAATGATTGCTTGAGAAAGCAGCTGAAAGTATAGACATTGTTTCAGGACCCCTGGAAGGCCTTGCGATTTCTCAATGAACCCCAAAAGTTGTTAAGATATTTTTCAAACAGTTGAGAAAGGTAAGAAAGTCGAGCACTACGGTCGAGCTTCGCAAAGATATTATGGCGTCTAGTGTATCATAACTCTGCCAGCGGAGTTCAGGCACATAATTTCTTGCAACTCACCTCGAGCACGTTACTCGTCTGGGGCCCCGGCAACATCATTTACAGATAGGTTCTTATGTTTTAAACGGCCAAGGGACAACGAATTACGACTAACCTAAACTGAACGGGAATTAGCAGCGGAGCACTGCTTCGTACGAAATCTCGGAGGGATGCATGGGGTCCCGAATGACCTTATTACCCGGTCGCATCCCTTGAGTACACCTCAGAGACGGATGGGAATACTCCATCTTCCTCTGGAAAAACAATTGCCAGGAGGCCGACCTTCTATGTGATGCAACTGTTTCTGGACGAATCGTGCGCTCTACTCACCCGTCGCAATGTTTCCTATCCACTCCTCGGCGTATCCTCGGTTTCCCCTTGTCGGGTGTGCCGTCCAGAGTCCACCCAGAGATGATATCGGCATTTAACTTGTGCAGGCCTTTAAGAGAAACGATGTCAGGCTCTTCTGCCCCTGTTTTCCCGTCTCCTACACACTCAAAATGGTCGTACCAAGTACCCCTTCAACTTACAAACTACCAAACGACTTCCTTTGGGGCTTCGCTACCGGTGAGTTGGTCAGCTCTGTGTAGTCACACAACTTCTCTGATCGTTCGGGCTAACCAAATATGTTCTGTTGTTGCTTATATACAGCGAGTTTCCAGATCGAAGGGTCAACTGATGTTGGCGGTCGAGGCAAGTCTATCTGGGATGATTTCTCAAAAATACCGGGAAAGACTCTTGACGGGAGGGACGGAGACGTTGCTACCGACTCTTACAACCGTTGGCAAGAGGACCTCGACTTACTTGTTTCGTACGGAGTAAAATCCTATCGCTTCTCGCTCTCTTGGTCTCGTATTATTCCGCTCGGAGGTCGAAATGATCCTGTCAGCGAAGAAGGAATCAAATTCTACTCCGACCTTATCGACGCCTTACTCGCTAGAGGAATTACCCCCTTTGTTGTACGTGATTCTCGAACCTTTCTGATCATTCTCGGGAAATTCACTCCATTTAAAGACTTTGTATCATTGGGATCTTCCTCAGGCACTCCATGATAGATACCTCGGGTGGCTCAACAAGGATGAGATCGTGCAAGATTATGTCCGGTACTCACGGGTATGTCAAAAAATAACGGAAATGGTAGATTCTCCTGACGAGGGTGGTTGTTAGGTCTGCTTCGAGAGATTCGGTGATCGAGTAAAACACTGGTGCGTCAGAGACTGATTTTCTCCCAACGGCGTCTCTAAACCCATTCTCAGGCTCACAATGAATGAACCTTGGTGTATCTCTATCCTTGGCTATGGTCGAGGTGTCTTTGCTCCAGGCCGTTCCAGTGACCGAATGCGTTCCCCCGAGGGTGACTCCTCCACAGAGCCCTGGATGTACGTCCTATCCCCGTTCATTCACATTATCTGAATTCAATCTCACATCTTGGCATCGGACCTCCCCTTTCCGCATTATCTGCCTTACCCGTTGTTCACATACAGTGCTGGCCACAGCGTCATTCTATCTCATGCATACACCGTTAAATTATATCGCGAAGAGTTCAAAGAAAAGCAGGGTGGTCAGATTGGTATTACTCTGAATGGAGACTGGGCGATGCCGTACGATGATAGCCCTGCCAGTGAGTCCTGCAATGAAATCAGATCTCAGGCCATTGCCGAAAATGACACTTACTTGCCGTAACACTTAGACATTGAAGCCGCTCAACATGCCTTGGACGTTGCTATCGGTACGTGCACGCCGATCTAATTCTCCGTTTACCTTTCGTAACGTGTATGGTCTGCTGACTATTTCCTCACTCCTTATAGGTTGGTTCGCCGTAAGTCTATTTCGCCTATTTGCAAGAGTTTTGTGCTTCTATCACGTCGCTCTGGAATTTGAATCTTCTTGATGTCTCTCTCCGTTCACTAAAACGGTCATTTTTCAATAGGACCCCATTTACTTGGGACGCTACCCCGCGTATATGAAAGAGATGCTCGGAGATCGTCTGCCGACTTTCACAGAAGAAGAGTTGAAGGTCGTTTCAGGGTCTTCTGATTTCTATGGCATGAACACCTACACGACCAACCTATGCAGTACGTTTTGGATATCGCAAATGAAGCGGAATACTGACTGACTGGATATTTGTCTATGTATAGAGGCTGGTGGCGACGACGAGTTCCAAGGCAACGTCGAGTATACCTTCACTCGCCCTGACGGCACTCAACTTGGTACCCAAGGTACGTTCTGTACTGTACTAGTATTCCTCCTGTTTGCTTACTCTTCCTAGCCCACTGCGCTTGGTTGCAGGATTGTGCGTGATACTCCCAAGTTATCCGCCTCGAAACCAGTTTAATTTAACCGCTACTCTCGTAGATCCTGAAGGATTCCGCGATCTGCTCAATTATCTCTACAAGGTTCGTATGTTTGCTATTTATAAACTTGGCCAAGGAAATGACTTTTTCTCATCCGCAGCGGTACCGAAAGCCTATATAGTAAGTTCTCATCCGCAGTCCGTATCATCCCTTTCTGATCATTGCGACGTATATTCCCTCCACTATTTCTATTATTTCCGTTACATCAGTGTGACAGAAAATGGCTTCGCCGTCAAAGATGAAGACAAAATGCCCGTCGAAGAAGCTCTCCAGGACCACGATCGTGTCCAGTATTACCGCGGTGTTACTGAATCGCTGATCAAAGCCGTCAACGATGATGGCGTAGACGTTCGTGCATACTTTGCTTGGAGTCTTCTTGATAACTTTGAGTGGTGAGTCGGAGTTTGTCTTATCAGTGAGGTAATGTTTCACCGACAATGATACCTTCAGGGCCGATGGATACATCACACGGTTTGGTGTGACTTATGTGGACTATGAGACGCAGAAACGTTATCCTAAGGAGTCTGCCAAGTTTATTTGCAAGGTAATGTCGGTCTATCGTCGTCCCCAAGCCAGTTCTATTAATACAATCGCTCGTTGTTGTTTTAGTGGTTCAAGGAGCATATCACTGTTGAGCAGGAACCTGCTACACTTGAGGATACCAAGCCTGCCAAACGTACTAGCGTCATCAGTGGAAAAGTGAGCATGTTCTTCCATATTCTTCACCGCGTTTACTAACCTCTATCTTTGTATAGGCTAAATCGAACGTCTCAAAGAGATCGTGGAAGGCGCCATTGGCAAGAGCCACCGCGTACGTTACCGCATTCCTCGGGTTGTGAATGGAGTACGGCCTTCTCCTTATCTTCACTCCGATGGACCATCTTCTTTCCTCTGAACTTCAGCTATCGTATTTTACACTCTTCACTCTGATGGACAGGACCAACTGTCGAAGTTAGAACGTTAACGCTCCTGATACCACCTTATGTATAACCCCGTGTTTGTATCCCGTTTGTACTTGTACCGATGTGTTAGCTATTTCGAGATTCGCATATTGAACTGCAAAATTATACGTCTGGTAAGCTCACTGACCATGGCGGGTAAGCAGTTATACAATCTAAGGCACCGTTTACCTAGAGTTATTTACAGCACCCTGTTATTACTCTAACATCTATATATAGCCTGTTCCGAGTAAGCCCGCGCCATATTTTGTAATTGTGAGCTTGTCTTTCTCACAAACCTTCATTAACCTCAGCCTGTATATTTTCATGTAACTACAAGCAAGTCATTTCTCCCCCTTTTGTCAGTTTCAATAAAGGTTGTTTTTACATATCTACAATAGTACCCCACGTATGCACGGCCACCGGAGTGGGAGGGTCAGATCTGACTAATATCAGGCAAATCACAGTCGCCAAGGGTGTTCAACACTATCAGCAGGAGATGTGGGCACTCAAAAATACCCTGAAACCGTTAATGGACTGATATTTGGAATACGAAAACTCTCTCCAGAGCACATGATTGTACTTGGGGAGGTTATTCGTGCCCATGGCCCTCACGAGATACGCGTCAGGGTGATTGACCGCAAATCTGATGTTAAGACCATCATGGTCTCACAAGCGACGTTGTCCTCATGTTACCTTGTATGCCGTACATGGAGGGATATCTTCACAACCATTCTCTACTCCAACATATACATAGCCAATGGAAACCAAGCAACCAAACTCCTACGCACCCTTCGGCATACGCACCCTAAGCACACCCAATTCATACAATCTATGACATTAGATTGTTTTGAGTTATACAGTCCTTGGACCGCAATCCTAGCGATTTCTAAAGATACAGGTACTACATTCACCAGCCTCCATTCCATATACATTATTGGTTTGCAATTATCTCATATACCCCGGAGAGAATTCCGATGGTCTTTGCAGCAAATACCTCTCGATTGCAGGATTTTACTATCAGACGTTCGCCTAAAACCGCATCAAGTTCCGAGGTTTCTTCCTTTTTTGAACACTCTACCCTCCTAAGTGACGTATAAACTCTTCCATCCGGCCAAATTGAATCAGTTGATAGGAGTGGGGAGCAAAGATAAACCTTCGGCACCTTTCGGTCGGCACAAAAATCCATATTCTGAAATCGGACATTTGTTTGCAGCACTATCGTATAATTTCGAGGAAAAAATGATGAACAGAAGAGAGCTTCCGCGGGCAATTCCCTCAATTCGGGAGCATCTGCATCTGCAGAGCAAGAAAGAGGCTGAGGAACAGGTTGACGAGCGGTTGAAGGAGGCTGAGATGCGTTGGCTGAAGGGAGGAGAGGTTCTAAAGCGGACGAGAGAGGCTCTACAGCGCGAGAGAGAGGCTTTACAGCGGGCGAGAGAGGCTCTGCAGCAGGCTTGGGAGGATCAGGTGGTAGTGAGTTGGCTGAGGAAGAGAAAGGCTAAGGAGCGGGTGAGAGAAGCTAAGGAGCGGGTGAAAGAGGCTAAGGAGCGGGTGAAAGAGGCTGAGGAGCGGGTGAGAGGGGCTGAGGAGTGGGTGAGAGGGGCTAAGGAGCAGATGAGAGAGGTTAAGGAGCGGAGACTCAGAGGCACCCCCCTGAGGCTTGAAGCTTGAAGTTCAAAATGCCATTGTGGGTATGAACCGGGGCACGTTCAAATACAGTGGAGAGACTAGGAAACTTGGGGCCGGAAGATGGTGGATACAATCATGAGCACGATGAATATCTTTGTTTATACACCACTATAGAACCCGTTTCACAATTTCAATTCGCATTTTGTTGCCGCGTGAGTCATATACTTAAATGGATTCCATACCACTGAACCATTAGACTTGCCTTTTATGGATGTCAAACCGCATTGGGAGAAAATGACATGTTACCACAGTGATGCTAAAGGCCATGAGCTTTGTTCAAAGCCACCAGCCGGCCCATTCAGATGCCTGACTTTGAGACGGCACTGATAGATACTACAGAGAAATTTTGAACATAAGCACTTATGCTAGTCATGTTTTAATGAACATATTTAGAGTAGTCACGTACCCTGGTGCCATGTCTAGTGCCTTCATTCTATACCACCTCTATTTTGGTATACAGACACAAAACGCATACATATATAAACACAAATAACAAAATACAAACCGCCGACATCTCTAACTCTCCCAGCGATTTACTACACGTATCAACATTTAATAAAATTACCTACAATCAACGTCGGTATCCCATACGGATCTCGTCTGATCGTGAATGAGAAACAACAGCTGATGAACCTCTCTTCTGGTTTTCCTTCGGATTCGCGTCCGCGGACGGTGGTGGGACTTGTCGAGCCGTGAGTGGGGAGCGCGGGTTTGAAACGAAGGACGCAGGAGGTGAGGACGGCTTTTTGGTTGGAGTCGAATGCGACATGGCCGTATTTCTGTTGTATGATGTCAGTTGGGTTGACTGAGAGGGTCAGATAGGCAAGACGACTGACCTCCCAGTAGTTCACAGCAGAGTCCTCAGCCATCAGTTCATATATGCATAGTCGGCCCTATAGGGTCAAGCACGTCAGCGTCATCCAAGCAAGCCAAATCACGAAGAGAGATAAACGCACGTCACGCAGCATATACCCATCGACTCCAACCAACTCTGCAAACTCCCGGTTGGCTTTATAAATCTCACCCGTACGTCGCCATAAACAGGCTGGAATAGCCATCGCAGAGAAAACTCGATCATAATCGAGCAAGTAACCGCTCGAACGCTTCTTCTATGAAGACGAGATCGATGTCTGTTAGAGACTCGGATTGGGCTATCGACTGATAATATTGCGTAAGTGGAAATGACACCATATGTGGGAGTGTGTGAACGTACTCGGAATTTTGGTCGCAAGACCGATAAGGGTTGAAGAATTTTTTGTTTCGAGTCTTGCGATACGCTTCAAAGCAAACTATCAGCAGGTACAAAGGGTGTACTTGGGAGTGAGACATACTTTTTGTCCATCCAGCGAGATAGACGAGCATAACCCTTCACATAGTTGTAGGGTTTTAATAGACCAGCCTCGTATTTACTCCGAATGACCATATTTAGTCGTTCATTCCGCGTCCCCGAGGCTTGATCTGCAGCCGTCAAGAAAAACCTTTCCGTTTTAGTAGCAGCGGGAAGGACCACAGGTGGTGGCTCCTCGGAGGGTTTCTCGGGGGCGGGCGGGGCAGGCTCATTCGAAGGTTGTGCTTGGGAGGGGTCAGCCATATATGAGCTGTTATCTACAGCCATGCTCATGGGATTAGTGTAAGGAGACGTGGACATCAGGGGCGGTGCCATAGCTGCTGGATTGAAGAACGAGTTCTCGTCGAGGGATTCTAGAAAGTCCCTGGAAAGGTGTGGAGTGAGGTTATAGAATTTGACATGTGAAGGTTAGTGATCCGTGTACATACGAGAGGACCGAGAACTCGTTTCCGAGAGTTTCGGGTTGGTAGAGAAATGCGTTCTGCGGCGTGAGGTTCATGCTCGGCCAGCCGGTGTTGATGGTGGACGTGATGGGCGTGGTGTATGGCTGAGGCGGAGCTACGGGAGCTATCATAACACGAAACCAAAGGTCAAGATACCCAGCACTTGTGATAGATGCTCAAGCAACTGCTTGCCAGGTAATGATTTAGTCACGTCAACCTGTTGGGCAGGTTGAGGTGGCTGAGATGGTGCGTTTGAAGCAGGTCCGGAAGACGAAGACGCCTTATCCTTGTCTTTCGCCGAGGGACGCCGTTCGTCGTGACAGAGATGTCCAATTTCACGTTTGATACTGTCCAGAGGGTGTTAGCATTTGGCATGGGTCCGCTCTGATTACGTATCCTGGAAAGAAAGTGTTGTACGCAGGCAGACACTCACCATCGCTGACACGGGCGACCCTCATCACAGGTCATATGGCTTCTGCGGCAATACAAGCACGCATGGTTTACTTTTCTTCGCTTCGACGACTTTTTCTTCTTGCCGCCATCGTCGTCGTGGTCTGAGGAAGATGCGCGGTGGCCGTTGCCGATATTGTGCTGGCTCGCAGTGTAATTTGAATGAGTAGGTTCAGAGGACGAAGGCTCGGCGTGGCCCGGATCGTTTGGGTAAGTAGAAAGTGCTGAATGCATGTCTGGGTCGGGAGGCCTCGGAGGATAAGAACTTACAAAACCCTGCCATCCCAAAGCGTCCCTCTTTCAACCACTCCAGTTTTCCCACGCCCCACATTAAGCACCATCCGCTCCGCCATTTTCAAATTGCTCGTACTTTCCTCGGTGCCTGCATCATTCTTATATTTATACAGCCTCTTTTTCGTGTTGGACGTGCATAAGCTACGCAACTTGTGGAATAAGTACACAGTTTCAAATTCGTTTGCAAGTACGATTCTCCCGGCGTACTTGGTTCGGACGTTCTCGAGCCCATGCTATGAATCATTAATCAGATGCAGCGTCTTTATTCACACAAGAGGAAGAATCAAGTATGGGATCAGCCTACTTTATTTCACAGCTATCTCAAGGCGAAGACTCGTCTGTTAGGTTCGTTACGGGCGATGGCACAGCTGCTATCACTTACGCCGATAACGCTACATGTCTATAGGTACAGCCAGTCGCGTCAGTGACATACGTTGACGCACATAACTATCTCAGGCAAGTCCGTACCCCGGATTATTATGCAAGGCACTGTAAGTACAGGTCGACTCGTCACACTCGTTATCCCTTTCACCAACATAGACATTTCTTTGAACGGTATTTATCCTTTCACTCTAGGCTTTGATTACTACTCAGACAATCGTATCACATCTTTGCAAACGAAGATCAATTGTGTGAGCCCCTCCTGAATGCGAACCTTGCTAGACACGATTGACCACTGAATTCAGGCAGAATGGAAGAATCCATACTCCAGAAATGGCACCATCGTAGTCTGGAGCTAAGGGAACGTCAACATCAAGAGGCATTGCAGGCAGAACAGATCGAAGGGGCTGGAGGAGAAGGGGAGGACGCTGGTACCAATGCCCCACAGGATGTCTGGCAATATTGCGAGATCATTGAGGGAAAGTGGGAATCAGGAAAATTCGAGTGGCCACACATGAAGCTAGGCAAGCCAAACGCTCCTGCTATTAGTTCGATCGCTGTGTCGCACGACGCTATGCTCGTAGCTGGTGGCTATGAGGATGGGAGCATTTACGTTTGGAGAATGGATACCGGGATGCTTGCCTTCAAGTTAACGGGTCACGCATCCAAGGATGTAGGATGCATGGCATTCTCTCCGGACTCTCGTAACCTTTCTGCAGGAGCATCGAGTGGAAAGGTGATGGTGTGGGACGTAGAACTGGAGAAGTAGAACGGAAAATCACAGCGCACGACACAGACATCTGGTGCATTGCGTATTCGCCCGACGGCAACACGATGGCTACTGGTTCGGCGGATTGTACTGTCAAGCTGTGGAACACGGATGTGTATTCATTAAGAATATCGTTGGACCGACCATCCCTCCGCCATACAAGCCATTCAATTCTCCCCCGACTCGACTTTACTCGTCAGCGCATCCCAAAGCTATGGCAAAGTGTGGGATGTCGCGAACGGGAACCTGCTCACCACCCTTGCCGGACACGACGACATGTCCTGGAATATATCCTTTTCACCTGACAGCCGGTGTATCATTACAAGCTTCAGAAGATTGGACGGTCAGCGTATGGGACGCAAAGCCCGACTCCACCGTATCCATATGTGATTCATTCATCGGAACCCGGCCACTTTTGTTGAGACACGTCAAGTCCACCTCCACGTCGGGTTGCTATTCACTTGACAGCGAGTTCATCGTTACTGGATATGAAGAGGGATCTATCAATGTCCGGAGCACTCGACGCGGTACCCTGGCTGATTTGAAAGGTCACAGAGAGAAGGTGAAGTTTGTCACCGTCACAGCTGACAACAAGTATATCGTCTCCGCATTTGAGGATGACTCTATACGTATCTGGAGTTTGGAGGATATCTGCAGACTTGCCACTGCATTATGATGTCTGGAAAACGGGAGATTGGTCACGATTATACGCTGTCTTGCTATCCGACTACCGATGGGCACTGAGCGGCCGTTTCAGTCCAAGGATGTCGTGTCATTGACTTTAATCTGTGAAATATATAGTATATATACAAAGATTGATTATTCGTTGTAGATCGCTTACCAGGGACACGAAATTTGAGTCGACTGCCTTGCGTACTACCGTGCAAGACTCGGTCTTTGACTTGAAGAAACGAAAGACGACACTTGAGCTTGCTAACTTGCGATGTGGTAAAGCTCTTCCTCCGTTTCTCACGCTCCAGATCCGGTTGTACGGTGTGGCTTTCCTGAGAGGCAAGTGCGACGTTCAAGTAAAATTGTTAACCCTCGTTTCTCTCGAGTTTGCGAAAGTACTGGGCTTTGTAGGGCGAGAGCATGACGACGGGTCTAACTTACTGAAGGATATTCACGGAAAATCTTTACGGCAGCTACGAGAGTGAATAACTAATAATACATCGCTTTGTATGTATACAGTCGATAGTAAGCACTGTGAAAACTATACAAAGCCCGACTTTCCTCAACAGCATGTTTGTCCGGTAGAATTATTACGCCTTATCAAGCCCGCAACGCTCACGCTATGTTAAGAGTGCCTATGGGCTTGATATTATGGTTTCTACTGTTAAGGGTTGTCTGTGATGTCTCATGTTATTAAACCTCATAGTTATCTGACATAAAATGACATACATTTGAGCCTGTTATTGATCTCATGTTGTTGTCGACCTGGACTCGAACCACCTATACAAGTCGCAATATAACAAGCCTCAGACATGAAGTGAGCAGATGATCGTATGCGTACCAACCTGGCCTAGTTCAACGGAAGCAGGGGTAGTAGAATCTTGGACGAATCCACCCCCAAACGTGATCACTTGACCTTGTTTGCTGCGAAGAAGTTGTCGAGCGTTGAGGCTGTGTATTCAATAAATCGTAACAGAGTACAGATTTCGTGAAGACGAAGGAAACTTACGCCCCGAAAAAACAGTTAGACACGGCTATGGAACAGAAGGCAATTAGTTGTCTTCATACGACCACAGTCATGAACGGAGACGTACATCTAACATACAGTGTCGTCATTCCAGCCCACAGCAATGTGCTAGGAGATACTAAGAACTGCATAAAGAAATCTAACATTAACATTCAATGCTACACAGAGTGGGTTGTGACTTACACAAATAAGGACACTTCCAGCTAGTGCACTGTTGAGAAGTGAACGGATGTCGCGTATATCGTATGTACATGTGCTTACACCAATGCAGCACCCGTGCTCACAAAGTAGAGTACGAGCCAGCCCAAGATTCCTCGTGTCCTTTTTATCATGATTCAATGGTGAATACAATTAAAGCACGGGGTGCACTGACCTGATGCACTGGGATTGTTTGCGCCGCAAAAGGTAGACCATAGTAGCGGCGATGAGCACATCGGAGCATATAACTAAGGATACTGACAATGTTACGGACAGCTAAAACATAATAATATCAGGGTTTACCATAGTCTAGTATTGGGGGTGACCCAACTATACCTTGAAGTTCCGTCCTTCAAATAGTGTAATCCATGTAGCAGCTGTGAGCCTAGTTGCCATCACTACTTTGTCTTAGCCTTGGATAGGAGATACAAAACGTAATTACGTGTCGACAATGCACTCTATGAAAAATCAGTGAATGCAGAGGTGATAAAATGAGGGGCCCTACTAATCCAGAGGATATCCCAACTGATGAGTAAGGCGGTCTGGTAAGACATTAGCAAAGCACCATGATGGATATTCCGAAATTACCATTCCAACCAAGAGTAGAATATTTCTGCTGACTAAGTCCACACGTTAGACTGAGATAGTCCACTCCGCTGTGAGTGTCACATACAAATCCACATTCGGTACATGTAGAATCTGTCGAGTTTAAAGAGATCAGTGTCTGCTACTCAATAATTGAAGCACGATCATACTACCCTTGGACAGTGACTTCTGTGATGACCTGCACGATTTACATCATGTCGATCTGATCATGTCTGACAAACACAGAGGGGAAACATGAGGACGTACTCCGAGAATGAGAGCAGCCTGTGAGGGGAGGGTAATTCAGATAAAGATATGGATTATATCGGACATTACGCACGGGAATACTCCTGAAATTCATTACCACTGGGTCAGATCAGTTATACATAGTCACAATTGTCCTTTACCAGTCGATTTCGGCAAGTAGCAAGGGGTTCGTAATAGAAAACACAGAATAAAAGTATTGTGCACGCTGGCTAACTACTGTGAAGCCGGTCTCCAGTAGTCTATACCGAAACCACATCAGCATAAGTTAATATGACATGCGTGGCGGATAACGTACATGATGACAGTCGCAAGATATTTCAACCACTTCGGGTCTCGATCCCAATTCTGGGCATAGACGTAGAATTGAGAAAGCGTAATACCAAACAGTCTAAGCCTGGCGTGAGTATCGAAAAGCTGGTACCGATATGAAATCAAGGTTGCTTACATGTTCGAGAGACTTATGCCTTCAATGAAGCCACCTATCAGGGACGGAATGAATGTAAGCAAACTCATGGCGCAAAAGTTGAGGGCTGGAGGAAAAGGAGAGCTAGTAGGCTGGGGTCAGCAGGCGTCGTTTTGGATTGTTGGTCTGTGCCATTTAAACCCCCAATGACCCCCAATGTGTGATGATGAGCCTGCCTCCATGCTGTATGATCAAATGTCAAGAACGTGAGTGTTTTACCCTAAAAAAGAGTGAGAACCGTGATAAACAACAGATGGACGGCAATTATAAACTTTTGGAGGTTCTCGATAGTTCTCGACCCGCACGTTGCTTCGAATTCGCAAGACTGGCAACTGAATACTTAAAAATATACAGTACTCACGAACAAGAAAGATGATCCAGCGTTAGGAACTGCCGATGTCACATCCTAGAGAGTTCGGTGGTAGGTTATTGTAGGAGAAATGGCAACACGATGGTGTCAATAGAAGCCGAACTAATGACAGTGTGTGCTATTCCTATGCCAAGACATGGGATTTTACAGCGTGCATAGGCTTGATACACCGCCACCCTAACATCGTACAACTGTCAAGTCCGCAGTCCGCAACGTTCACGCTATGTTAAGAGTGTCCATAGGCTTAATATCAGGGCTTCCGTTGTCGAGGGTTGTCTGTGACGTCCAATTGTCAGCATACGTCGCAAACATCTGACATCAAATGATATACGTTTGAGCCTGTGCTTAACATCATATTATTGCTGACTTGGACGTGAGCCACCTATCAAGTTGCAGTGCAACAGGCCTCAGAAGTAGTGCAATCAGGTAACCGAATGCTTACTAACCTGGCGTAGCTCGACGGAAGCAGGGTTGTTGGAATTTTGGACGAAACCACCCCCAAACGTGACTATTTGACCTTGTTTGCTGCGAAGAACTTGACGAGCGTTGAGTCTGCATTCGACAAATCGTGAAATCATATAAATGTCATAAAAATGAGGGAAACTTACGCCCCGAAGAAACAATTTGATACCGCTATAAAGTAGAACTAATCAGTTGTGTCGAGACAACCACAACAATGAAATAATACGAAATAATACATACATCTAGCATACAGCGTAATCATTCCAGCCCACAGCAAGGTGTTAGGAGATGCGAAGAACTGTT
Source organism: Cerrena zonata (assembly GCA_038087015.1). Taxonomy (NCBI): domain Eukaryota; kingdom Fungi; phylum Basidiomycota; class Agaricomycetes; order Polyporales; family Cerrenaceae; genus Cerrena; species Cerrena zonata. Next base: position 230,590 of record JASBNA010000034.1, read on the forward strand.
TAAGATAAATGTGGCATCGATATTTGATAGTACGTAAACTTATTTGTTGCTTACACAAATAAGAACATTTCCAGCTAGTGCACTGTTGAGTGAGTGAGCGGGTGAGCGTAACGTGTGTATCAAATATGCATGCGCCTACGCTAACACGACACCCGTGCTGACGAAGTAGAGCATAAGCCACCCGAGAATTCCTTGTGCCCTTCGTACCGTTAGTTTATAGCTAGTATACGTCACAGAGATGGCACAATACCTCGTGAGCTGAGATTGTCGGCGATATAGATAGTAAACCATGGTAATGGCGGTTAGCAAGTCTAGCAATATCGATAATGATAGTGATGATATCACGCCCGGCTGCAGTATTTGAACACATCAGTTGAGTTATTCATTAGAGGCACAAAATATCCCTTGTATCCCCGTCCTTCTTTGTATATTATCCATGCATCAGACTTGATCCTAGATGGAATAGCATGATAAATACTTGGTTTCCGATGAGGCAGCATATCGAGAAATAATATTACATATCGACAATGGCGCTAACTGTGTAATGTTAGCAATATGATAAGTTATGCGTCGAAAGACCATACCGGAGAAGATACCGGCCCAGTAAGCAAGCAAGAGGCCCTATGAATATGTTAGGCAAAGTTATGGTTGAAGAGCCAGATTTACCGATACAACAAGGAGTGCCAAATTCTTGCTGACTATCATCAACGTGTTAGAGTGATTCTCGCGAAGAAAATCAACACGTACAAATCCACATTCGGTACATATAGAACCTAATGATCTTATCGGCATTAATAACGAGTTAGGATTAATCTGTGTCCATACCCTCGAACAACAATTTCCGTCATGAACTAAAGTCAAAACACGATAATCATTATGAATCCTGTCACATCATAGAAAAATCCCGATTACATACCTCTACCGCTACAGCGGCCTAGAAAAGGTCAAATTAAGTTGATGATAGATCTAAGGTTGAATTCACATACAGGAATACTCCTGGGTATAGTTGATGCTACATTAGCATGTGCGGCAAGGGAATAAACAGTGACACAAACCAGTCGATTTTGATGAGCAATACGGGATCACCAATAGCAAGCACGAAATAGAAATACTGGCCACGCTGAGCAAATGCTGTATATGCGACCTCGAGAAGTCTACGAGTAATACGTGATTAGCATATGTCACTCTGACATGTCTGGCAGGTAGGCTATACATGACGAGTGTTGCTAAACATTTCAGCCATTTGGGGTCACGATTCCAGTTCTGAGTATACACGTAGAATTGGGCAACCGTTATACCAAACAATCTAATTTGGCGTGAGCACGGTTAACGTTCATTACATGTGACTCACATGTTTGAGATACTTATACCCTCGATAAACCCGCCTACGATCGATGCGAAAATAGCCATCGTGTCAAGGGTGGAGGTAACGAGGGAACCGGGATTGAGTCAGACATTACGGTCTTGAGTATTTATATCCCAGTGACCTAAAATGCTTGACATATCAGCACCAATACAATGGGAAGCAACCCTCCGGGACGACACATTGATTGATCCCTGAAAAAGAAAGAGTTTTGATTAACAGTTCAAAATGAGCTTATTTGCACACATAAATGATTTTGGCCCGTCGAACTATAAAAAGTCGCATTTCATTGCATATTCCAGCCTACGTGCCAAGACTTCTAACGCAAGAGAAATCTGCCAGCGCCACTCTGATATGAACGTTGGCAGGTGTCTCTCAAAGGACCGGGGAGTCGAGAGAAGATCAAAGTCTTGGCTGAACTTCGAGTTACAGAGACCGTATGTAACTGTATCGCAGACGAATAAATTAGTAAAGTCCGGGAAAAACCTGGGCCGCATATTGGCTGATCGACAGGTGCAAACGTTCAAATGGCATTCTAAACTCCACATATCAGCGATGCTGTCTATTCCTAATCTGAGGATAGCTTGCCTGATAGAGTAGAAGTAGGAAAGCTTTTCCAAAGTTGAATCATGTGCTTGAAGCCAGTACATCATAGTAACCTGAAGTTGTCTTGGTTTGCGGGATTATGTTCTGAGTTCTGAAGTAACACCCCCAAAGAGTTGGAATATTTATACTTGAGAGAAAGGCGTACAATAGTGCAACGGTGACGTGTCAACCTAAACCTAATCATTTGGGAAAGATATGATCATCACGTCAGTGAGTTGTTTTGCTTCATAGCCGAAGGCCTCGAGTATCCACTTTTGTCGACCTTGATAGATAAAGGTATTGCCTTTTGTAAGGACGTTCGGGAAGAAGAAATCCATATACGTAAGACGTCTGGTGCAGGTTGAAGTAAGTTACAAACTCTCAGGCAGTCGCTGTCGCTGTAGAATGGAGGAAGCGTGTCAAGTGGTGTTTGAGTGGTGTTTCGAGCCTGTACCTTGGAGAAAGGATAAGATATCAATGCGACTTTTGGAGATTCCCCGTTCTACGGATGGATAGGGTTTAAAAAGCTTGGAACATAATATTGACTCTGAGTATATGCGGTCACGACGTTGAACAAACGCGATAAGTCACAAATCATGCCTTTGTGACCGTGATCAATAACTACGCGTCTTACAAGTTTATCCCGCAACATTTATCTCGAAAGTTTCTAGTGATCCATATCTAACCAGTTATTAGGCTATCAGTGGACGGAATCGTTTAGAAAGAACACTGGACCGTATATTATCTCGGACAGTAATTGGAAGCATTATGGCTCCCCAGAAGAGCAAGTCCACACTTACCGATCATTGCTTCCCTGCTTTTTACGCATGTTATCTTTTGAAAAGCATTAGAACACCCAAGTCAACGGCGTAGGCTATCAGTATACTCATTTTCTTTCAAACTTATCAGCCATCTTAGGACGTACATCGGAAGCACGCCAAGCCCACCACGACGAATACGGTAAGACATTGTTCTTCAAGTCGCCCCTATCATCATATATTGGTTCTCATACATCGTTTCATAGACAACACAACGGTGAAATCTCACAAGGAGCATGGAAGACGAAAAATAACCGGCCATGGGTCATGCAGATGATCGTGCATGGCTTTCCATCAAAGCTAGCTGCTCTTCAATTCGAGTGGGCTTGGCAGCACCCTCATATTTCTCGTCATCTAAAGGATGATGATGGAAAAGCTGTATTCGCCCGTGGACGTGGTAATAAGTATCTCAGAACCAACGTACAGTGAGCTGCACATCATGACAAACCCAACGTTAATATTTAAACTAATGTATAAGGATACCAGCACCGCACGTAGTATGACGTGTTCACACCCATACAATACTTGGCCTTTGCATGTGAAGCTATTTACAGAAGAAGCATTGAAGGCGTGGACAGAACCCGCAAAGAACTCGATGTTTCTTCCTCTACCGCCTGGTTTGACGGTTGTAACGGAGTTTGAAGGCGTTGATGGGAAAAGTGGCAAGACCGGGTCTGGGCGAATAGGGCCCATAAATGTTACGGATGGTATGATACGAGTTTCTTTTGAAGCTGGAATATTACTGATACCACCACTTGCAGAAACGTTTACATCAGAACACTTGAAGAAAGCTCTAAATCTTAACTCGTCGCCAGTAAAATGTTCTATTTGTCAAAGCACGATCGATAACCTCTCCAAGGTATGATACGAACGAGCGACTGATTCTATTTTACGACTAACACATTCTGTTTACAGGAGCCTCTGAATTACGCCCTTTGTCCAGCTTCAGAGTGCACTGCTGTTTCCCACATTCGCTGTTTAGCGAAAGACTTTCTTTCCTCCTCCACCAGTAAAGTTGATATCATACCAAGAGGTGGCACATGCAGAAAATGCCACACCTATGTGCTATGGGGAGATGTCATTCGCGGGTGTTATCGTCGACGGAAGGGTGGAGCGGACCTCATCGAGGACCCAGACCCTGAAGAAGATTTTGGAGAATCCGAAGCATCCGACATATCGCAACATGATAGAGAGGACTCTGACCTCGATTCCATCGACATGCCTCTGAAAAAGATGACACATACAGGCGAGAGTCGAAAACCGAAAGGAAAAGGTCGAGCACTGTCGCCTGTAGCTGGGACCTCAAGGAAAACAGCCAAAGAGCGAACAAGTACGCAATTCACTATCCAACACATAAATTACCGTCTCACCTTGAAACTCGTTTAGGATCGAAAATTTCGCCGACGAGAAAGGCTACTTACAGTACTGTCGCAAAATCAGTGATCTTCGCATCCGTAAGTTTTTTGGCACTTAGTACCGTACTTCGTAATCTGATGCGAACGAATAGCATGTTTTCTCGTCAGACGAGGAAGACCTCATGGACTTGGACGTAGTGACTCGGCATGATGGTCCTTCTCGTATGACCACACCTCCAGCCATATTGGAGTCTAGAATTCGGAAGCCAAGGTGAGTGACACTCGTACAATGTGTGGTACGATTTGCGTTAAATCCGTATCGGCGATTGTTGTATCTAGATTTGATGAAGAGGTACTTACAACCAACAAAGAGATGACGTCGCTCTCGGACGGGGGAGATGATGTGTTTCCCACAGAAAATGAGGATGGTTTCGAAACTGCAATGTCGGCTCTGTCTGTCTCTTCGCCTGCCCATTCCGACGGAGAACAGAATCTCAGAGGTCGAGCTGTCATTGTGATATCTGACTAGATAGTATATGTCCACATAGCTTCTCCATCCATAATGTTCGTGACGTACAATTACATTCCCAAACAACTTTGAAATTATCTACGTCCGAGGCTATTGAGTTTCTGCTCTCTATCAGAATGGGCAGGCGAAGAGACAGACAGTGCCAACAAATAACAATATCTTTCTGTATGTCTATCACGCTCACAACAAATTTCAGATCCAGCAGCGCGGATGTGAGCTATCCAGACACAGTAAGCATACATCTAGATATTCAGGTAGCGCGACGCGTCTAATGACTCGAAGTAGGGTGTCATGAATGGGCAACATGATTCCTACCAGACGTGGCTATTAATAAGTCAGCAAAGGCTCGCCTTACCTTATGACAGTGCATCCTCAGACAGAGTTTCATTGCTGTGTGCTGATCATGCGGCCAGAGACTCGATAAGGGGACAGGTGGCGTCACACTGGTCAGGATGCCTGGAAGAACGCAACGACATCACGGAAAAAGCAAAGTCGTGATGAACCGTTGCAGGCACCAGACCTTGTACTGATTACTAGTAAACGTACTAATCAAAAGGGGCATCAATTTACATTTATCAGTAATTCCCGTCTGCTAGACTAAGAGAGGGAATTACTGGTAATCCTACTGTTGCCCTATTACTTGTAATTCTCCTTGTAAGTGGGGCAAGGGTTGGCGTGGCCTTTGGGGTCGATCAGGGAAAAAAAGACATAGCCCGAAATGGAAACATGGGCGCTCTCTGTTTCTCGTTTGCTCAAATGACGGGCTCACGGTCCGTTGACCCAAAATTCAGTTCCCATGGGTTCCTAAAACGGTAGGGACGGGTGATGCCAGTGCATAAGCGAGGCGTAGTGGCTGCACTTCCGTTGCCTGCAGCCTGCATCCCAATTAGGAATGCTTGGGCGTCTTCCCATAGCGTTGAATACGATTCTTGCGCCACGTGTCCCGGGCGCTCTGAGTATCTACTTTGCTCAAATGACGGGCTCACGGTCCGTTGACCCAAAATTCAGTTCCCATGGGTTCCCAAAACGGTAGGGACGGGTGATGCCAGTGCATAAGCGAGGCGTAGTGGCTGCACTTCCGTTGCCTGCAGCCTGCATCCCAATTAGGAACCATGGGCGCCTCTTTTATGGCGTTGAATATACAGCCTTTGTTTCTCAAAAGGTCGGCTCGCGGCCCGTTCGTTCCAAGCCCAATACCTTGGGTTCCAAAAATGGTAGGGTGCGCTCGAAGCGAGGCGTAGTACTTACTCGCTTATCATCCTCGTCTCGCATTCCAATTAGGAGTGGCGGAACATCTTCTGCTAGAATGAAGGCCCTGGAATTTATATTCCCCAAACTCAGTTGCTCCCCAAACGGTAGGCCACATGTCAAACAGCGAGGGGCAGCAGTTGCGAACTTGATTACATATCCGACTATAAGGGAATATTCACGTGCTTACGTACGGCGTTGAGTCTTGTAATATCTCATCGGTGCCCTGATATTCTCTATAGAGATAGGCACATTCCAACATAAAGGATATGTTTGTCCATTTTCTCCTTATCGCGTGATCCGTGTATCTTATAATCCGTTAGACGCTTACATTAGCATACATACAACTCTTGGACTGTATTATGACGATTTCACACCTTGTGCTCACTGCAATACATAATCAATATCACCATGTGATGACGTTGATTTTTAATTTACGGCTTGTGATTGACACATGTTGAGCAAATCTGAATTTGTATAATATGTGAGAAGTTTTTGTGCTGACTTAGGAATATTCGCGAGTCACGAGCGGGAACTTGAAGCGAAGGTCATGCGTGACAGATTTCTGGTATAGCGAACTCCACAAAACATTATGTAGAAGTTACTAAATACATCAAAGGACCTTAAAAGCTAAGTTAACGGCGAGCACGCTTTGGAGGTCTACCTCCCTTTTGCAAGGCTTCAGTACGTTTAGTTCGCGGAGCTGCAGCACATTTGCTTTGCGGCGCTGGAAACTGTTTGAGCCATTGCTGGAGTACCCAATCAACATCTTCCACGAGATCTTTCCATTCGGCGAGGTGAGGTGAATTTGCTGATTCATCCTTGACGGCATGCCCCCACCACGACAAGCCAATCATAAGGAGACTAAAGCCACAACGATGGAATTTGCGTAACGCTTCCCATTCCATGGGTGGTATATCTGTGAGTCGAAGCAGCTTGTTGTTGTCATCAAAGCCACGCGAAACCGGCTGTAAAGAGAGCCACCACTTTTGAAGGGAAAGTCCAAAGACTTCCGGTGTGACCTTGGTAGGTTCCGTCAACGGACGGCCGCGCCTGAACCACAGAGAATATTCCGATGGGCGATGTGCAACCGATAGTTGATCGACGATGTTCTGGTCACAAACGAGTAAGTACAGTAACAAAATTTGATGATTATCGCAACAACTTACTTGTTTGTTCTGTGATTCCACAAGGAGCCATCGCGCAAGACAAGTATCCCATTCCTCGCCGAGACCTGCACTATTGACGATGGCGGTGTACATAGGAACGATCTCCTTTGGGAAGCCTAGGAGCAAGGTCTTGTCGATTGAAGGGGATGACAGCGTTTGGGCGGAGACAGGAGAGGATTTCTTCCAGAGAGAGGATTCGCGTGCGCGCTCCGATGGGAGAGAAGTACGCGTACTACGCCTCAACTGAACAGGTTCTTCGACACGCGGGTTTGTTGTATCGTTGTTTGACTGAGGGGGTGCAGTAGCTTGCGTAATTGTGACACAAGAGTTCCCATCCCGAGCATTGACTCCGAAAGGCTCCAGATCTTTGATTGCAGTCGTAGCGGCGGTCCTTTGCGCCACTGTCGAAAATTGAATGGGAGAAGTAGGCGGTGTTCTCGAATCCTCCGCCTGACTCGGTTTCCCAATGCCATGTGGTTCCTCTGAGTATTCAGTTGTGGCAGGTGTAGAGCCAAGGATAGGCACCTCAGCCGTGAGCGCAGGAGACGGTTCGCGATGAGTAGAAGTATTCCCAGAAGATCCAGCCGAAGAGGATGGAGTGAGGGATGTCGAAGTCGCAGGAAGGTGTGTACTGGAATCAGTAGTACGTACCACCGGCTGATAAAGAGGGTGATCAAATGAGAAATCATCTCCCGCAAAGTCGTCTTCGTTATTACTTAGGGAACCGGGATAGGTACGCGCATCAGAGGCATTTGAATTTGGGTTGTTTCCGACATTTCCGTCCGAGTTGTCGTTTTTGCCCGTGTTGTCATTTTCGCCTAAGTTCGAGTTTCCGCATGTGTTGTCGTTTCCAACGTCGCCACTTGCACTGTCGTTTCCAACGTCGCCACTTGCATTGCCGTTTCCAACGTCGCCACTTGCATTGTCGTTTGGAACATTCCCTCTCGCATCAGCTGCGGGAGCTGGAGTCGAGACTTCTGGGGGGAGTGCCGAGGACGAAGTAGCCGGGGATTCTGAGGCACTAGTAGCAGATCCTCCTGGCACAAATACACGCGATTGACACTCTTCAGGAGCTAATACAATGATAAGCAAAAAAAGAACATAAGAAAATACAATGTGCGCTTACTAAAAACCGACATAGCAAACTTAGTGAAGTCTTCTACAGTGCTGGTATAGGCGGTTTTGTTGAAGTCAGGCCAGGAGACCTTGGAGCGAGTGGTGGTCTCGCCGAAGTGGTAGCTAGCATGAGAGTTAGAATTGTGGAGGTTTTAAGGGTAGCAATACTTACCTTCGAACGCCAATTTTGCCTCCATCTTCACCGATGGGTCCAGCCATTAAAATGGAGACGACCATTCCATATTTCTTAGCCAAGCCTTGAGCAATAGTGTGCAAGACTGGCCCTGCAGATTTCAAAGCGCTACGACATGTTAGTCAATATAGAAAATATGTTTAAAATGTGAGACGTACTAATCGTAATCATCAGCAGACTGGGGCTGATCGAGTAGCTTTTTATGCTTTTGGTCCAGTTCAGCATTTGAGGCGTTGAACTCCGACTCAACCTGCTTCTTGAACAACGGATCTTCATGGCTCCAGCATGTTTTAGTCACTTCTTGTTGAGTCGTCATACGAAGAGACTTTTTCAGTCGAGAAGTGAGTTCCATGCCTTTGCTGACGGCGTCGGCATAAGCAGCGTCGACTGCAGGAGGTACATGAGGTGCAATGTGAGTGTCCCAGTAGTGGCTCTGGTAGTATTGCATTGGCGACAACTTTCGGGAGGGTTTGTTGACGGAGGAATGGATGAACGTGAATATATTATCGAGACCGCTGGCAACCTCCGATTTTTTGATGTTCTTTTGACCATAATACCAACGAGCTATTTTCTGGATTGGGATTAACAATCCAGAATACGTGTAGGGTATGAGAATATAGACGTACCTTCCTAAGATCAACCCAATAGGCCTTACGGGATGCGACGACATTTTCCGGCTGATTCTCAAGATAAGGAATCTTGTCGAGCCCGTTTTGAGGTATTTCGCCATGAATGAGACTGTCTTTGTCAAGAGGCAGATCATACCCATACATATAGATCCACTGTGTAGTGATACGGTCATAGAAGGTAGTGATATGACTAGCTCCAGCATTGTGAGCGGTCGTCCACTCGTCTTCTAAGGACAAGAGGAACTTGAGTTTAGTTCCTTGAACCCAAGAGTCCGGCCCTCGTTTCTTGGGCTGTTTGGGGACCGAAGGGGTACCAACAGCAGCAGTGTTGCTAGTAGACGCGTCAATAGGCATAGCAATAATAAATTCGGGGATTGAAAATAGTGAAACATCGTACCGTATGTTTATATTCTATGACGGGCGACTATCGGACCACTTGCGGGTAACACAAAGGTACGCGTATTTGAGTTTATTTGGTTAAGTTCGAGGGCGCTAAACCCAATGTATGGATATGGCCGTGAGATACGTTGACTTGCCGCCTCTATCCCAAACATGATAAAATCCGGTGTGGTAAGTCCTGCAGAGTTCCCATCCTCTCCCTACACTCAGTGTCATGGTAGATCGTAGCGATAACGGCGAGGACCACCTCCACCGCCTTTTCCACCGCCTTTCTCTGACAGACATTGAGCAAGATGGTAAGCTACTCTTCCTTTATTTCGATACTTATGTTTTATGACATTGTTTCAATTATTCTAGGTAGCGGTAGCTCACAGCACCGTCGTTCTCAGAGCGGTCTTACTCCTCCTGAGATCCCAAGCAATGGTATGCTTTTACTTTTGTGGTCTTGTCAAGTACTCTGACATTTGGTACAGGTGGGCATCCTAACCTGAGCTTTGTATTTATTTCTGTAGAAAACATAGGCTCTATTTTCCGCGAAGTCACCTCCTCCCTTGGTGGCATTGGAGGTGCCGTCAACACTCCCAGCCCTTCGGCTTTTGCTAGGCCCGAAACCCCGGCTCTTGCTTCTGCACCTGGCAACATACCTCAGGAAACCCATTTACGCGCGTCCAGACGACTTCCAAGGCCAAGCGAGGTCTCTCACACGCCGCCTTCTCCCGAGGTGTCGAGTTCCTCATCAACTTCACGTCGCTGGGCAAGCTACACGGATATTCCTGACGACTGGTTGGTTGAGGATTCCTCCGACTCCTCTGGTCATTCCACCTCTTACTCAATTCGTTTTGCGACGAGCGAGGAAGATGGTTCAGACTCCGCTGACGAAGCTTTCTCGAGGCCGCAATCTCCTTTCGATGCTGTAACGGATTCCAATAGGGTCACTCTGTATCCCGAAAGCTCGCCCTTGGAACAAAGCAACCATCAGGAGCCATCAGCCAGCTCTAGTGCGAGGCCGCCGTACTCCTCTTCAAATCGCGCCGTTCCACCACCCCATGGTGCGATACCCGCCAAAGATCCGACGGGTTCTCGTAAGGGTTCCAACTCAACATCTTCTGGAACATCTTCGCACACATTTGGTCCCGGTTCCATCCTACCCCCTAAAGGTCGAACCACCTCCACAAGACCTGGCGAATCATCCACGTCACGACCACATGCTGGCTCTTCTTCGCAGCCAGCCAGAAGTGGCCAGGCTGCAAATCAGGCTGACCGAACTCCCGGACAATTGCGTGATTCGATTCTCTATAGTCTCACTACCCCAACAACTCAGCACGTAATCAATGGATGGTGAGTTCTCTTCCCACCTACCTCTGACACCTCCTGAGATTATTGATTAGGGCTCGCACCGCTGCTCTAGCCGCAGCTCGACCTACAAATACTCAAGTTCGCCGCATAACCCCTCGTCCGCGTCGTGTAAGCCAAGGCCAATGGTTTGTTGTCACGAAGGGCCGTGCGATCGGCATATTTCATGGATGGTAAGCATGAAATTCTACGAAGTTCTTAAAAAACTGATCAATATCAGGGCTGCAACTGGGCCACAAGTCTACGGCTTCTCTGGTGCCATTTTTAAGGCTTATTCAACACGGGAGGAAGCTGAAGAGCGTTTCCAGGCAGTACAGGAACGCCGTGCCTTAATGCCTGGGCTCGGTAAGCACATCTTTGTAAGATAGCTTGAATAGAATGATGTCACTAACTGCATCGATTTTCCAGAAGGGATGGCAGCCCAACTTCGTTTTGAGGCCGGTCCACCCCCGCGTCCTGCTCCCTACATGATACTAGGTGATCATAGTCCCTCCACACAAAACGCTGCAGCAATCGTCGTGTTCAGAGGGTTGGCTGTTGGAGTATACAGAGACTGGTAAGGTTCTGCTATTCGGTGTTCTCTAAACTCAATGATTTCATTACTTGTAGGTTGGACTGCGCAGACTATGTTATTGGCGTCTCAGGCTCTGTTTATAACACGTTTACTAGCGTCGAATCTGCAGATCGTGCATTCATACGTGCACAAAATGAAGGATTGCTCCTTACCATTCGCCCTAACCGCCGCTAGTACAATTAAAATTGATTGTCTTCCCCTTGTTTATGAATCAGTACCCCTCCGTTTTTTTGTAACATTGAGTAGTGCTCTTGAATGAATGATTGGTTGCTGTTCTTGGTATCATCGCGGCGTGCAAATGTAATATATTCGCGTATAACTCAATACACATATCCCCGACTTGATAAATGTACTAGAGGTGAAAGTCTTTTGTGAGGCTAGACAATGGGACTTGGCGGATTTTTGCTGGTCTATTCTGCTAAAAATGTGAGGCATACGCTACTCTCGACATGCAAGACCATGCAAAGGAAAGATATCCTTTGAATTACCCTACAATAAGTACTATAAGCCTGTGTTCAGACCGCATGTTCTGAGAAACAGTCTTGTTAGATTATTGGTGCCCAATGTTAGGGTGCGGTAATCACCGTCCATCTTCGACCCAAACCTGAAAACAGCTTAATATTCAAAAGTTCACCTTGTGCTATTTAGTATCAAATCTACCAGGAGCGAAATAATCAGAATGCTAGTACAAAGAAGTATATTTAACACAGGTTTTAGTAATATAAAACCGAGGAGGAAAGGAGTCAGGTTTATACCAGGAATTAGTACTTGAATGTTGAGCCATTGATCCCAGTTTCGCATTGTCCTTGGGTTGAGAATTCAGACTGTTACGGCTTGAACTTTGCAAGTATATTTAAATAGTAGTATTCCAATCCCGAAACTTCCTAACAGTCGACATACTATAATACTACATGCCAATGTGAGTAGTACTATCATGGTGCTACATCATGTCACGGCATCAACGTCGACGAACTTGAAGCTTTCAAGTTCGACCAAGTTCGGAGAAATGCGGCAGGGCGCTTTATTTCTCTTTGCACTTCACATACCACATCTCACACTGCCACCCTCCTCACTTCGTTTTATATCCTCTACTACAAGGTAAGTCATTCACTTTTCGTGTTTTATACCCCTCCCCCTCCATCTCTCTTGTCAAAAGCACAATCAATGCTTCGCTGTATCTCAACCGAGGTGCTATGAATGCAAAGATTGGTTTTTCTCCAGAGGGTTTCTGCTCGTCTTTATTCTACTCTGTCTACATACTAAGAATAGTCTTGAACTCTGTACCAGGGTGTGGCAAATATATCTACTACTTGTGTCCTCACGAGCGCGCATCTTCGCGTGGAGGAAGGGCCATGATACATTTGTCAAGACACATTTTGACGCGTCAGAATGTGTCTTAACGCGTTTTAACGCGTCTTGACACTTCCCCCTCTCATGCTTCGTCTATCTCTGTCCTAAAAACGTTCTCACAGGATCTCCCATGGACACGCCACGCCGTACGCGCTCTGGCGCGAAATTCTCGCCGTATGGGCTTGATGAGCAATTTACTGTCTTCAAAACGCCGATCGATCTTTCCCAACCACTTCAAGACGCGTTTGATAACCGATGGGCAGCCGAACAAATACAGGAGCAAGATGATGCGGAAGGGTGCCCGTTGGACTCCAATCCAATGACTACATACTCGGTCGAAGGCTACAACCCCCATGAAGATAATCAATACCCTCCTAGTGGTTCCCCCAGTCATCTTACTCAGCCTTCCGTCACCTCGACCTACAATAGCAGCTCCCTCTCCAAAAAGGACGCCAGGAAAAAGGAATACCGCCGTAAGAAGAAAAAACAAACACGAGAACGCGACCGCGCCAAGCTTGAACACTCTCTACCTTCCCCGAAGTTCAAGGTTCGATCAACTCTTTCACAGAAGCTCTCAAATCTTGCACATATGCAGGTCCACAACAACGTTGCGGACCTTCGCGCAGCGAAAGGAGCGTGGGTTGGTATAAGAGGCAGTGTTGGACGAGGACCCAGGTCGCTAGATTCTTTGCTGGAAGAGGGATATCAGTATAAGAGCTGGGATGGCCTGTAAGTTGTTTCTTCTGCGACACTGTGATCGTCCTGACTTTTTTTAGTAACCCATTCGTCATCACAGACGAAGAAGATCGCATTTTTGTTATTTTCGCCGGCCGGCCTCAAGATCCCACCTACGAAACCGATCGACTGGAGGCCGATGTCGTTTTGCAAGCTACTCGTGATCAACTTCAATACGGAGGAGGCGACTGCCAGGTCTTGCCTCGTCCAACTAACGGATGCGCAAAGAATCGTCGCGGGAATTTCAAGACTGCCAATGTAGGAATTTCGTATGGCGGAGGTCAAAAGGTATGTCGTTGACCTACAGTAGTGCATCATTATATTCAAGTTATTGCTGTAAATCTAGGCTCCTGGAAATCTTTGTCATACGAAAAATAATCGAGAAGTGCTTTGTCGCTTTTTCCAACAGCCCTGCATTAGACGACTCGCGAACTTCGCGAACTGTAAGTCATCTAGCTACCTGATCTTTCTTATTATGATTCTGATGATCTTGCAGCTGCATTCTCTTTCTTTGCGCCTAAACTTCATGAGTTTTATCGCAAAAACCTAGATCAGCTATGGCAACACAACCCGCATTTCAAGCACAATGTCCCAAGAAATGTCTTCCCTGCTGCGTCGATCAATTTCGGTCCTGAAGCAGTTTCGTACGACCACCTTGACCACAATAATCTTGCGGGAGGCTTGTGCTCAGTCACTGCAGGAGGAAATTTCGATCCTACAAAGGGTGGCCATATTTACTTGGTCGATCTACGTCTTGTAGTTGAATTTCCTCCAGGGTCAACCATCTTGATTCCTTCCTCTATTATCCGGCATGGTAATGTTCCAATACAGACTGGTGAAACTCGTACTTCATTTACTCAATACGCTGCTGGGGGCCTCTTTCGATGGGTTGAGTATGGCTTCAAAACATGGGATCAGTTTTGGGAGACTGATCGAGAACACGCACTCGCAGAGCTTGAGAACCGCTCAGGAAAATGGAAGGATTTCTTAGCATTATTCTCCAGGGTCAATGAGTTGAGGGATGATCATATCGCTGTCAGTAATTGTAGCTGTAATTGATTTTGTTGAATATAATTCTGGTTTTTCGTATTGTGTAAGGCTTTACTTTTTTCTTTCCCTTTTTGATGGCAATCGGGCACATGACCTTGTTGACTGTGAATTCACGTCGCAATATCCCGCGGCGAGTTAGAAGATTCCGAAGACCTCATGTCTACAAAACGCAGCAAGAAGAAGAAAAAGGTGGCACCCACTCTTCACGTCCACAATGCTCAAGAGGAGATCACGTCAGTATCTATCTCTGGAGTTTCTCAGGATGGGCGACGCGTCAGAATGAAAACCTCGACTGCAACTCTACCGGAACCCGAGCAAGCCTCCTCTTCAGGTTCCTTGGACGCCACATCATCTTGGGATGATCCTCCCCCTATCGAGATTCATCACGAGCTTTCGGACGCCGTTGTTGTTGCCAAACGACCAGCCAAACGATATGAGAACTCGGTTTGTTTGTTCTCGAAAAAATCATTGTTGATAATGCTCTGACCAGAACCTCCTAGGACGCGCCTCTGAAGACATTTAAGATTTATCGGCAGGAGTACTGTGATGAGGTAGTACGACTCGATGGTCGTGGGCTCTACACCAATATGGTGTGTAAATGTGGAAGCACAGAGCCAACAATCCGCTGTAAGGACTGCCACGGTCTTCACCTCCGGTGCCTGAACTGTACTCGGGAGTATCATGGCTCAGAAAATCCCCTTCATCATATTGAGGTGCGGTTCGTTTCATATTCATTGTGTGATTTAATACTGATATTTATTCGCAGAAGTGGAACGGATCTTTCTTTGAGACCACCACCCTATATGACATAGGTGTGACCGTATCTTTAGGTCATCCATTGGGCATAACCTGTGCTATACCACTATCGCGTACGATCACAGTCCTTCATACCAATGGAATCCATCGTGTTCGCGTCAATTTCTGTGGATGCCAATTCGGTTCTGAGTTGCGAACGCAACTCCTACGTTTTGCTTGGTGGCCTGCTACCCCTCTCGATCCACGTTCTGCTGCTACATTCTCCGTTTTGCGACAGTTCCAGTATCTCAATCTTCAAGGAAACATCACCGCTTACGATTTCTATCGGGGTTTAGAGCTTCAGACAGATGGTCGATTGAGTGAGAACCTCCCAGTATGTCATATTTTACTCATCATCATCTTCCTTGTTATTTATACTCAAATTTGATAGGATCGTCTCCAATCGTGGATGACCATGATTAGGGAATGGCGAAATGTGAAATCTTTGAAGCGAGCTGGAAGAGTTCATCACGCAGATGGTGTGGAAGCAACCTCACATGGCGAGCTTGCTATTCGTTGTAGGGCTTGCCCAGATCCATGCAGGAACTTACTTCCAAACTGGAAGGAAAATGAGAAATGGTCGTACGTCGTGATATATAACATATTGACTTATTCTCCCTGACATATCGACACAAGTTATCTTTATTGGCTCTCTACTTCACAAGACGCCAACTTCCGCTACAAGGGTCGCCAACGCGACACGAAAATGGAAGATATCTCCCTTTCTTCTGGCTGGTCGTACTTTGTCGAACACACTGAATACATCGAGCATGTCAAGAAGTATGCAAATCAAGAGGAGGTATGACCCATGCCCGCTCTTACAATGTTTGTATACGTACTTACTCACAACTCTTTAGATCAGCACTTGTGCTGGCTTTCAGGCGATGCATCTTGCCAATCTGAAGAAACGGAAGGGGCTCAACGCTACGGGTTTGGTTGGGGTGGCGTGTTCTGATCATGAGATGTGGCGACCGAATGGGCTGGGAGATCTTCAAGTCGGCGAACGGTAAGTTACCTTTATTCACATAGTCACCTTACATTAGGCTGAACGTTGGTTCAGATACTGTAACATGGATTATGTTTTCCTCTCCAGCATTGTTGGCGTGATGGTTCTCCTAATCCTCGCCTCTTACGATATTGCTTGTCAGTTTTTTACTGGTTTCCCCCTCCGGGTCCCCCATCTTCCGAAGAGACTACAGCCTTTGATCCCTCTCAAGAACATCATCCCAAAAATCCCGAAGGCCCACATTTACACACATAACGAGAAATGCCATGGTCCCTACTCTTTCAACTGGACAAAAGGTGCAGGTCGTACGGATGGTGAAGGTATCGAACGGTTATGGGCTATCCTCAACAAGGCTGCATTAAGTGTCCGCGAAATGACACCGTCCGCTCGAAGGGAAACAATTGATGATCTTTGTGGATTTATCAATTGGTGTAAATTGGTAAATTATGGTAAGTGCTTCTGCTTCATCGATGTATTCTGTATATCTCATGATATAGCAGGGGATTTCTTCCAGCGTCGTCTTATCGAGGCTCTTAAAGAAGCCCTTGACACGAGAGCCGAGTACGAAGGATTGGATAAATCATTACGCGAGGAAAATCCAAATCTCGTTGCGGAGTGGGATAAGCTAGTTTTAGACTTTGACAAAGATAAGTCAAAGCCTTGTCCATATCTCTCGACTAACAAAGGTTGGCGTAGTTTTCTTATGTTCATTGGGGAAAGTACTGATGTCTATGTAAGAAATCCCCATGGCATCAGTCATCAAACGATTGGCAGAAGACGAAGCCGCATCTGGAAGACGCACCCTGGAAGAGGGTAGTTATACTGCCTTCATCCTTTTTGCATTAGATATCGAACGTCTTCAGTATGTTCCATTACCTATTACTATTGAGTGCCAACGCTGATGAATATCTCAGAGCCTCGGTGAGAGCTAAGGTCCGCAAATTACCAACGAATCCGTCTATCACTCACGCTGCCGTCGAGACCAATCGTTCCACACTCCGTCGCAAATTGAAGACATTTTGGGAGACTCAAGATGTGCTCATGCCTCGACTCAACCAACACATCCCAATCAATAAATCCCTTGTTTCCAATGATGTGGAGTCTATCGCTATTTACCTCCCATCCAAGCTCACGCCGTCAACTCGGAACTCCGTCTGTGAATCAGAACTTGTGGAGACAGAAACAGCTATACGTGAAGCCCAATTGCGACAGAGCCTTGATGATCTTCGTCGGGAGCTTCGCGCTCGTATGTTTGCTAATAAATTCAAGACGAAGAATATTACTGGAAATCGATACATGACTCGTGCTCGGGACTGGATGAAGCGTATCGATGAGAAAGTCCTTGCCGCCAAACATGAGTATCAAGAAGCTCGATCTGCCTATCTCTGCCTTAAAGGTCATGGCTCTTGGGAGGAACAGTTCAAGGACCTGAAGGATGAAGACGTCCGAGGGATCAACGAACGAGCCCTATCCGAGCAGGAGCGTCAGGAACGGAAGGCTGCTCGAGAAGCAGCAGGTCTGGATGACGATGAACTCTCTGCCGAGCCGATGCCAGATGGCTGCCATCCCGGAGAACGTAATCGTCAACCGATATCATGGATATGGTATACCTTCTCCACTGGACGAAATGATGAAGATGAGAACAGTCCGAGAGTACATGAAGGTATTTACTCGCTTATGTGTTATGATCAATATACTGAATTTGCGCTCCTCCAAGCACTTCGTATCGAGTGGGCGAGATCGCGAGCACGTGTAAATCGATGGGAAGAGCAGGTGTGCAAGACGGTGGAGGCCATGCGACGGGTTCTGCAATATACAGAGTCTGTCGCGAAAGACTGGGACGAACGAGCATCTCCGAGTCATCGACCGGATGTGCCCTCACAATTGAGGGAGGGATTACAGTCGTACGCTTTGGAGCAAGCAAACGCAGAAAGAGCCTTCTGTGCTCGTTTGCGTACTCAGTGGCATGGGTCGCGTATTCGGGCATATCACTTCCTCTCTTCTATTGGTGTAGCGAAGAATGATCTTACTAGTGTGTTTGACTTACCCATACCTCCCCCCACGGCATCCAAATCTCCACAGTTCATTCATCTGAATGAACTGATTCCTACCGAAGTAACTGAGTAGCTTTTTGTTTGTGTGGTATAAACCTATATGATGAAATAGTAGATGTTCCGCCACTCCTAATTGGAATGCGAGACGAGGATGATAAGCGAGTAAGTACTACGCCTCGCTTCGAGCGCACCCTACCATTTTTGGAACCCAAGGTATTGGGCTTGGAACGAACGGGCCGCGAGCCGACCTTTTGAGAAACAAAGGCTGTATATTCAACGCCATAAAAGAGGCGCCCATGGTTCCTAATTGGGATGCAGGCTGCAGGCAACGGAAGTGCAGCCACTACGCCTCGCTTATGCACTGGCATCACCCGTCCCTACCATTTTGGGAACCCATGGGAACTGAATTTTGGGTCAACGGACCGTGAGCCCGTCATTTGAGCAAAGTAGATACTCAGAGCGCCCGGGACACGTGGCGCAAGAATCGTATTCAACGCTATGGGAAGACGCCCAAGCATTCCTAATTGGGATGCAGGCTGCAGGCAACGGAAGTGCAGCCACTACGCCTCGCTTATGCACTGGCATCACCCGTCCCTACCGTTTTAGGAACCCATGGGAACTGAATTTTGGGTCAACGGACCGTGAGCCCATCATTTGAGCAAAGTAGATACTCAGAGCGCCCGGGACACGTGGCGCAAGAATCGTATTCAACGCTATGGGAAGACGCCCAAGCATTCCTAATTGGGATGCAGGCTGCAGGCAACGGAAGTGCAGCCACTACGCCTCGCTTATGCACTGGCATCACCCGTCCCTACCGTTTTAGGAACCCATGGGAACTGAATTTTGGGTCAACGGACCGTGAGCCCGTCATTTGAGCAAACGAGAAACAGAGAGCGCCCATGTTTCCATTTCGGGCTATGTCTTTTTTTCCCTGATCGACCCCAAAGGCCACGCCAACCCTTGCCCCACTTACAAGGAGAATTACAAGTAATAGGGCAACAGTAGGATTACCAGTAATTCCCTCTCTTAGATCTAGCAGACGGGAATTACTGATAAATGTAAATTGATGCCCCTTTTGATTAGTACGTTTACTAGTAATCAGTACAAGGACGCCTGTTGCAGGTCAGGGGGGTTTGCCGCATGGCATTTTCCCACGGTATTTAGACATACCGTGCGCCACAATGCTCGACTCACCGGTGTGAAGCATTATAAAGGACTGCAATATATCGTAGTATTTACAGTAGTAATAAAATGATTTTTAAACTCTCACCTTGTGATAAAGCCCGAAGATTTTTTTAATGCTTCAAGTTTGTGAGAGAGAATAAAAATAAACATTCGGACACGCTGCGAGTCGAAAAAAATGAGGAACAACATGCATTCTCATAGCGAGTTTTACAACGGAGCGTAGCCGTAATATTCATCGCTTTCGTCATCGACTTGCCCGTCTTCCGGTCCCAGTGTACCCCATATTTCCTCTTCCCCCCCTTCCCCATCCCCAAATCCTTCATCTTCGCTGTCCTCCCCGTCGTTCTCATATCCATAGCTGAGTATCTCATGGTCCATGTCTTCCTCCTCTTCAATAAAGTCTCCAAGGGATCTTCCCCATTCTTCCTCAGGTTCCTCCTCCGTATCCTGCTCCTGTGCATCTCGTTCCTCGTCCTCATCCTCCTCATCCGATGGGACCTTCTCCGCTTCAGCATTTTCTTCAGATAATGGTGAGGACACTTGAGTCCTACGATGTCCTACACCACCACCTATATGCCTCATAAACATATCCCTGTCGACGAAGCTTCCCCCATGTTAAAATAAAGCCTAATTAGACAACATAGCATTTTTACTCACATATTGACATAATGGTATGTCCAGTCGTCGTCTCCTTCTTGAGGCGTACGGGATACATGAGAATGCGGAAGATAGAAGTCGGTTTTGCCGTGAGCAAAGGCAGGAATCAGATGTGTTGCTCGAACAACATCTGCGGGGTCGACAAATCCGAATGGGGCCGCTTGCGAGTGAGGGATAAATCCTAGACGAGGGAGTCGCTTCACTGAGGGACCGGACCTCCAAGAGTTATCTTCACCGAACCATCTTACCCATACAATATCCACCCGGCGGTATTCTCTCTCGGTAGCAAGTTGCACATTGGCATGGAAGATGCCAATGACACGAGCATACCAAAATTTTCCGTCGGCGCCGTTCATCATGATGTTGGCGTGGCCAGGGAGGCGAGGGTTTATAGAGTCGGTAGATCGTCGCATGTCGTACGTAGTGTAATGAACCCGCAAGACCTTGTGCTTGTAGATTCGGTTTTTTCGAATGCGGAGACTACGACGCTCTTCCAAGGAGAAATCAAATTCCTCGCCGTCGTACTCACGCCCTAGCAACTTTGAGAGCAAATAGCCTTGCAAATCGCGATAGAAATGCTATCAGGAACTTAGTAGGTATTATAGAACAATCGAAAATAAAAATAAAAAACATACATCGAAGGCAGGGTCGTCCTCATTCGAGGCGAGTAGTGTCCCAATATCTAAAGGGTGTCGTTGATCTTGAGATATGTGGTAAGGATCCTCTAGACAGGATGTACTGAGTGGTTCCTCGACGTCGAAGCCGACCGCGAGAGTGGATTTCGATCCTCTTTGTGCGTAGGTTATCTTCCGTCTCTTTCGCACATTCGCAGCTTGCAGAACTTGAATCCCTCGCAAGCTGTCAGCAATTCTCTTGAGGGTTTTCTGCCGACGCTCATGCTTGGTTAGCTGGCCCACAAACCCCTTTTTTGAGGTACGTCCGAAGAAACCCTTCGGACGTTTGTGCTCGAGCTCGCCCTGAGTACAAACATACAAAATTATTAATAGAATTACGTTAGAAATAATGTGATACTCACAGATTGCGTTGTAAAATTGTCAGTCGTACCGAGCAAGCGAATCATGTTTGGATAGTCCGGTAGCGAGTGTGCCTTATAAGTAGCCAAGTTGAAGGGCACTACTCGAGCCTCAGAACTCCCAGTGGCAGCAGATATTTTCCCTTTTGATGCTAACAGAGCGTTGCGGCGACCTCTTGCGTTGATCTCACGAGGCAGTTCCTTGGTGATGTACCTGGAGCAGACCTTCTTCTGGAATTTGCGTAATAAATTACACATTTCCAATGTGACCCTGTCGAACATTTGAAGTGTTGTCTCGGTATGAAGGCGAAGTTTGGCGTGGGCGTGGAATGTTGCCATCGAGTACAAAAGGTCGAGGATAACCTTGTCGTCTTGCTTCGGGAATAACTCTTCGATGACGGGGATGATACACTATCAATGTATTCTTATGAGAAGCAGTATTATCCATCGGAACATAAATACTCACCTGAAGGAGGTCCTCATAGTCTCTAGCAGCGATTCGCTTTTGAGAAGAGACGTTAAGATGGAAGCGACGGATAATATCGCATCCAAACGTCCAGATGTGACGAAATCTTGAGGAATATTAGAATATATATTAATAAGAATTACAGAATCATACGTACCGCGAGTCGAAAGTGTGAATCGAGTCATTACCGAGCGCGACCATAAGGCGAAGTAAATGTACGAAAACGGCCTTCCAGACTCCCAGTTCAAACTCATGCAAGAGATCAGGAGCAAACAGGGCATAGTGATTGAAGCCATGTTCGAAAAAGCGAATGGAAAATGCACTCTAAAGTAAAGCACATCAGTAAAGTACATTGAGGGAAAGAAATACTTACCCTGATTGGCATAACTGAGATAGCATCCAGCTTTCTCTGTATATATACACTCCTAACCCCATATCCCTTCTCGAATATCCATTTTCGACATATCTCGATATCTTGATGCAATCTTGCATTGTCGATGCGCGAGTGAATAACCCGATTCTTCATATCGCGCTTGAGGCCGATTTGTGGGATTCTTGATTTTTTAACGAAGCACCGCATGCACGGACAGCATGCCAGCTGTCGTAAGCAAGCTATTAGACATCTGTGAACAAGAATAAAATATTATTAGAAACATAAGAGGGTTTATGATTGAAGGACAACGTTACTTTTCGGGGTAATCTGCAGCATAGACGAGGATGCGAGGGAACAATCGACGTCGAATGCCGTCGCCACATAGCACAACCACCCCATGTACGTACGCATGCATAAATTCTTTGTCCAATAGGAATAGCCAAATGACTTGCATGAGAGACACCTTACAGAATCGTAGAACGTCCGATGTTGCCGGAATTCCAAAGATGTCTTTATACCAATCTTGAAAATCGTCCGGCAGCTGAAAGGGATTAATAAGCTAGTACCTCTAGTTGAAATAAGGAAAGATAAAATACCGAAGGTACATATGCACCATGATGTGCGGGAAAACATGTCGGTTTTCCTCGTGGGTACTTGGACCAAGCTAAAAAATACCAATAAATTGGCCACAATGAAGCCCCACCGAAGCTAGCGAGACGAGTGGTATCCGAGTAAGAAAGCATCGGAGCAATGGCGTACTCGAGATCATCGGGGTCACCTTCTTCACGCGGTTGCCTTGACATCTTCTCATGTTCATTCAACATGGCATCCGAGTTGTAAATTTCGCTGAAGATGTGTTCCCCCGGCTGATCGTCTTCGAGATCGTCAGGCTCGTTTTCCGGTTCATCTTCGTCTTCTGGGACATCCTCCACGGTGGCCCTTCGACTGGAAGTTTCAGGGTCAACAGGAGGTTCATCAGAAGCTGCTAGAATCGAAGAAGAAAAATTAATCCAAAGAGAAGGGTAGAAGAAATGTAATAATTACATGAAGTCGAGCTCTTAACATATTCCTTGTGAGGAATATAATGAAACTGTTTGCCAAGTACCGGATCTTCGTAACCAGCGATAATGATTTGGAGAGGTTTACGATAGTAGAGACCTTCTACTTCGTAATGCAAAATCTCGCTTTGCGTCTTGTACTTGTGTCCTTCCTTAGGTACTGGAATCTTGAGTGAAGCTTGATGCCAGCCGTCCTGTGCAGTCAAAGTGGCAGAAGTGGGATCGAAATTGTCGAGGGAATCGAGGACCTTTGTGGCATTGAAGCCCCGAAGATCCTCCGTCTTGAAGTCGTCTGATAGCAAGACCTCGCGGATGAGAGTCTCCAAGTCAAAAATAGACTTGACACCCGTGTTGCTGTAGAACCAATGGATGATGCGGAAAATCGAAATATTGAGAAATGGTGCTATTACTTGGTCCCGCATGCCCCGAGCTATCTTAGTACCGAAACATCGAAGTGAGGTAGGATAGTCAGGAGTCTCCTCTGGTGTTGTCGATTTGGAAATAGAGGGGGAATCAATGAACGATGAGGGAGGCTTGCCTTCCTCCGGATCGCGCTGAGGCAACGTAGTGTAGCGGCGAAACACACCAAAGATGTTCGGTTCGGTGTCGAAGTACTGTGGAAGAGGCTCTTCCTCATCCGGGAATGCATTAATGTTATCTTGATTATTTCCTGGATGAGTGAGAGCGTCATGCTGTTGAGGAGGGGGAGAGGGAGAGGGAGGAGGACGAATTGGAGTCGGTTTGAGTTTCTCCTCCCAGAACTTTCGCATATGCGAAGGTATTTCCTTGAGGGATGAGGGAACAAAGTCAGCATGACGTTTAGGGACTCTACGCTGCCTCCCAGAGCGAGTTCGAAGGACAGTATCGTCTGGAGGAGGGGGAACAGCATCATCAGGAGGAATATTATTCATTGCCTCCTCGATGCGAGTGTTAGACGGTCCCGCGACAGGTTCGTCATTAGGGGGAAGCTCAGCGAGAGCTCGCAGAGGCTCAGAAGAGTCTACTTCATCTCCCTGGAAAAAATAAATCGGTTGAAGTATGTATAATGAATATATTTGAGGATACATACTTGAGTATATGCGGTATGGGAGAATGTCCCAGTTTCATTTTGCTCATGGGGAAGTGTCCTAGGCTTTGAGTGTCTTAGGAAAGTCGAATTTTGCTTCGACTTATCCCTCTTCTCCTCGATCTTGTTTTGAATTTGAAAAGACTTGATTAAAAAATCTTTAGCTTTCTTGCATTTCGCCCTATGGTGGTTTACTTGGGTGCTTGAAATGTTTTTGTGACATCCTGCACACTGTACCATAAAAAAGAGTAGTGTTAATAGCAAAATACAACGCATATATTGAGTGAGAGAAGCGGTGGTAAGTGGTAAGAATTCGAAATTGATTTAAGTCGCGTCTGACTTAGAGCTTCAGACTTTGTCGAAACGCATCACGTGATCGCGTTCGGCCTTAAATTCCCCTCATCTTCATAGCAATTGTTCCTTTCTTACCACTATCTTCCCACTTTTTATATCACCTACCACTATGACTGCTAATTCTCGCTCTACTCGTCCCCAGATCTCTAACCCCGTCTCCGAGGGAAACGGTTCTCGGCGTACCGAGGGTAGGACTACTAATCATTCTTCCTCGGACCCTCCTTCTTCAGATGTTTCTTCTTCGCGACCTCGAGAGAGTCGCCCTGGAACTCAGATCACTTCTGTTACCTCACAGAATATTCCAGAGAGCCAATGCTCTCGCTCTCGCTCTCGTACTCGCTCTCGCTCTCAGCACCGCTCTCGTTCTAGCTCTGACTCTCGTGAGCGTTCTCGCTCGAGACGTCGTTCTAAAGCAAGGGGTAAGCGACGTGCTCGTCCTGTAGAGGATGAGCTTTTCGATAGCCCTCGCCCGCCTCCAAGAAAGAAGAAACAGGTAGTTGACAACTCACCTGAGACTACCCCCCCTTCTAGTCCTCCAAGAATGCGTCGAGGGAGACGAGCTCAAGGAGAAAGAGGGCCTAGTGAGCCTCCTGATAGCTCCTCAAGTCCGTCACATCCTTCTCGCTCATCGAATCCCTCTCGCTCCACCAACTCCTCGGATGCAAATGTGGCTCGCACTCGGGCTACTAATGCCAATGGCAGCAATCCTCCTGCTCCTCCCGGTGTCCATGGGCCGAACCCTCCCCCACAAGGCGTGCCTGATGACTCTGGCAACGAGTCTGATACGCCAGAAGGTCGTAAACTTGCAGCTGAAAAGCTTGCTGATGCGATTACAACTCGTGATTCTAGGCTATTGTAAGTCCCTTCGTTTTTTTTGCTCGCATATATGCTACTAATATTATTCAGGTCTGTCTATAATCAACGCCTTGCCCCTTGCAGGAAATGCGGACGCATGATGCATCGCATCATCTCCCCCTTCGAATCTATCACTAGCAATTTCGAGATTGCTTTGTGTCTAGATTCCTCACTCCCCTTCGCTCAGCAAGACCTAGATGAAAGCTTGAAGAACTTGTGAGTATTTTTTTTGGCTTATCCTATCCATTTACAGTGACTATATGCGCATATAGGGACGAAGCGACCTTCATCAAGACGATTAAAATTAACAAGGCAATCTGTGCCATGTGCCCTCGCCTCCCCAAAGCTCGTCGTTTGCTGAAGGATGAGCCCGAGGTCTTTATGCAATTGTGCAAATATGTAAGTCCTCTATTCGCTTTACTCTACTACTATCTACTGAATACACTAGATGGACGAGCAGGCAGGTAGTGCAAGGCGCGACGACATTAGTCGTCTGCGCGGGATTGTACACACTCTCATTCCTAACTACCGCGGACCTCTCGATCTCCCCAAAGCTGACCGTGGATGGCACCACCTTTGTACAGCCCGTATGCTTTGTCCTCAAAACAAACTCATGGAATTCGAAAGGAACTGGGACGAGTAAGTGTTATATTTTTAGATGGGAATCATGCGGAGTATTCTCATATATGATGTAGATTCTCTGACGATGTTCTGGCTACCAGAGTTCGCATTTCGACATGTGATCTACCCTCATTCCTGTGGGATCAAGATGCCGTGGTACAGGGTGATCGTCTCGCGGGTCTCTTGCGAGGCTCATTGATCCTTAAGGTATTGCCTTCAACTTTGACTTTATTTATTTGACGTCTTATTATCCGCAGAGTTTTCGAAGTGTATTTACAGGTCCTCGCACGGTGAAACGAAAAGTGGTGGGCTTGGCTCCTGGGAAGCCTTGCATTGCCACTATGTTCGACATCAAGCCTTACATGGCATTCTGTATAGCATATATTTGTGTTCTGGTGAGTTTCCCCTCTCAACTTTCTGTCTTTTCTTGACGAAAAAAAACAGGTTCGTTTTGCATTAAATAGCCAGGATACTTGGTCTTCCGAGGATGGAGACTTCAACGCCATCGTCTTCTTCAACACAATTGTCAACCTCCTAGAGTCGGATTCCCCTAATGGTCAAGAATGGAGAAAATCGACTTTGGATTGGTGGCATCTGTATGTATATTCACACCTTCTCTCTGTATATTTAATTGATATTGCTCTACTAATAGTCAGGTATTCAACACGAAGCCTGTGGAGCTTCGCGGTGCCCTTGAGAACTCAGTACTCGCTGAGATTGAGGCGCAAATGGCTGCCACCGCCTAGACAACCTCCTTTTTTTCAATTCTTCGCACTCTTTCTCGTTCTTATGGCGCACCTCTAGTGACTTGCACATGCTTTCTCGGGGACTGGGCCTCGTCGATAGAAACACTATCAGCAATCGACTTTCTTGCTCAACTTTCTTGCGGACTCTATTCGCTCACGAACGCTACTAGTACTTGCATGCTACTCATACATCGACTTATTCGGATTCTTCTCTCGCGACCTTTATGTGCTCTCTAACTCGCAATGTTACTGCCTCCGACTAGATTTCTCGTCTCTTGCTCCTTTGCACCGTTATGTTTTATGTTTTATGTTTTAATGAAAATTTCTTACTCGTTATGATACTGTGGGATACAGAAAATAGTATTATTTCTGAGGTATTACTGATTAAAAGGTGTCGTCCGTTGACGTCGTATATAATGTCCCGCTTGCAATATAACGGACGATAATGCTCCCTGTACACATTGAATTGCCTTATTTGGTATGTCGTTAGTCATAGGGACCGTTATATCGTATCGAGCGGTGCCTTGTGGGCATTATATGGCGCCATATGACAAATTTACTACTGTATTCCCTCGACAACATTCGACCTTACAATATATACGGTCGGAGCGATCAAGACAAGCATTAAAATGTATGTTATGGCGAAAATGTTATTATATTTGGGTATATCTTGATAAAGCCTATCTACATTTTCCGTGATGGAAGTGTCAATGGCTGGAATGATGAGACTCGACTCGGGTATACACTATGCCCCACCAGCGGGCGAAGGTATCTCTATACTTATAAGCCTATGAATTCTCATTCCTTCATTTTTCTCCACTACTCCGCTGCCCACACTTTTGAACCTTGAAGTACAAGTACTGTTTTCCTAAACATAATGGAATCGCCCAAGGCTGCTGTGACCTGGACCTCGAAGCAGCCTGAGGCTGTCCAAATGAGTGAGTACAAGTCAGCCTTGATTATTTGACCATTAGTTCGGTGTGCTAAGAACTATCAAATCACAGATTCTATGGCTGCAATGACCCGGGCATCTCCCCAACGGGTCGAGGAACCCACGGGCGGTTTCTGCGTTCGAGGAGAAGGCGCAGGAAGGGTGAGTGAATACTGGTGGTCGGGAAAATGGGAGTAAGACTTATGCTCTTCAGAGCCTTCTCCTTTTTGTGCAATGCTTAGCATGCTCCACCACCACCATCACTACGACCACGACCAGCACCACGACCGCAACCACGACGCAGCCCACACCACCGACGGAACTGCAGCAGGAAAAACAGGAGATTTAAAGGACGGGACGTAGGGAGATATTTTCAGTCTACAACGTCCACCCAATATAGATAAAATATACTGTATTGTATCTTGATTGCATATAGCTCTTAGCAAACTGGCCGTTTCAGAAATCTTCTGCGGTGTCAGAACATCCAGCGGATGCAGAGGTCGAGATGTCAATATTGTGATATCCGACTAGATATTATATGTCCATGTAGCATACAGGTGTATTTTGTTTTGATTGGATTCCGAGTCTGATTCTCCGAAGTCTCTATCGGAGCCAGCGGAGAATCAAATTAGAATTGTCGGCCGAACATTAGTTTGACGCTTTGATCGAAGGCGACCAACCTCGTTGATATAATCAATAGCTACACATCTTGTCCTCCAAAATCTTTTAACTATGAGCCAAACTCAACCGAGTCTGCTGAGCGTTGTGATCAACTGCGACAATTTTGTTGTGTCAAATACGAAAACCACTCCAGAAGGCGAAAAACTTATCTCTTGGCGTCTTTCACCTGAACCTTCGTCTCCGGTGCTCGGTCTTCTTCGACCATCTGTCGTGGCACAACTCAAACTCGAGACATCCGAACTATGGTATTTCGTCGAGAATGCCGCATCGCCTTATGTCTCCCTTTCTGCTTCGCTCGACACTCCTTCTAAGCGAACCCGTGCGATGAAGGAGTTGTGTGAGCGATGGCGAGACATAGGACTCTGGCCGAACCAAATTGGACCGAGAAAGTGGCGTGCGGAGATGTACCCTATCTTTCGCAACCCGTTTGGAAAGCACGATGCACCGGTTTCAGAAAAAGGTGAAGTGGAGACTGGAGATGACTCGACCAATTATGCGTTCATGATGGAACGAGCCGCTTGTGCGCTCTTCGGCGTCGTTACTTACGGTGTCCATATGACTGTTTATGAAGATAGCGCTGAAGGAGCATCCAGTGATACGCAGAGTTATCGTTTTTGGGTTCCTAAACGTGCACAAACGAAGCAGACATGGCCTGGATTCCTCGATAACAGCGTCGCTGGTGGTATTCCTTCGGGTCTCGGTATCTTCGAGAGCGTGGTAAAGGAGTCGTACGAGGAAGCCAGTATACCAGAAGACATTGTGCGACAACGTGCCAGAGCAACGGGTGTCGTAAGTTATTTCCACAGGTAAGAGATCTAAGCCGCTGCTGTTCTCACATCTCAGTCTGATGCTCGCGATGAAATAGAACCACGGATGGATGGCTGCAACCCGAAGTAGAGTACGTAAAGCAATCTTTAGCTGTTCATATTGTCTTGAATTTTGATCTCCACTTTGTTAGATACGTGTACGAACTTCGTATTCCCTCAAGTGTACCTTTGCAATTGAAACCGTCTGACGGAGAGGTGGAGTCGTTCGAGGTACGTGTGGCTTCATCAAACAATACACATCCTTCTTTTGAACTCTACTGCAGCTTCTCGAACTTTCCGAAGTTGAGGCTCGTGTTCGTGCTGGCTTGTTCAAACCGAATTGTGCCCTAGGTAAGTTAAGTTCTGTTCTATATGATATTAGTACTAATTCTAATTCGTACGTTAGTCTTCATCGACTTTATGATCAATCACGGCTACATTACTGCTGACAATGAGCCCGATTTTCTAGAAATCGTTACTCGTCTTCATGGAAGGTTCGATTATGAGAAGTGGTGAACGTATCGCTACAAACATCACATCGGAAACAAATCCCCCCTCTATTTGCCGTACCACATCGCTGACTGGACTTGCCTCGTACTATGTTGTAAACGCATAGATTAAACATTGTCTCCTCACAAAAGCCTCGAGTCATCGGATCAACCCATAAACCAGCTATAACGTTGGTATGAACTTAACCTAACGCCGTCTTAATAACTCAACACTTCCATTTCCACCCAGGGTCGTAAATCCTGAATCCGCAGCTATGTTACCCTGACTTTTCGGATGGCTTATCTACAAACTGCCAAAGATTCAAGATGCAAACTCTACGTCTAAGAGGCGATTCAAGTTTTACTACCGATTATCTTTCACGCACACGATAGTGACATCTGTTCCCGGATGTCGACAATTCTACTGGAACCTGCAATCAAACAAACTCTAACAGTCTTCCTGCGCCAGGCTGATCACAAGGATAAAAATATCCACATTCAGTTCTCCTATCAGGGTGGGGATCGTTCTTGTTGATCTCTTGGGAGGGTCATAGATTACCACGCTAGTGATTTGTCGCTCACTTCGATCATGAAGACCTTCCATGACGAATAGCATATGCGGGGTATGTATCCGGCAGCGGTCCCAAGTCGATGATAACTTGTACCTACCCTAGTTTCCGCGCCTTTTCTACATTGTCTCGAATCGCAACCTGGGATATAAAGCGGCGACTGCACTTCAGAAACACAACTCCCCAGGTCTCAATCTCTCGTTAACACCAATTTCATTTCATCTTTCTTCAGACTGTGTCATCGCCATGCCATCCATATCGTCCGTTGTAGGCGGTCTAGTGGAAACGTTAAGCATTGCTAATATGTTAGTCATGTCAGACCGTTCTTTATCAATGTCATTCCATAACCACCTCCCAGATTATTTGGAATCACAATCGCCCAATTCTATATGTACACAAAGAGCTGGGACCGTGATCCAAGATGGATGAAATGTCTGGCCATCTGCATCATGTACGTTACCCTCGGCATATTTTTAGTGAGCAATGCTGATTATATCTGGACCCAGATTCCTTGAGACTGCATACACAGGACTCTCTCAAGAGGTTCAATATTTCTATTCTGTCCTCACTATCGATGAACCTCTTCGCATCACCATGATCGACAAGTAAGCTCCAAAGCAAGCGTTGACCTTCCAATATCTTATAACATATATGTAGAACAGTCCCTGTACGTACCTTGAATTGTAGGTGTAAGCTCTAGGTAATCTGACAATCTGACATGTACCCCTAGGCAACTCTGTTTCTCATGGTACGCTGTTCGATTTTAGTTCCATGTTAACATAGTATTGGATTGATGGTTTACCCCTCAGATACTCGCAGAGTGGATCGTTCAAGGGCATGTATAATTACCATGTCCTTTCATCTACCTCAACATCACTAAGTTTCGCATGTAGGTTTTATCTCTATCGGATATGGATTTGTAAGTAGCCACCTACTCGGTTCCATGGATTATTCACTGACATATATCTCAAGTCAGCAGAAACATACTGTTGCCTGCTGTCCTGGTAATACCCTATGTCTCATTTGTAGTATATCTATGATCTGAGCCCTCGTTCTAGATATTCCTCCTCATCTGTCGACATGGCCTCATGATTAGTAAGTACTTATCATTGACATCTTTCTGCGTATTAATATCCCATATCTCTCAAGATTGCCTGGTCGACACGTACTAATGCTTCCTCTTAGTATCTGGGTATGGTATCGACTGATACATAATATCTCTTAACTCTAGGATCAAAATGGATACCTGGCAATCACTTCAGATCCTACGTGGTTTCACGGTACACCCAAAGTACACTTAATCATTCTACAAATACTAACGCCATTATAGGCTTCCTTCACAACCGCCATGGCTACAATTATCTTCACAGATGCGATTATCGCAGCCCTCATGGTCTACTTCTTGCATCGAAGGCAAACTCGCATTAGAAGGTAGGTTTCCGGTACACTTCAGGTGTTTATGGCCCTCATATTACATACGCAGGACGCGAGGGATTATATCTTGGCTCATTCTTTACTTTGTGAGCACGGGAGGCATTTTAGTGTGAGTACAAATCGTCAGTGGTTTATGGGATTCTGACACTTTCTGGCGAGACAGTGCCATTTCTAGCGCTTCTCTTATTTCTGTAAGCCGTGACAATCCCTCTTGATTACGAATTAATATCCTGATCACTCGTATTTTTACTCTAAACAGTATCTAGCAAACGGAGAAACTTTCTTGTGGGGCGGGTTCGTTCTTTTATATGCTAGAGGTAAGCTTTGGCTGCTGCTCACTTGCAAGTCTAAGTCATTATACTTCGTTACATAGCACTCGCAGTCTCCTTTTATGGAATGTAGGTGAAACGCCCTTCCATGATGCTACCTTTCTCTTATGATCGCTCGGGGTATAGCTTGAATGCTCGCCAGCAACTTCGAACCAAAAGGGGTGAAATCGTTACATTCGGTGGCATTTCTATTCAACGTGAGACTCTACCCACTTCTGTCGAGCTGCACAAGGTATTTGTCTTCTAAAATTCATCATAATCACACATCGAACGTTACTCGCATAGATACACGACAAGACCGACTCAAACGCTCCAACTACGGCGACCACAAATGTACGCATTGACATATTTGGTTGTTCACTTTCGATTCGCTCTGATAGGGATTGAATATATCAGGTAAACAGCGATATCCATGAATTCAAGTCCAAGTCTGTCAGTACCTTGGGCCCGGCTGATCCTGCATGATTTGGTTTATAAGGTGGGTATTTTGGGGCCAGCAATGAGAAGGGTTCTAAACAGTGACTGGAAATATTAGTGATCATACAACATTCCGTAGGATACGGCTTCATAGCGACTGAAGATAAGAACGTGGATATGTATATGTTATTTGCGTTCCGCCCTAGGTTATATATGTGATCGTCATAGCATCGCGAATTCTAATAGAATACATTTTTTTTAGCTCTTCCTTCTCAGTTCCCCATTGGCGGTAAATCCACTATTTCGAGTTACAGAGTAAGGTCATGTCCGTGACTCAGACTATTTGTAGTCTTAACATCCGTACTGTCATCGCCAACATGAAGAGTCGTCTGCAATTCGTAAGGTAAGAAGATATTACAAGATCAGATTACTAAGTGGCATACCCTGGAGTCAGTCTTTATCGTGGTATCTTGAACAATACGGACTTGCATCTATATGTATTTAGTGGTCATCAATAAGGACAACATCAATTGATTGCAGGGTACGAACTCGGCGGAGCTCATAGGGAGTGGTCATAGCATTATTTCTCATGGAAACACCTCCAAATGTGATCACTTCGCCTTGCTTATTACGAAGAACCTGGCGGGCATTGAGGCTGCCTGGCCGGTAAGTCATTTTCTATTGTATACATGTTAATAACTTACGCTCCGAAGAACGAGTTTGCGAGAGCTATTGCCATACATCGTGAACCATTGGTTCGAGTTGGACGTGGCACTAATACAAAACGCACCTCTAGAATATATGATGACTATCCCGCACCATAGTAGATCGCTTACGTTGGCAAGGTACTGTAGAGAGAAGCTCAGTTGCAACTCTACAATATATCAGGATCGATTATACACTTACAATAATAACGACGGTTCCTGAGAGTGCGCTGTATTATTGAGTCAGTATAGCATAAAGCATATATGTATGCATGTACTTACACCAATATAGCACCGGTGCTCACAAAGTAGAGTACAAGCCAACTCGCAATTCCTCGAGTCCTGTCTCCGGGTGTTGATAAATATTGTTATGATGGGAAATTCGCTAAATTACCTTCTGAAGTGTGGTTGTCTACGGCGCAAATAGTAGATCATGGTAGAAGCGATAAACAGGTCCAAAAATACAACTATCACCCAGGATGTAATCGCCAATGGCTACAAAGTTGATGGTATTAGTATTATAGTCTATCAGTAATGGTGTTTGACGTACCCTGAAGCCCGTCACTTTTTCTAGTTCTGACCATGTTTTATTTGTGACTCTAAAGACAATCAACAGTTCGTCTTGATATTATAAAACTCTATTGGTGAAAAACGTTACGTGTGGCAGGCGGAGCCTGTAAAATATTAGAATATGAAAGAATGATACGATGGAGACTCATACCGATGGCTGTGCCTGTGTAACTGACAAGCAAGAAGCTCTGATACTACATAAGCCATCGTTGTGATCTGTGATTAAAACTGACCGTTCCAATAAGGAGTGGAACATTCCTGCTGACTGTTGTAACGATATTTAGGTAAGTTTGTCGCGTCACGACAACCAATACATACAGATCCACATTCGATACACGTAGAATCTAAAAGAGAGCCCGAATGTCAGCATTGTTGGTTGTGCGGGATCGACTGGTGATCATACCCTTGAATGATGAATTCCGCGATGCCCTGGGATTGAGTCATTACTATGATATTCGTTGAATATGGGGATAAACTTACACTGATAAACACAACAACCTACCATCAAGATAACAGTTAAGATACGTTGGTGCAAAATCTCGATGGAAGAACACACGGAGATACTCCTGGATGTGATTGCCACATCAGAATGCACTGAAGGGATAAGCACGGTTATCCTTACCAGTCAATATTGGCGAGGACGGAGCGATCATCAATAGCAAGAAGCGAATAGAAGTATTGAGTGCGTTGAATACATGCTGTATAAGCGGTCTCGAGGAGTCTATGTTAACGCCGGATTTGAATGGGTTGTGAGGTATTGCCGTTGATACAAAGAAAAACACACATACATAACAAAAATTGCCAAACATTTTAACCATTTGGGGTCGCGTTCCCAATTCTGAGTATACACGTAGAATTGCGCAAAGGTAATGCCGTATAGTCTGATATCACCTACGTATTGGATGGCATGGGGTGATTGAGTATTATGGATATGACTCACATATTTGAGATACTTATGCATTCAACAAGACCAGTTGCAAATGAGGAATCGAGTGTGTCCATAGTACGATAGCTGAAACTCCAAGTAAGGAGGGAGGCGAAGACGATGGGCCAGTGGAGTCCATGTTATTTAAATCTACACTCGGACCAAGTGACTCGATGGCTTATTTTACATTTGATGAAGTTAAATCGTCCCTGCGTGAATAGCTGATTGTGATGAAGGGAAGACGGGGAGGGCGCATCCTTTCCCAGATACGTCTTGATTCAATCCTAGGAGTGTAACACGTGAACATTAGTATTTAGAGAGCCTTCTTATTCTTCCGTGCGATGACCCGTCAGTATACTTGAATGTCCAAGTCAACGATCGTTCTTCAATCCAAAGTGAGGTGTAGTTTTAACGATGAGCCACGAAAGGGAACTAGGCCGAACTGACTGTAAATAGAGCAACCCGTCAATGATCATCAGAGATAGAAGACCTAGCCTCTGTATATCAGATTTGAGTTCAAACAACAAATCGACGGATGAAACCTCAACTGTATTAGCTTCTTACATGGACATCACCTAGCGGTCTCCCACCAATATACAAAGGTGGCGTGTGTGGCACCAAGAGACCCCGACTATTAAATTTAGATAGAGCCGATCACGGTCGTAGTTCCGTCACAGTATCGCCTCAACTTACACAGATACCACAGGCAGCTCGGGATAATGATCTGTGTACGATAAGTGAATGCGGTTCCGGTGACTGAAGGGTCGTGTTGTCGTGAGATGATTCCTCTATCCCAATGATTCCTTGATTCGTAGTGATAAGTAGAGGAAGATAACAGCAGAACACTTTTACCTGTCTCAAAGTACGTTCAAGTTGTTAGTCGCAGTAAGTTGTTAACACTGGTTGAAACGGTAACGTTGGAGGGTGCTTGGATTACGTAATGAGCGCGGTCACGTGATGATCGCGTCTGAGCGCAACGCGTTTCAAAGCGAACTGAATGTTAAATAATTCAACTTGAACCACAACTCGACTCCTGTTTCGGGATTGATCTCTTTCTACGACTTTATGCAGTTACGACATGGCTACGACAACACAGATCCTCTTCAACTCGCCCGCACTGCACTCCCTCAAGCGGGACCAGCTCGTCAAGCTCTGCAAGATCCACGGCATCAAGGCTAACGGCAAGAATGTCGACCTCATTCAAAAACTTCAGGTACATGCACAACAGCTCCCTCCAGAGGCTGCTACGATCGAATATCAAGATGAAAGTAATACTGAAGATCAACATACGGATGCCCCCAACGACAATGACGATATCTCCATGAGCGACGCAGATTTCGATGACCTTCCTATGCCGAGGCCGAGCGAACAGTGGGAGGTGGTCATGGAGGATATCGAGGAAGTAGACGAGACAACAATTGGTACCATGTCTTCGATGAACACTCTTCGCTCGAGGGGTACAGCTGGGGAGTTTGGAAGCAAGAGTTCCAAGAGTGCGTATCCGTGCTTCCATTTGTGTTTGTGGGGGTCGGTTTGAGACAACGGTTGCTTTGAAATCTATAAGAGCCATTGTGTTTATCCCTCACCCCTTCGCTTGGATGCTGACCCGGTCTTTTAGAAACAATGACATCCTCTATCAAATCGATAGCAACCTCTCTGGGCATCAAACGCTCTCACTCGTCCAAATCTATCAAAGCCACTACACCCGCCACTGCCGACGAACTCGCCCAACATGCTATCCCCTATTCTTCTCTGCCACCATCAACGTCTCTCCCTTCCACTGACCACTTCAAACTATCTACGCCCGATGTGACTATGGCTAGTCCCAATGACTCTCTGAACGAACCTATACCCGGCAGTCCTTCTCGTCCCGGAGCTCCCGTCCCCTCTAACGCAAGACTTAGTACCGGTGAAGGGCTAACAACCACCATTCGATTGATTACCTCACCCTTTGACTTTGACAACATGATGTCACCTCCGAAGTTACAGCCCATGCAACCTTCCTTCGATCTCATCATGAGCCCTGGACCAACAGGGAATGGCCAGCCTATCTGGCCCGCCTCTCCCAGCAACAACCGACAATCATTATACCCCGCCTTGCCACTCGACGACCTTCCGTCTCTGAATGCTATCGTAGCGTCAGCAGCTGCAAGTCCAGCGAAATTCATCAAACCCAGCAACCCCACTCAAGATGTTTTCTCACCTCAGAAGCCCTCTGCACCTCCCTCAACAAAGAAAGGTCTCGCTGGTCGTCTTTCTCTTCCACAGAACCAGCCATTCCTATTTGGTTCTCCCCTCCCTCAGCCGAGACTTAGCAACAAGGACTTCGGTGCTGCTGCTGCATCTGTCCTTGACGAGATGAACAAACGTCTTGAAGAGGCTGGAGTTCAGAAAGTAGACGCAGCACTGCTCAACAAAGACGGCTCTTCCGGAGATGTCTTTGGTTCCTCCGCCATTCCTACTCTTCCGAAAGCCTACAGGCGAGAGGTTCGCACAGGCGCATGACGATGCGTTTAGCAAGATGGATTCGATTGCGAATCATTATGCTGCACGACGTCCGGCTGCTTCTAAGAAGCGGAAATCTGACGCGTTGGGTCATGGTCCTGCACCGAGCGCAAAGAGGAAGAGTACTGTTGCTGGGCACACTGGTCAACGAGTTATTAGTAATGGTGTGAGGAAGAATATGACTCTTCCTGGTGGGTTTGGAGATGAGGACTTCACTGACGTAGAGGATGAGAATAACAACGAAGAGGAGGATGCTGGCGACCGACGTGCATCAAAACGTATCCGTGTAGTGGAGAATCAGGACATCACGAAAGGAAAGAGAGTTTCGTTACTTCCCGCTCAACCTGGACAGACAGAGCAAGATAGAGAGAGGGCTGACCGGAGGAAGTCGAGGGATCGGGATGCGATGAAGAAGAGGCTCGATGCAAACAAAGCGAGACGAAGAAGTAGTCGGGGGAGACAAAGTATCGGAAAGGTCCCACCACGCAAGTTTCATACTTCTATAATTGCGTCCTAAATTTGAAAATACTAACGCCACACAAATATTTGTAGCCAAACCTTCGCGATTCGGATTTTTGTCTTCAGCCAAGAATCTCGTTCGCAATGTGTGGAATATGGGTGCAGGTGGCTCTAAAACCAACAACGCAACATCCAACATTCCTAAACCATCTACTCTCACCAAACAACCACCTCCACCTGCCAAACCACTGATCACTAAACCACCTTTCACCACCGGTGTAGGTCTTGGACATCCCACCTCGAAACCTAATGCACAGACTGCACGAGTGCGTTCAACTAGTAGTACCTCAACAGCTTCACATTTGCAGGCCAAGACTGCGCCTCTGGGGTCAGCGAGAACTAGGTCTCCTATTCCTTCATTCGCGCCAACCGCGAATAATGCTGGAGATAAAAGAGTAGTCTCTGGTGGACAATCTAGCATTGCCGCCTCGAAACGACCATCTGTTGTTCCTCGCAAAGTGTCTGGCGGCGCCGGACATATGAGGAAAGACAGTAACAGCAGCGTCGGAAGTAGGGCCATCTCTCCAATCGTTCCAAAACGTCCTTCCGGTGCTTCAACATTGTTAGCTCCCACTGCAAGCTCATTGGCGAAGATGAAATCCGCAGTGCACCCTGGCACTTCCAACACCACTTCAACGACCTCACCTCGAACTCTCCAATCTATCCTGAACACTCCCCTCAAATCCCCACGCCCCACTAAGATCTTCAGCAGACCTCTCGGCGACTTAGGTAGTCCCACCACAATGCCCACACCGAATAAAGACAATTCGCTCGGAGCAGCAGCTAGCGCTCTCATGGGAGGTACCGCTAAACCGGCTCTTCCACCCAAACCCCAATCGTTGGCCGCTCGTAGACCTCGTGTCTCTCGGACCAGAGTGATCGCGAAGCTTGGTGCACAACGCGCAGCAGCTGCTGCATCGTCATCACAGACTTCTTCTGCTCCATCCGTCCTGAAATCACCTACCAGTAGCCGAAAGAGAGACTCTGCCGGGGGCCGGACGCGGTCCAGTATGGGTTCGAGCAGAAGGTCATTGGGTGTTGTGAAGAATGGTGGAACTAGAGTTCCATCTGGGGGTGAGGTCATGATGAGTGCGAAGAAGAAGGCGAGACAGAGTGAATATATGAGAAGACGGAGTGGAGTTAGGGCTGCGAGGGTTTCGCTCGCCGTCGCGGGTGCCAGCGCTGCTAACAAGAGGATGAGTCTGGGGAATACCCCGTTGAAGAATGCATTCGCTGGTGGTGTCGGTGCAGGGGCGATGGATATCGCGGATGATTGATTGATCTCTTTTTTCTGTTTTATTTTTCTGTTGCGAATAGATGTGTAGGAGTACGTGTCGTTGATCCATTTTCCGCACCGTTTTGTCATTTTTTGCATTTCTAACTTGCTTTGCTCCGAGTCGTGTCTTCTCTTGTCAGTTTGAAACATTTGAAGGTATCCTTATCAGAATAACTTGTATGTTTGAATGGGGTTAGCTAGTCTTTCCTCTTGACTGGGTCAATATGTATAAATACCGTATACCGTTGAATATTGAATTCAATGATGATTTCGGTCGTCCTTCGAGGTTCCATTCCGGTATGTAGGTCAAAAGCCGAATACTGGCACCAGCTGCAGCCTCATGAGCTAGTTTGAACGTTTGAACGCCCACCTTCGCGTCAATCATTTGTCTCCAACGAAGGCCCGGGAAGACCGTAGTCGTTCTTTCATTCAAGTCAATCATCTTGTCAAATTCGAGGATCCTTGCTACGACATTTACTTATCTTCTACCAACTCTACGTATTGCCAATTGGACTCAAAATCAGCACTGATTTTAGTATGTGTATTGCTATTTCTCTGTGAGCATGTCATTGTCCAGTCCACGTTGAACACATAACTGATCGAACCCTTCCAGGTCGGTGTTTGACGGCTCTGGAAGAACTACACGCCCGAAGAGAAATCTCGGAAAAGGCCTTCCACTCCTTTGTATTTCAGACATTCCAGTCTCTGCACGAATCCCTGACCAGATAAGAACCAGATGATCAGCTGCCAGTGCATTGGTACATGTATACAGCAACTGCATCTTTGCATGTTCAATCGTTTGCTGACATTCCAAGCAACATGATGATTAGATTCATTCTGCTCTTTCTCCAGAGTCGCTCGAGAAGTCTCCCTTGAATTGTGCCGTACACTTCCCCGTTTGTCTATAGTGACCCTCGTTACTAGAGTGGACGAAAACACTCCATTTGGCGAAAGCACTTCCAAATTGTGTATTCAGCGGCCCGGTAAAGAATTCTAGGTCTCCGTCGACTCAGTAATTCAAGGCTTAAAAGGTTTGGAATAGCTCTAATCATTTCGTATCCTATTTCTATGCCATGGACGCACTACCGTCATTCATCTCAATTTCATCTCTCGTAGGTGGCCTTGTCGAAGTCATAAGCATTTCAAACATGTAAGTTGTACTACATATACTAACTGTTCGGAGCTTAGATGTTCACTCTTACACTCTCTATATTTAGAACCTTGGGTATCACCATCGCCCAATGCTATGTTTACATGCAGAATT
This sequence comes from Cerrena zonata, assembly GCA_038087015.1. NCBI lineage: Eukaryota > Fungi > Basidiomycota > Agaricomycetes > Polyporales > Cerrenaceae > Cerrena > Cerrena zonata. The sequence continues at coordinate 270,743 of JASBNA010000034.1, forward strand.
GGGAACGCGATCCGAAATGGGTAAAGGTTTTAGCAATCACTATCGTGTATGTTGTTTCACGTACATCCAAGAACGAAGGCTAATGCATCAACTGTGTAGACTACTTGAGATAGGGTATACAGCATTTGCCCAACGCGTTCAATATTTCTATTCCGTACTTGCTATTGAGAATCCTTTTTTGGTTATCAAGATCGACTGGTGAGTTGAGTCGCCTTTTCCTTACAACTTAGCTATTGACCGCGTTTAGGAGTGTCCCGGTATGTCCCTCATGCTCGACTGTAAGAAAAATTTCTAATTTTCTTGGCACCATTATAGGCCGCTCTGATTCTTGGGGTATGTCTTCATTTTACATCAGTGTCGTATATGTCCAGGCTGACAGTTCACAATTAGGTATTCGCGGAACTAGCTGTTCAAGGGTATGTTCTACACTTTCTATGAACTGCCGCGGTATTGACAATTTGATGTGTCACCCTAAGATTCTACATACATCGAATATGGAGCTGTAAGCATACATGATCTGAGTCGTTGTATAACAAATCGACTGACATTATTGTAGTCAGCAAGAACCTTCTGCTAATAATTGGAACGGTGATACCCAACGTTCCAAACGGTTGTCTCCCTACTGACATGATAACAGTGCCTCCTACTCATCAGTCGACATGGTCTTTTTATCAGTACGAAACTTAGCACAAATCTTGATTGAACGACTCTCACTGACACTTCATAGATTGCATTGTCGACACGTAATAGATGTTCACTTCGTCAAGTTGAATTCGATGATACTCACTACTACAATTCAGACTCAGGTTTGATACGTGGCCAGCACTACAAACGGGTCGAGGTTTTAAGGTGTGATTCTACTTTCACTTATGCTGTAATGCAAGCAACAAGTACTCACAGAAGCATTTTAGCCGTCCATAATATCGTCTATGGTTGTTATAATGTGCACGGATGCAGTTATTGCCACGACTATGGTTTACCATCTGCATCGCAAACATTCTCAGTTCAAGAGGTACGCATTTCTGACATCATGCTCTCCATACAATTGATTGACCCTATGAATGAAGGACACAAACTATTATCAGTCGACTCGTTCTTTACTTCGTTGGTTCCGGTGCTCTTTTGGTGTAAGTCCACACACGCTTCATCTTTCAGGTGTTACTCATTATGAGCTAGTGCGGCTTCAGCTGCTATGCTGATTTGTGTAGGTCGCGCAACTGCGTCTTTAGAATTCAGGCTGGAGCAGTCGCTAAATCACCCCTGGTAGTCCCTAGTCGCCCCAAATAATTTGTTATGGGGAGGATTTGTTGTGCTATACGCGAGAGGTATGCGTTTCAAGACTACGATTCCTTTCGGCCTGACGTATGCAATTCCATAGTTCTATCGAATTCATTCTTTGGGGCGTAGGTGTTATAATCTCTCAGTCGCATACCAGTGATCATGAACTCACATATACAGTCTGAACGCTCGTCAACTCCTTCGAAACAAGGGAGGAGAGACAATCACATTCGGGACTGTCTCTTTCCATGATGAATCTGTGGTTGCCTCTGTCGAGTTGCATAAGGTCTGTATCTCGACCTTGCAGTGAATCCAACCTCTAACTAAACGGTAATCTCGGTATTAGATGCAGGTCCAGGTTGATAAGGACACCTTTGTTGCGACAGACTCAACCGTGCGTTATTCAACCATTTAAACGCACGTCACCTACAGCTTAATTTAGTGTGGAAAATGATAGAAAAAGCCCGGAGGATCCAGCTATAGGTTTACGGTGTGACTTCATGACCCCGCAGAAGCATTATGTTGTATCGTAGTGAATTTTGAAAGAGCTACAGTTTGTGCTATGATACCCAAACCTGTCCCATATATATATCTATAAACTTCGCTCTTGAAAATATCAAAACTGCTTATAGCTCCATGAAAGATATGTTGAGATAGGTTGGCCTTGAACGTGTCGAGTTAATGAAGAAACCCTAGTAGCGAACCCTGCGTCGGGCAAGACTAGACTTGCCTATTTCGGATGTACGGCAACACCCGAACATTTCAATTGGCGAGTGTCGTGGTGTTGGCTTCACTCAGGGTTCAAAGAAACGTCCAATATTAGCATTTTACGCGTACCATCACTGTGAGCAGACTCAACCTTCAGGCCAACATGGTGCGTCATATCACGCTTTTCGTCGAGGTTCCAGAACTTACCGCCTGTTTTATTAGATTTCGAAGTACTCACGACGTCATAAAGAAACAACGGCAGATGTGGGTCCATAAGCTATGTGTGCTTCGAATTCACATAAAAGTTCGGGGAATTCTGCTCTAAAGTGCGATCGGGGAATGTGTAAGTCATGTCATAACGTACGATTGACGTTTAAAAATCTCACTCTGGGAGTGTTATAAAGTCTCCGAGACAGGCTCTGTGCCTTCACTTCTTCGAAGACCTATATCTTTATCCATTAACTTCAGAATATCATGGCAAGCCTTTGGGGACCCGCACCACCACCGCCCAGTAGCTTAGGTCGCCATCGACAGCTGGCACCGACCGCTGGTGTTCACGTCTCTCCTATTTGTCTTGGTGCTATGAGCATTGGTGATAAATGGCCAAATTTGGGTAACATGGATAAAGAAAGTAGCTTTAAGCTCCTTGATGCTTTCTACGAAGCCGGAGGTAACTTCATCGATACTGCAAACAGCTAGTAAGTATGCCATTACTTCCGAGAAGCGATACTTAATAGATCTATTGTAGTCAGGACGAGACTTCCGAGGAATTCATTGGAGAATGGATGGAAACTCGCGGGATCCGTGATCAGATTATTATCGCAACCAAGGTATAAACCAAGTAACCCCTTTCAGTAGACAAAGCTCACTCGAGATATCATGACTGTCAGTACACAACCAACTTCAAGCGTGGCAACGACAGCATCAAGCAGAAAACCTCTTATGTAGGGAACAATCTGAAATCCTTGCATGTCTCTGTCGAAGCTTCACTCAAGAAACTCCGAACCGATTACATTGATGTTCTGTACGTTCACTGGTGGGACTTTGCGACGCCTTTGCAAGAGGTTATGAATGGGCTGCATAACTTGGTGGCTCAAGGAAAGGTATTGTATCTGGTAAGTCGGCGGCGTCGTGCTCTCTCTCCTATACTTCCTCAGCTGGTATAGGGTATATCAGATACTCCTGCTTGGGTCGTCGCCAAAGCAAACATGTACGCAAGAATGGCCGGAAAAACACCCTTCGTTATCTATCAGGGATTGTGGAGCATTCTAACACGGGACTTTGAACGTGAGATTTTACCCATGGTAAAGGATGAAGGTTTGTCCCGAAGTTAGGATGGTTTTATATTCAAACCCTGTCTCTCAACATATTCTTAGGGATGGCCATCGCTCCGTGGGATGTCCTTCATGGTGGGAAGATTCGTTCTGATGAAGAAGAACGGCGCCGACGCGAGTCCGGCGAAAAAGGTATATCAGACTGATTAATACACATCCAATGGTACGCTAATATAGCTCGTAGGTCGAACCATAATCGACCCGAACTGGGAGCGAAGTGAGGACGAACGCAAAGTATGCCTTGCTCTTGAAAAAGTGGCCGCGGAAGTCGGCACAGATTCTGTCACCGCAGGTGAATACTGAAAGCTTGAGAAATCATATTATCACAATATTGAAAGTTATTATTCAGTCGCTATAGCATACGTCATGCAGAAGGCACCTTATGTCTTTCCCATTATTGGAGGCAGGAAGGTCGAACATCTGAAGCAAAACATTCAGGCGCTCGACATAAATCTAACGGATGAGCACATAAAGTATCTCGAGAGCATCTTGCCTTTCGACCTAGGATTCCCAACCGGCCAATTCGTGAGCTCGTTTCTTTGTATCTCGGACAGACGAATGTCTTACTGTGATGAATAGGGGAATGGTTCTGATTACAACTTCATCTATACAAATGCAGGTACATTCGACAAATGGCCCGCTCAACAGGCGATTCGACCTGCGAAGAAGTAATAGTATGAGTATCTAAGTGGAATTGTAATTTTCGCAGATCGTTCAAATTATTGAACCTCTTTCTTCGTTGGCAATTACATGGAACAACGCGCCAGTCGTTTAAGCACGACTCCGACTTGTCGCCAACTTTGTGATATGATGACCTTGTGTCCCCGAAACAATCCGCGAAGGCTATGTGAAAGCTGCACCACATCACAATTTGAACCATTTACATCATATCCGGCAGTGAACTCATGGTTCTATCCGCCAGATGTTACGGCAGTCAAGAGATGTAATCTCACAATCGGGTGATCCCCGGGACACATGAGTCTAAAAGCCAATGAAGCAGCGGGCGGGGACGCGAAAGCCACAGCAAATGGAGCATCGAGTCCCTCACTCCTCCACAAATTCCTATGTAAACCACTCCTTATCAGCGCTACATCGAAGAGGAGACGGGTTAATGATGACATCAAAGCAATACCAAAAGATCAAGGAATTTGACCATTCCCTCCCATACAAACATTTCCTCCGACTCTCACGCATCATTGAAAAGCATAAAGCTCAAAACAGGACACATCCCCCTGAACAGACACCTGTATCGCATACAGAAATCCCCCTCTCCAGTTTCCCCAGCCTGTAACCGCCAAGATGAAACTGTCGAGCACTTCGTCATCCACTGCCCAGAACACAAGAAACATCGAAAGGGCCTCCGATCTAGAATCAGAGGTCGCTCATTCAATATCAGGCACATACTCGCAACTAAGACCCTCACCAAATCGGAGGGGGACCGATACACCCTTCTCCTGTTCATCAAAGTTGAACTTCCCGAAGCTTTGAGCTCATGAGCCCATAAGCGCCCTGTACACATCCTTGGGAGATACCTACCACACCCCTACCTGAATGCAGAACCCTGTGCCCTTGTCCAGCCACGACCCTTCATCCCGATCGCTAAGCCCTTTAGAGACTACCGTAATCTGCTCCCCTTCGTTCTTCTCCTCTTCTCTATAAGGAGACCCTGCTCACCGTGGACTATTCGGCCTGATGATCACCTGCCACCAACTGGCCGGCTTCTAAAATCTTACCTAGACGCGAACAAGTAAGCAAGAAGGGATCGAATAACTAATCATTTCTCGGGAGTCTCTTTTGTGGGGTAACAATATAGTATCTTGACATCAAATTCGATCAAGAAGGAAGAGTCCTATATCTCTGATCTATCATGGCACTCTTCACTCACGCAGGGATCGTTGAATACAATCATCTATATATTCACGCGTGTGGGAACTCGAAATCGGGGTAACGCATTACAGGTTGGGTCACATAGCTTAAACCGCTTCATATTTAAACACCACAAAGCAGCCCTCAAACCCCAAGCTCGACGAGCTCGCAATCCTACTTCCTTCGTCATAGCTACTACAGTATGGATGCCCTTTCATCCCTACCACACATCGTAGGCGGCCTCATTGAAGGCATAAGCATCTCAAACATGTAAGTCCCTTTAGATCCACTCGCTTTCAATCGTGCTTACGTCTGGTTAGACTATACGGTATTACGGTGGCTCAATTCTACGTGTATACGCAAAATTGGGATCGTGATCCGAAATGGCTGAAATTATACGCAATTGGTATTATGTATGTGAATTATTACCTATTGCCTAACTTTGCTAACCCGTGCTGCGTTGGCACAGACTGCTCGAAACCGGTTACACAGCATGTGTTCAACGTACCCAATACTTCTATTCAGTACTGTCCATTGGAAATCCTCTCTTACTCACCAAGATAGATTGGTAAACGTCATATCATCTCCTTACTTACCAGTATACTAATCCGTTGGCGATCATATTTAGGAGCATCTCTGTATGTCCTTCTACTATTTATTGTGCATTATTCATCTGTCTAATTTGACCTTGGTTCATAGGCTGTCTTAACTATTGGAGTATGTTTTATGATAAAACTTAGGTCAACACTATGTTAACAGTATATCCAAACATAGATAATTCCAGAAGTCGGTGTCCAAGGGTATGAGTATCGCTCAGTCATAGGCATCAGATATTGACGTTCACACCAGGTTCTACATATACCGAACATGGATCTGTAGGTGCTAGCTTTACTCACAACATAGCTCACTGTCGTAAACATTTACATCATAGTTGGAAAAAACATTCCCCTCGTTGCTATTTCGGTAAGTCAAATTCCGTGAGCATAGCTACTGTCATTAACGTTTTATCAGAGCTTCTTGCTTCTAAGCTGCGCTAGTCTCTTCATTAGTAAGATCCTTCGTTCTATCATCTGAATATTCTTAACATACTATCTCACAGACTGCATCATCGATATGTATGGCTATTTCCCAATATATCACTTCAAAATGAGACAAATGATATATCCATACGTTCTAGATACCGAGATGACACGTGGCTACAATTGCAAGGTAGACACGGTTTCAGGGTGAGTTCGATAGCTTCGTAAATAAACAACTGTACCAATATTAAGGTTATTTTAGCCATCCGTGATAGCGTCATGGACTACCGTTATGTTCTTGGATATGCTGATCGCTACCAGTATGGTTTACTACTTACATCGCAGACAATCCCAGTTGAAAAGGTATACCGATCTTCTCTTCATGCTACCGAGAGCCATTAAAGATATATGGTAATTAGGACAAAGGGTATTATCGGTTGGCTCATGCTCTACTTCGTGAGCACGGGTGCCATGTTAGCGTGAGTTCAAAGATATAATATGCATGAACACGCTTGCTGACGGCTCATCATGTACAAAGGACCATCTCTGGGACTATCTTAGTCTGTGTAAGTCAGCTAACTAGGTCACCATACTATGAAGCCTCACTAGCAGATCGTTTCGTACAGTTCATCGCAGCTCCAAACAACTTAGCATGGAGCGGTATGATTGTGCTATATGCAAGAGGTGCGCTAGAAGTAGTACTACCTGCGACCGAATACTCATGACCACGTAGCTCTGTCAAACTCCTTTTTCGGAGCGTGAGTTACATCTCGACTAAAACAAAATATATCAAATCATGATTGGATATAATGCAGCCTTAATGCTCGTCAAGTTCTTCGCAACAAACAAGGAGAAACTGTCACATTTGGTGGTGTTTCAATTAAAGATCACACTACACCTTCTGTCGAATTACACAAGGTTTGTATTCCCATTCCACCAGCCCTCTTGACTTATACTGACAGGGGTTATAATATATATAGATGCAAGTCCGTGTTGCTCACGATACCGTGATAAAAATAGACTCGGACGTATGTTTGATTATTAATCTTTATAACGTTGGTTAATGTTTGATATTACAGATAACCCTCGGACACGTATGCTCCGAGGTCAAGTCTACGAACGGTCTCGAATCCGGAAGCACATGTGTTTAAATTCGAAATGACATGCTCCGAAGCAATATGGAGTTGTGACACTACAAAGAATCCATTTTTATACTCTTTCGTACTGTGCTGACTATATATCGATTTCTCCTCTGACCTAAGAAACATATGACCTAGCTTCAGATTTGTATAACTGTAATATCATCGTGTAACAAGCAGAATAAAAATTACAGAGAGCTCGTAGACACATGTTGGAATCATTGCGGAAAGCGAAGACAATATAAGATTATACCGTAGCCAGCGCTGATTTATGGGAAAAGTGGACTGGTGCTACACGCTAACAAGGGCTACAATAGTTTGCTGCCTTATCCATAGAACGTCAAGGGGAATCCCAAGAACTCGCACTGCGCCTGCTCCCTGAAGTCACTCATGAAACTCGGTGATTGTAACTGCCGCAACGGTTTTCCATTGACATTCTTCGTCGTCACTGGCTCCCATTTGCTCATCGCTTTGAACTGAGCAGCAGTATCTGGGAAACCCTTGGCGATTAAGAAGGCAGGGTCTGGATTAGGGTTGAAGGTTCGCGCGAATGAGGTCCAGATATCAACAGATTGTTGCATGAATGGAAGGTCGTTGTCGTCGCGGAACGGACTGGTTGTGGTACTTGGAAGGGTTCCGAAAACATACGATAGCTCGCCTCCGTGACATCTAGAGAAATTGATTGAAAATTTAATAAGAAGTTGTATAATGGAATGACATGGACTCACTTGAAGTATTCTTTGTTGGTATCACCGAAGGGATGTTCATCGTCAACTGGCGCTTGACAATGAGGGAAGATTTGATAACTCCTGTTAAACTCGTAAAACCAGACACTCTTGAGCAGATTGTGTTTGACCATTGAGAATGCAGTAGCTTGGTCGAGACACCTGAACTCCACATTGGTGGTGACCCTGGAAGTGACGTTGAATACGTCGGTGATAGGGTCCGAATCAGTTGGGACCGGGAATAATGGACTGCCAGTGACGTTCAATGGAAGGTCCGCAGTCACCAAAGCTTCAGTCAAATTTCCACTTGTCTATAAATAAGTCAATGTTCAGTCAATCGAGAAGGAGTTGGTCGGCATACAGGAAATGGAGTGAAGGGAGAGCCGTCATCTCGCATGAAACCCATCAGCGTATGGACGTTTGCTATAAGTCCAGTACCGTTGAGAGGAAGCTCTTCTGATATGAGGAAAGTCCCGTCAATGACCAAGAATCTACATGCATATGTATAAGTTCTATTTCACTCGGATATCATCAATAACCGACTTACTTGGCTTGGTCTGGTAATGCAACGAGCTGATGAGCATCAAATGCTCTCAAACAAGCCAGTTGGTCACTGGCAGCATCACATCCAGTCTCTTTCAAGATCGGATTCACGGCAACAGCGACCTCCTGAGGAATGGTAAAGTAGTTCGAGTATGTAGCCGCGAAATTCGATCCTGCTAGGTTACTCATCGGTATAGCACCTACGAACTTCCCGATAGCTTTCGGTGAAGCCATCAATGCTCGAACCGAGGCAGCACCAGCAGACTGTCCAAAAATCGTGATGCGCTCCGGGTCCCCTCCAAAAGCAGTAATGTGCTCGTGCACCCAGTCTAAAGCGAGGATCTGATCCGCTAGACCAAAGTTGCCGTTGGTCTTGCCATCCGCAAGAGCAAGGAAGCCGATAGTGGATAAACGGTAGTTGATAGTGACGACAACCACGTCTCCTCGGGAGACTAAGCTTCCGCCGTCATAGACCGCGTCCGAACCTTCCCCATTGGTGAAGGCACCTCCGTGGATCCAGAACATGACCGGCTTCAAAGATGACTTGGAAGCTGTACCTTGAGGCAATATTGGAGTGAAGACGTTCAAGAAAAGGCAATCCTCGCTGCTAGAAGGATTGCCAGTCTGGACACAAGGTGATCCAAATCTGGTCGCAGAAATAGACTTTGAGCCAGTGAACTTAGAAGCATAAGTGAATCTTTCGGGCTTGTTCGCGAAAGGAATTCCAAGGAATCTGAAAGAGCGAATGTCACGGAATCTGGAAGAAGTATGAAATCATCTGTTATTCTCTCAGGATTGCGCATTCAGAGACTCACCCTGTGAATGTCAAATCTTGAGACGTGACGTTGATCAGGTTTTGTGGAGTGGGCACAGCACCATCACCGGCACTCTGGGAACACAAAGCAGGCAGTTTGCTGGAGCAGGATACGGTGCTTACATGGCCATCTTCGTCAATGGCTCGACAACCATTGCCACTGGACGCGATCCAGAATTTCTGACGAGGTACGAATGTACCCTGAAATGTTTCGGATCGCAATACCGGTGTTATATCCTGGGAGAAGACGGTTTGGTTCACGTTGAGGAGTTGTTCGTTCAGCCCAGTACAAGCCGACGCTGCAGACGAATGCGACTGCTGTGCTAGAATTATTACGCTCCTATGTCTGGACACAGTACCCACTAAGAGGATTGATTTTAGCACGTTATAAATATGAAGTGAGGTATAATCAGCTTACAGTTCAGATCGTTGTGATAAAGTAAACGGATAGGACCTTTGGCAGCAATAGCCTGTACGCAAATCGCTACTAAGGACAATATTAAGACGGCTAAAGGCATAGTGAACGAGCACACATAGAAGTTGACTATCCTCTCTGAAGGATATAAGGAATGCGAGGCGGGGTTGGGTTTATATACAATCTGGAGAGCCATTCGATGAGATAGTGGTTCGTGATGCATTGATGCCTCGGTGTGGGATTTAACCTATACTCGTAAACCGAAGCACATTCGATGCAAACAAGCTATACATGGTACTGAATGCCTCGAAACCCGAGATAATTGGCTCGTGACCAACGTAGTATAGCTGATTCCATCCAGAAATAGAGTGATCATAACATAGAAGGTCATTGGAAGTCACTGACTGAAGACCTTTCGAGTTCTTGCGCAATTTCGATGGCGGTTCTATATCAACTTATGGCATATATCTTCGAGACGGAAACCAAGCGGGCTTGGGGATGCAATAATAGTTACAAAAAATGGTACCGGGATTGAATTGATTTGCACTCCATCCCACGTTCGATGGAGCGGGGTTCCGGACGAGTAAGATGTAATGACATGGACTCATTAGTTTGAGGAATCGTCGGGGTTGATAATGTCAGTGGAATCGTCAGCTCGTCGAGTTCGTCGGTAGAGTGAACGCAGTAGCGTTAGAAGTAAAATCGGTTTATAATGAGCGAACTGCTACCTGTTTGAGAGTCATGCTAGTATCGAGGTAAAGTCAACAAGATATAAGTATGACAGCTCCTATAGCTCACTAAGTGATTTTTCCTCAAACCCAACAGATGGCCACCGTCACCATTGTCTTCAACATTACTTCCTTTCAAACATTCGTGCATGATCGTAACGCCTCGAGTGGAGACTCCCTGCACAAGTACTGGTAATCTAGACTCGGATGTTCTCGTCACCGGCGTTGATGAAATCTTGCATAATCTGACAGTTTTTGTTTTCCTTGTCTGAGGGAGTGTAATGTGGCATGATAGGGTAGACTGTGAGGAAAGGGACTCTAGATGTCCGTTGTCATAATCGTGTTCACCACTGTGACGAAGTCACCGTACTTGTGACTCTCAGTACTGTCACGGTGGTGCCGTAGTAGAACTCTTTTTGAAATTTCAATCAATCAATCAATCAATCACTAGCAATGGAGACTCTGAGGCTGGTACTACAGGCACGATGGACATTATTCTGAGCAATGTGTGAACATTGAGTTTGGGATGATGTATTTCATTGCTTTGGGGGTTGGTGCATTATGTATATGATGAATTCCAGCTTTTGACATTGTCAGAATATGTAATGTTTACTAAACGACGTTTGAAGCAGAGCTCAAAATGTCGCGATGTGGACCTTTAGAAAATCGTTATTTACTCGTCCCTAGTCTTCACTAACAACAAAATATCATATTGGAAAAACATCGTAGACGTCAGCATGTCTGTAGTAAGTACGTGTACGATACCAACTTTGAGAGTGTTCGCTAAAATACATTTACGAGCGTGAATTACTCGTTGATATATGTAAATATCTGACAAAACACCGCGAACGATATGACATTACAATTTTCTCATCCGTAGAAGGCCAATGGAAATCCTAAGAACTCGCATTGCTCCTTTTCCCTAAATTCAGTCATGAAGCTCGGTGACTGTAATTGGCGCAAAGGCTTCCCGTTAACATTCTCGATCGTCACCGGTTCCCATTTGCTCATCGCTTTGAACTGAGCCGCATTGTCTGGGAAGCCCTTCGCGATTAGGAAAGCAGGGTCGGGATTCGGGTTGTGGGTATGTGCGAACGAAGTCCAGATGTCGACGGTTTGTTGCATGAAGGGGAGATCTTTGTCGTCGCGGTATGGGCGGCCTGTAGTACTTGTAAGGGTCCCAAAAGCGTAGAATGTTTCCCCTCCGTGACATCTACAAGAGTTGTTTGGTAAAGCGGAGAAATAGAGTTATGAAATATCTACTCACTTGAAGTATTCTTTGTCAGGGATTTCCAAAAGGATGATCGTCGTCGATGGGTGCTTCGCATCGAGGGGGGTCAGGGTTGAAAGCAAGCGGTTGGTAGCTCCTATTGAACTCGTAAAACCAAACACTCTTGACTAAGTTGTGCTTCACCATAGAGAATGCAGTGGCCTGATCTAGGCATCTGAATTCTACGTCTGTGGCGACCCTCGTAGTAACATTGAAGACGTTGGTAACAGGATCAGAGTCAGATGGCTCTGGGAATAGTGGACTGCCAGATACGTTTAGAGGAAGCCTTTGCATCGACCAAGGCCTGAGTCAGATTTCCACTTGTCTTCGATGATTGTGTCAGTTTTCAGTTTTCAGTTCTTAGGAGTGTAGGTTAACCGACGTACTGGAACTGGAATAAAAGGCAGACCGTCATCTCGCATTATGCCCATCATTGTGTGAACATTCGCTATCGGATTAGAACCACTGAGAGGGAGTTGATCTGAAGTAATGAACGTTCCGTCAACGACCAAGGAACTGAACTGGATGTTAGTATATGTTGACCAAAAGTATGACAGAATTGTCCAACGTACCTGGCTTGATCAGGCAATGCGACTAGTTCGTGAGCATCGAATGCCCTCAAGCAAGCCAATTGGTCACTCGCAGTGGTACATCCTGTCTCATTCAGGATCGGATTCACGACGTGGGCGACCTCCTGAGGGATGGTGAGATAACTCGAATACGGGGAGGCAAAATTCAACCCTGCTAGGTTACTCATTGAGATAGCTGCCACGAACTTGCCAATAGCCTTCGGCGACGCCATCAATGCTCGAACGGAGGCGGCACCAGCAGACTCTCCAAAAACTGTAATTCGATCTGGGTCCCCTCCAAAAGCAGCAATGTGCTCGTGAACCCAGTCCAAAGCGAGTACTTGATCCGCCAAGCCAAAGTTGCCGTTAGTCTTACCGTCTTCCAGAGCCAGAATCCAATAGTAGATAGGCGATAGTTGAAGGAGACAACTACTACATCTCCTCTAGACGCAAGATTGCCACCATCAGAGGTCGCATCGGAACCTGCTCCACTGATAAAGGCACCTCCGTGGATCCAGAACATGACCGGTTTCAAATACGACTTTGGAATTGTTCCTTGTGGTAGAATCGGGGTGTAAATGTTCAAAAAGAGACAATCCTCGCTGCTGGATGGATTTTCCATTTGGACACAAGGTGATTCGAATTGGGTCGCAATGATAGATCTGGATCCAGTGAATTCGGAAGCATAAGTGAATCGATCGGGTTTGTTTGCGTAAGGGATACCGAGAAATCTAAACGAGCGAACGTCCCGGAACCTAACAAAATGATGAATTCAAGTATCTATATTCTATTTTTGACACTCACCCCGTAAACGTCAAATCTCGAGACGTTACGTTGATTATATTTTGTGGAGCGGGTATTGCGCCGTCTTCGGCACTTTGGGAACATAGGGCAGGCAGCTGAGTTGCACAGGAGACATTGCTCACATGGCCATCCTCGTCAACGGCTCGGCAGTCCTTGCCATTAGATGCGATCCAAAAATTTTGACGAGCTACAAATGTACCCTGAAAAGTCTCCGAGTGCAGCACCGGTGTGATCTCCTGTGAGAATATAGCCTCGTTCACATCCAGAAGGCGTTCACTCAATTCAGCACAAGCAGAGACTGCTGACGAGTGCGACCGCTTGTCTAAGATGAGCACGCTCCTGTGCTCGGACACAGTACCCACTGCAGAAATGAGAATCAGCACGCAGATATAACATAGGGTAAAGAGTGTCTTACAATCCAAGTCGTTATGGTAGAGCAGACGTATAGGATCCGGACCTTTAGCGGCGGTGTGTCGTGCGAAGGTGGCTACTAGTAGAACCACTAGCGACACCAAAGGAGAGTCTTAGCATACTGCTTCACTAGATCGTACGCAGAGGACTATTCTGAGTCTGACGGACGTCAGGGATGTCATATCTATATTTAAGTTCGTCTGTGACAGGTAGGGGTCGCCTGGTTTCCAAAAGGAGATATATCGAGTTGAATTTGTCCTGTAGGCGCATGTCTGACGGTCCCAAGTGATTTAGTGAAATTCGCAGGCAGTGGTGTCCTACGGTCTTCTTGTACATCCGAAAATATATCATTCAAAAGACAAGGAATGCAGACAGAAGGCGGTTTTGGTACAACAAACGCGACAGTGTCTTTAAGATTATACAATTTTCAAACGAACCGTGGATGAGTCCTGGAAGTTCTAAGCACAATAGATAGTACTAGAATGACACCTCCTCGCTAATGTAGTATTCCATTAGAAATTTGGTCCGCGCTGAACAAAAGAACGTTGACAGACTCATGAAGCTTTGAAGAGTAAAGCTTTAAAGCTTGGAAGCGTAAGGGTCTCGGGCCGGCGGGGATCTCAAGAAGCTCGATAAACATGGGTAGACGACTTCCTTAGTGCAGAGAACCAGTGACCAGACGGATAGTATGAAATAGCTAGTTTGGGCTTGGACAAAATGCTATCGAGGTGGATATGGCCTCAACTACTTGCGAGAAGAGTCAAAGGGGCTGGTGGTTGCACTGTTGCAGGCAGCAGAGTGAGAAACACAGACTTGGACATGAAACTTGAGGTGTGACAGTCACTACGTGACGGCACGCGTTCAGACGCGTGTAACGCGTCCATAATGACTTTGCTTTCTACATATGGTTTAGAATTTGTTTCCTTCCTTTCCTTTCCGATACTGACATCGTCGTCAATATGAATAGAGAGGATCCTATAGAAATTTCCTCGGACGAGGAGGAAAACTATAGCGCACGACGGACACTCCTCGAACCCGCCATTCGCTCAGTGGTCGACGCGTTAGGTGGTTACGAAGGCGGACTGTACAGACTCGGAGATGAATGTTATGGGTGTTTGAAGGATTTGAAGAAGTTCTGGAGGAAGGACGATACTGACGACGAGCGAACGGTTGCACGTATCTTCTGGGAAACAAGACTCTTACCGAACGACCTTATACCCATCCTATTGGAGACGGCTGGAAAAGGTCACTTTGAAGATAAGCGTGCTATTGCATGTGCAGACCTCATGACAGCTATGACATGGCCTATTGACCTCGCAGAAGAACTCCGGGAGATCGAAGAGATGGACGAACGAACGGACTACACTCAGCTCTTACAAGCGCACCTAGCTTACAAGGCTGCATTACTCAAGCCTGGTGTCATGCAGGCTTTATTCGGCATCATGCTTTCATGTCTATCCAAAGATACAAAGACAGAGAGGACCGATCGAGATGTACAGATCATGAACGTCGTTCTATATCTGATTCGAAACCTCGCCTTCATCAAGGATCTCCCAGCGAACATGCACCTCAGCGCCGACCAAGCCGAATATTCCTCGATGCAAACTCGTCTTGTTAAGGCCCTCTCGGAGACAAATACATTCGACTTGCTGCTCATGATGGCTTCGAACGCCCCAACAGACCCCACTTATAACTCTTGGAACACACTCATCCTGGAGATTTTTTATCTGCTCTTTAGAGGACTGAAGCCTTCTTCGTTGATCATTGACCAGACAAAGGTAAATATTTTTTCCAAATATATATACAAATCCGCTGACAAACCTGAACAGCAACCTGCGAAAGACTTGCAACGTCTATTAGCCGTTGAAGACGGAAGAAAACGCAACATTTCACGGAACGCTTCATCCCGTCACTCGCGCTTTGGCACAACCATCGCTATAATGTCAAATCCTAAGAAGCAGACTAAGCCTAAAGCTCAGGCTCCTGACGAAGATGCGACTGAGGCACCCACTGCAGATGGCGACAAGTCAGCTCCATTATTTGTTCTCCACCGACAACGAGCCTTGCATCGTGACGCAGGGTCCGTTCTTGACATGTCCTCTGCGAAACGGGCGAAGATCCAGAAGAAGAACAAAACCGATGAACTTGGACGAGAGGATAATTTATCCTCGGAGGCTAGGTCAATTATACAAGGGATAGCTAGGACTTTCATCGAAGCTTGCTTCAATCGTATGTCTATAACTTTCTACGTGTTACACTTGCAATTAATGTTATATGATGACCTTTAGCCTTTCTCTCGTCCTTACTCAAGGACATCAAGGCTGAACGACCTAAAATTACTGAGAAAGATAATTTGCGTTTGCTCTACTTGACAAAATGGTTCCTGGAGTATTTTCATCTCCTTCGAGCCCAAGACAAAGAACGGGTCTGGGATTACGGACTCGTTGCTGAAGTCATCGAACGGGGTTGGATTGCGTGGGTCCTCAAACGTATCCGCGAAGCTGGTGAAGAGAAGGTAAATTACCCAAACATGTGGAATAATATGACATTCTCAACTTTGCTTTTAGCCGAAACTCTGGACTGAACTACAAGCCGGTATCGAATGTCTAACTCAATTAGTCACTCTTGTAGATGCCATGGCAAGTACCGACTCCGACCCTGAAATTGCCGAAACGGCACGGATTCTTCAACAACAGATCGTATATAACGGCGAGATTCTCGATATCACTTTGGAGAGTGTGCGGACGTACAAGGAAGGTACACAAAGCTTGAGGTACCTCGACTCTAGTGTTCACTTGGCCTACGCACTCTTGAGGATGCTTGAAAGGTGGTCGAAGAGGAGTGGGGAGATGTACGTCCGGAAGAAAGCTAAGAAAAAAACCAAAGGTAATCTGAGAATTCTTCTACCTTCTTGTTCGTCTCTTATTTTGTTAATAGCTCGAAGGGATCACGATACCGAAGCTGGACCCGTACCTGACGTCGAAGAGGAACCAGAACCAGAGCCTGATGAGGAAGTGATCCATGAGACAATGTTCACTTTCGATTCTTTCGAAGCGGTATGTTTCATCCAAATAATTGCCACAAATCTTCGTTTGACCGCTTGTCTTCTCGTAGCGATTCGCACATCCGGATATTACAAACACGTTGCTCACGTATCTTTCTCGATACGAAGAATTCAGCTCTGCCGAAAATATGAAACGAGTAGTTAACTTGATTCATCGACAGGCTGTCAAGGCGAAAGCGGAGGGTCTTTATTTCCAAGTAAGGTTTATATCACTCTTCGCTCAGTAACATGTCTAAACCCACTCTCAATGTAAGGTCTCGACGTTCAACTTGTTCAAGTCTATCCTGGCATCGGAGAAGACTCTTCCAAAGGACAAATCGTACAAAGAACTCGTCATGTTGATCAACTTCATCCTGCGTCAATTCTTCAAAGCCGTGGAGGGAGACTCGTTCTTATTGGTCCAAGCATTCTTCCCCAAGAACCGTGGTCAGTGGAAGAACTTCTCGAGCTGGGAACCTGAGGAGAGACCAGGAAGGAAAGGTCGGGAGCCTAAGGCTCTTGCAGAGTTGCAAGTTAAGTCTGGATTCAAGTGGAGTGAAGAGCTCGCTATTGCGATCGCGGCTCTACTAGAAGAGGGAAAGACGTCGCTGATCGATTGGACCAAGGAGGTAAGGTCTTCATTATTCAGCTACGGATTTTCGGATGCAGTGCTAACAGATGCTTAGATCTTGATCATGGTGATGGGAATCCGTCAACGTATCGTCGAAGACACCGATGGTTCTTCTTCTCAAGTGAAAAGTGAAGATGAAGATGAAGACCTCACGGATGAGCAAATCAAAGCGAAAGCAACTGCGAAGGGCGAACTATCTAGTGAAGCAGCTAGCAAGTTTACGGACTACAGTACGCCGTCTCCTGCATTTGACGATACGATTCCTTATCGTTTCACTAGTGATTCCATACATCAACGATGAGCAAGCCAATGCTGCTACGAAGGATCCTCATCTCAAGCTACTTTTCCGTCTTGTCAATTTCTTCGTGCGCGATGAAGGTAATATCCTCGGCCTATAGACTCACTAAATGTGGTAATCTAACTCTTACATGTAGATGCCGACGAGCCGGAATGGTACGTTCCTGCAGCAATCTTCCCAGCGGAAATGCAGAGAACCTTGAATGTCATTAATCAATTCCTCGACAACCCTATGGATCTTGAGGGCAAGAAAGCGTCAGAACTATTGCAGAAGAAGCGCAAGAGACGTAGACGTCGGCGGTCACCATCTAACTCTGGTGATGATGAAGGTTTGATGGATGATGAACCCAAGAAGCGAAAGAGAAAGGAGAAGAAAAAGAAGGAAGAGAAAATGTACAAATCGGCTACCTTGATTGAGGACAGTGACGCCGACGAGGAAGAGATGAAGGCCTTCTTTGAGAAGGAGAAGGCATTACGACAGCGAACAGCTCTCGCTGCAGCTTCCACTGGAAAAGTGGCGACGATGAAGGCAACTGGTACGAAGAAACGTCGTAAAAGAAATCCGGCGGATGGCGCAGGTGATCGAAAGCGAAAGAAGAGCAATGGTTCTGATGAAGAGGAGGAACCACCTATTCCAGAACCCAACCCTGCAGTAATAGCTATTATCAATTCCTCGGATGAGGAGCAGTTTGACCCCTTTGCATCACCGAAATCGATGTCCAAAGCATCTCCTAATGATGCACCGAAACCTCGCCCACGACCTCGGCCTCGAGCGCGAAGACGAGATTCAAGTCCAGGTACATCTGAAGCCGTCACCTCTCCGCCACCATCTGAACCATTATCTCGTGCATCGAGTGCCCTTCCGTCACGTTCATCTCCGGCCATAGAGCTTTCATCCGACGAAGATATCGTGGTGCAACAATATACTATCAAAAGGAAACCCATAGTCATATCCGACGAGGAATGATTAGATACTTCGGCGATACCTCGATTTAATGCTTTCGTTTTGCTTTCGATGCTCTGTATGTCCCTCCATTTAATATTACATTTGAAGATTATGTTGGGAGTGGTCCATAGGAAATAGAATTTATAATACACAAGGTGTGTGCCAAGGCAGTTGTTTCCTGCTTGCTGATACTGATTTTCGAAGGTGTGTCATGTCTCGCTGAGTCTTTCCCTATCAAGATTAAATATGCTATTGAACAGGGTTTGAAAAGCAACTCGAATCGAATCTTAATCGTTCTCATACTTGCTATAGTAGATCGATCCTAACTTCTCCGCCTCCTCCTGGTCGACAGAGATTGGTATTGGTCCGCCAACCGAAAAGATCATTGTCCTTCGTGCCTCCACATACTCCATATAATTCACCTTCAGTTCAACCACATCTGCTCTATGAAATTTTCCTGGTGAATGTTCTACAAGGATTAATTGTAGCTCCCGTATCCACTCTAAGTCCCCTAGGATGTCCATATCCACCTCAATGTCGGAATCGGAGTCGTCATTCCGACCTTCCATTTCGAAGCTTGATGGAGTCAGGAGGGTTTCCATGCTTGGTGCACGTCTCGGGACCCTCTTGCCAACATTTCTAGACTCTGCTACACCGCTAGTACCATATTCCAACAAACGTCCGAGCGATACCGCAAAGGCCCGTGGAAATTCGAGCTCTGATGGATTAGTAGTGTCTATCACTAGCCAAACCGCGATGTGTGAGTGCAAGTACATCTTGCGTCGTTTGGTCATCCGGAACCCAGAATATCCGCTATATCTTCCTTCGGAAAGAACCACGGGAATAGCCTCTCCGGTGAAGTTGAAGTAGCCTTCATCGTCCATACATCCACCTGGAAGGCCATGTACCCAATGTGTTGGACGCCATATCATATCCCGCGTTTTCACGTACTCAGTAACAGTGGTATGTGGAAATCGGGGGAAAGTGGAAAGCTGGTATGAAGGGGGAATGCTATAGAGCGATCCGAGCCAATGCGCCTTTCCTCCATTAGCCAGAATTTGGCTAGCCAATGCAATAGTGGCTCCCATCCTATCATGCTTGCCGAATCTCAGAGGGTCAAGGGACACCCCGAATAACTGCATGATACTGAAAACCATATCCACGGGACGAGAGGATGTTCGTAATAACGCACTACGCCAGATTGCCTGGTATTTCAAGTCCTCGTTGTCATCTGCAGCAGTCAATGCTCCATACAAGGCTGCTTCCTCCTCCGAATCCCTTATCTCTCCGAAGTTCCTGCACATCCTTGAATACCCTGCATTCTTCATTGACACCTGGTGTTCTTCCAATAAATGCCGTAAGTCCGCGCATCCCGACTTGGTTGGCACGACTTCCCGACCGTCAAATTTCCATAATTCGGGATACGAACTTTGTGGCATAGACCCCTTGTGGCACCAGAATATAACAACGGCACGTTTTGGTACTAGTGCTTCTTGGAGAGTCCACGCTCTGTAAACCCAAGCCGTCCCCTCTCTAACGCTGGCTAGGCGCTGGATACCACCTGGTAGGACGTAACACACCTCGCAGCACTTGTAAATCCAGTACATCCGACTGATTTGCCATGCCTTGTCCATCTTGTTTGTCTGTATGATGCAAAGCTTGTCGAGCCAGAGGTATTGTATGGTGGGTAAAGCCGCGACGCATGCGTGACGAAGTACGCTAAGACTAATAGGATCCCCGCTCTCTGCGCCCTTTACTACAAATGTCCCTACTTCTTCGATCCAGTAATGAGAATCGGTCGGATCATCTATCATGGGATTTCCACGCCATACGTAGGAGATGGCCGCGTATGAACTCGATGGGAGGTCCTCATATTCGTATAGACGCAGTTCGTCGTCCTCAAGGAAAGCCTTACATTCAATAAAGCGATAACGACAGGCCGTTGCAGAAGATGTGATGTCGAAAAGATTATTCGTAACTGAAGCTAGTTTAGACGAAAACACAAGCTTCCCGGATTCTGACCTGCCCGATGGATGACTTGAATCAGAAGTCATATTTTCGTGTTGTCTGTTTCCTGCTTGATGCTGGGGCCTTCCTGAAGGAAACAGTCTTTTTCGAAGTCTACAGCGATGTGGTTTACACCTAAAGTGAAGGAGGTCAGAAAACAGCGCCGCACTGCCCACGGGAGAGTTTAATAAGCATTTATCGATGGTATCAGCTCACCTGACAGTTCGCAGGCCTATAACATCGATATCATACCTAGAGGGCGGGAGGTGGCCTGTTTTCACTCCATTCAAATTTCAATTTCTTCGCTGTACACGACGAAGGTGAGACTCTCAGTTTATAAATTTATAAATACTAAGCTGGGTGATTCTCTTGTGTATGTCTCAACGAGTCGTAATGGTACGCAGCAAGCTTCCGAGAACTAGTTGTCACCATCTACCTTCAATATTCAGTCTTGACGAACTTGGAGGCTTGATGGAAGATGAACCTGCGAAGAGAAAAGAGAAGACAAAGAACTGTAAAAGGCGGCTATTTTGCAAATTGCTGAGAAACCTTATTTCAAGATTCGGAAGGCGATGTTGAAAGAGCGAGCTCTCGCTACAGTTTCCCTTGTCAAAGTAAGTTGCAACGATGAAGGAAACCAAGCGAAAAGAGCTGGTATACACGAGGAAGATCGACCTAGTCTGTGTCGTCAACCGGACTTCAGAATACATACTAAGAGTCGTTATCGTTGAATACTCAAGGACACTTTGCTCCCTTCGTATCGCCATAAACGTCCAATGTCGGGTTATCTTCTGACCATTCACCGACCCTCGACTGCCAGTGATGCCAGTGATAGCACGAAGACAAGATTCAAGTCCAAGTACCATAGTTTGAACCAATACCTTGTGCGTCGACTCGGGTACCTTTCCGTCCTACCTCAAGACGCCATCCGACGAACGTATGTTCTTCTTGTTGAGTCATCCCACATACATGGTCAGAGTTTGATATCTCCATGACCATGATCGGAATTAAACTATTCATGGAGTAGAACGAATACTCGTGAAGAACATTAGCGGCTTCGACAGCCCTACAATCGGAAGTATTATGCAATGCGGCGGTGAGCATAGCTTAATAACGTTTGAACAAGTCGTTACTTCGATGATCAATTGACCGTCTTCAAGATCAGAACGTTGTGATCCATTGCCCTTCTTAGGCTTCTACAGCCTCCACATCACCACGAGAAGCTCAGAAATCTTCTTTGTGCATATTGAGCGACTGCACAGCCGGGCAGACATCCGCTGCAATGCACGGACAATGCGATTTATTCAACTACCCAGATGCAGACAACCTTGCGATAGCTTCAGATACTAGTGTATCTAAAGTTATCCTCATTTTTTCTCCTTTATGGAATAGGGACCTCCGCTAGTTGTAGACCGTTATTGCTACCATTGCATTGCCGGGGTTTGCTTGGAAATTGTATTCGTCTTCCATATCCTGTCCATCAAACCACGCTTTCTGTTAATAAGTGATCGAGACTAGGCGAGCTAATTGCTCCACTGGTACAATATTGCTCGCCTACTGGGTTTCTTATATATGATCCGCTCATCTTCAACTCTTATATCTTTTCACGCCGCCAGTTCTTGCTCCGCATCCACTTACATTACTTTAACATGTCTGAATTAGGTCTCACGCCTGATCAAGCTATCGCTCTACTGTGAGAATTTGCCTACCCTCTAACTACAGAGCTATACGCTTATTTAGTTATCTCCTCAAGCTCGGAGATGCGGCCATATAAAACCATTCTAATAGTGGCATTAGGTTGGTAATATTGTACTATTTTCAAAAATAAATTCTATATTCTGAATGTATCACCAGCTCTTGGTACATATGATGCAATTATGACTTTACCAAGTGAAGTCAGATGCATCTGGCAAAGAAGGTTTAGCATAGGGACAATACTATATCTTTCTATAAGATATGGAATGATCTTTAACATGCTTTTCCAAGTTCTTTATGCTTCCAGTGTCTCAAAAACCATAATAGTAAGTAGAAATTCTATATAAAATTAGAATTATGTGTATTAATCACATTGACTAGGGGTGAGAGTAATCTCAAACATACTAAGCTATCACTTCTAACAGATAAGCCAGTTGCAAAGCACTAGCTGTCACTATTTATTTTGTAGATATACTTTTTGTCAGGCTTGTCTTTGCAGGTAATGTGCTATTTTATCTTCTAAAGTGTTACCAAAACTTACACTCATTTGTAGTCTTTTCCTGTGTGCGTGTTTGGAGCATCTGCCAACACCAGTGGTTTCCTACTGTGGTGGTATTTGTTCTAAGTATGTCTGATCCTGCTATCAATGCAGTAAGTTTTGAGATTCACTTTGGTGAGATGGTACTAATTAAATGATAGTATTCTAACAGGATAAATTTTCTGGCACAATATGAAGTTGTATTGTCAGGCCCCTTGATAGGGTGCTGGTCATCTACAGATATCCACCAATATCTTTAGTGAGTCAGACTAGATTATATTTAATCAATAATGCTAATAATTCCAATAGCTGTTTGTACTTGGCCTTTACTCAAGCATATATATGCTTATATGATCTTTATAGTGGGGGTAATAACCAGAGCTATTGCTGTGGCTACAGATGCTGTAGTACTAGGCTTGACCTTATGGAAAACAATCCATATTTTCAAAGTAAATAAAGAGGTTAGGGCCAACAGCAAGCTTACTGTTATGTTAGTATATAATGGTATGTTGTATTTTTATGTCACTCTATATCACATATGACTAATCCTTATACTGATAGGCTCTATTCAATTCTGGTAAGTTCAACATAGTTTTATTGACTTAAGATTTTACTGAGTTTTTACAGCATACTACTTATTATCAATGTAGTTGCAATGCTTCTTGATGTTTTGTCTGTTGCAACTGATACAGTAAGTATCCATAGATAAGGTTCCCTGCACTGATTCTTATTGACTTGATTCAACAATAGGTTTCTTCAAATGCATCAACTTTTATTTATATTCATGATGTGTGAGTAAAGTTATAACCCTCAGTTATTTATCTGATATAATTTCAAGCATTACCTCCATCATCTTCTCACACTTTATTCTGGATCTCCGCTCTGTCTATCACAGTAACCCTATGGAAACTGTCACAAAGCACTCAACTGTACACTTTGCCTCCAGGGTAGAAGGGAATATGGGAGCTACCTTGAGCACTCAAAGTTATTGGGCTAGTAGTGGAGATGAAACAGAAACCATACAGCACTCAGAGTACCCATTCTATGATGGATTGACTAGAACCAAAGAAGAGGCATCAGAGCCTGAGTGAGTGTTGCCATTCTTACCCAATAGAACCTGACTAATCTAGCCCTATTCATAGACACAGATATTCTAATTCTCATGTTGATGAGGTCTCTGCTGATGGCAATGTTGAACTGGAGAGGATGGCCTAGGTTTGGTTATCTGTATGCCTGACTCAATTTAGGTAGACCACTCAGTACTCTCTTTATGTTATTTGATGACATTCATATAAATGGCAAGAACTGGAGCATGAGATAGACAATGGGACAAGGTGCAATCATGACCGTAAAGTTTGATCTGTAAGGTAGCGGCGACGGCTACAAACGCATCCTATCAGCGGCGAAGCAACTGTAATGCTAGTTCTTCCTCTTCTTCCAGTGTGGTAGGCAGCAAGCTCGGGGTCGTGCCGTTCTGTTTGACGCTCTTTTGCCTCTTAGGAAGAGGAACGTCGTCTTCGGGATCGGACTGAGATGGTAAGTCGAAGTCAGGGGTTACATAGCCATCGTCGTCTTCGGGAAGAGATGCAACAGCGGCACCCATATCGAGACCCTCAGCCTAGTATAAAGGAACAGGATTAAGTCGATAATGTCAGTAAGAATACCAAAACAACGAACCTCGCGTTCCCGTTCTTTCCGCTTTCTCTTCTTCTCTCTCTTCTTTTCCTTCGCCTCCTCCTTATCAAGAACATCCACTTCCGACATCTTACCCCTCTCGCTCTCCGCAAACTTCTTTCCAGCCTCCTTCACATGATTCTTATCCTTGAACACTTCTTCCATCGCCTTCATCTCATACAACTCATGAGCGTTACCCTCCTCGTCAAACACCAACTTGTGTCCTTTAGGACCATTCTTCGCTATGGCTTTCTTGGAATTAGCCATCTTCTGTTTCCGTTTCGATGTAAATTCCGAGTCATCAATTGCTGGGATACCTTCGAGCTGGTGATCGGCACGTTTGAGAGTGATGAAATCATCATCATCGTCAACATCGGCAGAATGGTCCACTAATTTGGTGTAATGTTCGGATAGGATACTTTGATTCTTGCGCTCGAACATACGGTCGTATTTCGTTCGGACCTTGGTCGACTAAAATAGTATGAGTATCTTCTAACACGACGCCGCAATGTGAAGAGATACATACCTTATCTGCTTGTTCAGGTCCCGCAGTTTTCGGACTGGCCTCGTCGTCGTCTTCCTCGCTCGAACTGTGTTCGGACATACTTTCGTCCTCCTCCTCGTCGCTGCTCTCTGCCACGGCGCCTTCGTTATCAGATTTGTGTTGGAAATTGGCGACGCTATGAGATGCGTTTTTCTTCTGCCTTGCCATCTCCTTATTGATGAACTTGACTCTCGGTGCACCAGGTAGACCTAAAGATTCTGCGAACCGCTCGATAGGGAGTTCACCGAGTTTAAAGATGGATTTATCTTTATGGAGGTGAACCGATTTGAGGTAGGATACGAATGCCTAAAGAAAATAGAAATGAACTTCCAACTCGAGAAACGTCGAAAGAGATACATACTCGCTGTCCAAGGTACTTGATCTCGGGCTCCTGGAACGCCAGTTTTTGCAGCTGATTCTCGATGGTCTGAGTCTTGCTCGCTTTAATCTTGATCTTCTCAACGATAATGTTCTTCTTCGCTAACGCTTGCTTCATTCCCTCTTCCTCGCTCGGTAAGCACAAGAGAAGCGCCTTCCCTGCACTTTCGTACCTCGCCGTTCGACCGACTCTATGAATGTAGGTCTCAGCATCTTCAGGTGCATCAACCTGTACGACCCAATCTACGGCTGGGAAATCGAGACCGCGAGCGGCGATATCGGTAGCAAAAAGGACGGCATGCTTCATAGTAGTAAATCGTTGAAAAGTAGACAACCTAGTCATCTGCTTTTGCTTTCCGTAGAGATGTAAGAGTGGGATACCAGGATGCATCTTACAGAAGGTCTCGAACACGAAACGGATCTGCTTGCAACTCGACATGAACACGAGCGTCTTGTTCTGCAAATGGGTTTTGATGAAACTCCACAGAATGTCGAGTTTCTTGTCTAGTTCGCAAACAGTGTAATGCTGTTCGAGGGATTCGGGTACAAATGTTGCCTCGTCTGCTTCATCTGACCCTGCGTTGACACCTATTGGTACTGGGTCTTTGAGACTGAGGCGAGCGAGGTCGGAAACGGATTTCGTTTGAGTTGCAGAGAAAAGAAGTGTCTGTCGGGATCTTGGAAGATGCGATAGGAGTGCTGTAAGGGTTTTCTGAAAGCCCATGTCAAGGATACGATCGGCCTCGTCGAGCACTATTCAAGTGTCAGAAGTCTGACATGATTATTAGATTGTATAGGACATACCCAATACTTGTACATTATCACATTCAAATCCAATTGTCTGGTCCATATGTTGGAGCAGACGACCCGGTGTTGCGACAAGGATGTTCATTCGTGATAGGCGTTCACGTTCATCCTTGAGATTCTTGCCTCCAATAACGAGACCTGCTGAAAACGAGTGGTAGCCACCTATTGAGCGTAGTACCTCGAATATTTGGACAGCCTGAAAACAATGTCAGGGGAAATCTGCTGTGAAAAGATGAAGCAAGCACATACCAGCTCTCGCGTAGGTGAGATAATCAGAGCTCCAAGCCCATCTTGAGGTCCCCATCTCCTCCTGTAAAGTATCTCAAGCACTGGTATGAGAAACGCGAGTGTTTTCCCACTGCCTGTGCGTGCCGCGCCGAGTACATCCTTTCCTTTGAGGGATACGGGTATACTTTTCGCTTGAATATCCGTCATTTCAACGAAGGAAACCTTTTTGAGACCTGAAATAATACATCAGACACAATTCTTCGTTCAGTTTGGGCTGTCATGACCTTTCTTAGTCAATTCGGATACGGGCAAGGAAGCAAACGCCTTCACATCTAGGTCAGGCTCCTAAGTTACACAGCTGCGTCAATCATAAGGGTGAAGAGTTATCTTAGGCATAATATACTGACATACTCGAGAGCAGCCTGTTCCAATGCTTCGATTGACTTAGCCTCGTTAAATTTCTTGACCTTAGATGATCGGACCTGGTGTTTTGCAGGTTTACGTTTCTTCTGTGGAATTTTTGACGGTCCTGCCTCGGCACCCATGGTCAGAGCTATGGCCTTAAGATGTTGGGTTATTTCCAGGTTCTCAGCCCTAGTCAAGTCTGAGGATGAGAATATGTTCGGTACCCAATAGTGTTCTCCCAAAAGATGCGGATGAAAGTGAAGGTTGCAGCAAGCGCCAAGTGATCGAAGAGCGAAGGCATTCCAAATTTGGTAGATAAACATTCGGAAAGAACTTGAATTACTCGAGCGGCACTACAACAAACAAGATGTTTTGCGAAGTATACTACAATAGAGTCACCATAACATCCCCAGAGCCTTTTACTTTAAGAATGCCCCTATCGAGTACACGAGGTAAGTATTTCCCGATGTCCACGGCATGCTCCAAGTAATGCTCGAAATAGACGAAAACTATTTCCACATTATTAAATGTTGTACTACAGAGTATTTCGTCAAACTTGTCCCATAAATCTTGACAGTTACTCTTCAGTCCCCTTCTCCATAGCAGACCAAACGAGAGTTTCTTGATGTTCATACAACGTAAAGATTGCAATGTCTCCACAACATCGGCAAGGTGATATCCATCTACACCGCCCACTGAAAAGTCTTGTAGGGAGGTGCAAAGTTGCAAGCTAGAGACTACAGACAGTTTAGTGATACATTATTTTCATTAGAGAGGAGAGTGCTCACAAATTTTCGCCTTGGGCTTGGTCCTAAAAACATAGGCAGGTAAACGGAGATAAACAAGCAACGGGCCTTTAATCCGAAGTAGCTCGGACAGAGAGACCGTTTGGTGATCCCCAGTTGAGTACTGGAAAGGCGGACCGTATTGAGAGATACGAGTGACTGAAGCCGCCACTGGGGAGCGGGCGATCCACTGGTGGACTTGGGTTGGTGGTGACCAGAGTCTATCATGATAGACTTCGATTTGCCGAAGCTTGATAAGGACCCGATGGAGTCCTTCCTCAAAATTGGGCAGAACAGCTTGTTCGTGCTTTTTCGATAAGTAAATCTGGTCCAAAATTAGACTCGTTACTGAGGGAAAGGCCTGTATCAGTGCATCGAATTTCTTCATTGTATGAAGCTTCACATCGTCGAAGGTCAGCGATTGAACGGAATTAAGGCGAAAAGGTAACTCCGAGGAATCGTCCGTCAGCAATTTCAATTTTATCGAAGAAAATGTGAGAGTCGTGATGGCAGGCATCAAGGAAGATACTTCGGCCAAGAATTGGTTTGGCTTGAAGCTCTTCAACAATTTATCACTCGCGATGTAGAGCATTCGCACGTCTTTGGCATGGCTGGGTAGCAAACCTAGCGTTTGTTTTATCGTGTCCCACCCTTCGACACCGTATAATCGAATATAGTGGAAGAGATTCTTTCGGCTTCGGTATACCCATCCTCGGCAGACTAAAGAACAAGCACGTAGGTTTTTTCGGCGCTCGTCGTCGTTGTATCCAATAATGGCTGGGTAACCGACCATGTCGATTATTTCATCGGAAATTTCGGGAGGTAGGATTGTATTTTTATTACCGTGACCTCTATGAATGTCGAATACTCAAAGATAATGATGAGCTTTTGTTACAGAATGAAGTAACAAGCCATCATACCTTCATGTGTGGAATCCGACATGGTATGCCAGGTATCTAGTACTTATTCAAGCGCACTGTGGCTACACGAGAAGTACCAATATTAGTAAGTGTGCAAAGAGTTGCATGAGCGAGGAAATTCTTACATTGCGCCCTAGACGAACACTGGGGGTGGGAGGGCAGGAGTAGAAGCAGAGACGCTGCCCACGTCCAGATGCCTACGTATATACATCTGCCTGTCGCCTGGGAGCTGAAAGTTCCCAGAGGGTTCTAGATATTGTGTCACGCACTATCAAATCGAGTCACAGATAACATAAATTGGACAGGAAGAAGCCTACCCAACAGGTGCGAGATCAAGTGGGGACTTCCGGCGACGAAATCTGGACCGTGGATCCCAACACGCCCCCTGCACGGACCAGGTCCAAAAACTTTAAGATATCCGATATGTCGAGAATAGAGAACGCCCTACCAGATACCTTGTCTCCGGAAAAAGTTTGCGAAAAAAATAATACGCACTCGAAGGTGTTTGTCGGTGAGCAACCAGAGAGGCCATAAAATACTCGTTTGGGTAATCATAAGCATAAAGTCAGGGTCAAACTGTGCCAAGTTGAAGATTATTGAGCCTTGGGGGACTGTTGCTGGATGGCCTGGACACTATTGTTGGTCAAGATATGAAGATGGTGCAGAAAATGCAGAAAATGATGAGGTTTCAAGACTCCGGTGAAGAGGTCAACCCCTACAATTAGACTGGTATTTTTTTTGGTGAGCTTAATTCCTGTGCGGGATTTTAAGACAGCGGTCGAGTACCGCAACCGGGTTTGGAGTTCGGACCTTTAGGTTGCATAGGAGTGCCATGTAAGAGGAGACGTGTTTATTAGATGGACTTAGTGCGTAACATCGATTCATATATGTCCTTTAATACCACGGTTGTCAAATATTAAACTCGTACCTAAATCTTACGACCCGGTCCATATTTGTAGCCATGGTATAGCAACGACATCACGAAGCGCATTCCAAGGGGTTCAAACCATGCAGAACAAGTTGGCCAAGGTCCGAAGAATAAATATCAACTTCGTTAGAAGTATTCCCAGATATCGGCGACGGTGTTGTCCGCGATGAAATGTCACTCTTTCGGACATACGCTCGGAAGAACCAGCAAAACCACGGTGATAATCATTTGGGGGTCCATCTGCAGATAAAAACGATCAGTTTCGTGATGAGTTTGACAGATTCAAGCCCAATTTTTAATCTGAAGAGTGCTTGAGCAACATAGAAATAATATGTTTCCCAATAATTGCTAAAGAAAACGGCATAAGGAGCATTGGAGGGCGAAAGTTGAACTGATCGAATATCGGAGTGCTGGCGCTACCCATATATGGCAATTTGCGACACTTGTCCGAAGATCGTCATCCCCGGGTTTTTGAAGTACGACCCCGCCATGCAACTATATAGCAAACTACTCTAATCGATATATAATGCTTATCGTTTGGAATACATACTCTGTGGCCACCGTTCTTGTTATACTGGGTGTTGAGCCCCTGCTATTGCCCGCTACGGTATGTCACGGGCTCGGGTAACATTTTGTGTCATTACACAGCGGTTTTGATTATCGCTGTATCACAATAACCTAGCCTACACCCTTACCGTGAAGGGGCCAAAAGTCGTTCTAAAGATTGCTCTGACTATCTCAGAGCTTACGAGGCTACTTTCGTGCTCAAGGTGAGAACACAGTTATTTACGTAAACACTTATCACCCAACTTGCATTCCAGCTTCATCTTGTACAACATACAGTAGTGCCAAGCCCTACTGGTGCGGAAGACAAAACAGTCGACTCGCACGCTATTTTTGAGTCCAAGTTTCTCGCGAGTAGGACCAGAAGGCTCGACGCTCCCAGGATGACCACGCTGCAGACCAAGGGAGTTGCGATAAGAGAGGTCGATGGTCTCTCCACAGAGGTGTTCGACTCTTCATCACAGAAGGCACTTGCGCGACCGGAATTTGCTATGGCTCGAAAGTTTACAATTCGGATTGTGTTTTTCGCTGTTCTAGCGTCCTTGCTTGGATTCTGCCTCCCTCAAAAACATAGTGCTACGACCAATACAGTGACTTTCCCTGACCTCTATGAGGCATCGATTGCTGAACTACAGAGTGGACTGGCCAGTGGCTTGTTCACTAGTGTCGACCTCGTGAAGGTATGATCAAACTGATCTCGTATCGGAAATATTTCATCTTACAGGTATAATTTCCGTAGGCTTATTTAGCTCGCATCGAGGAGGTCAACTTGCAAGGACCCACTTTACGTGCAGTCATTGAGACCAACCCCAGCGCCCTTTCCCAAGCGGAAGCGTTGGATCGTGAGAGGACCCTCACAGGACCTAGAGGTCCACTGCACGGTATTCCCATTATCGTCAAAGATAATATAGCAACTTTACATTCTGAAGGTATAGCATATCTTTCTGGGTCGCCGCTAGGTTCCGTGTTAACCTCTCCCTTCTCTTCAGGCATGAATACAACTGCCGGTAAATTTTTGTGCTGTCCAGATAGATAGGGTTGGTTCAGTGATTTGACCTGTTACTCAGGATCCTTCGCACTGTTGGGTTCTGTGGTCCCTAGAGACGCAACGGTAGCAGGCCAAACTTCGTGCAGCAGGTGCGATTCATTCTCGGCAAAGCCAACCTGAGCGAATGGGCCAATTTCCGGGGTCGTGTGCCATCAGGTTTTTCCGGAAGGGGTGGACAAGCGTCGAGCCCATACGTCCCACTTGGTGATCCCTCGGGCTCCAGCTCCGGGAGTGGGATATCTAGTGCCATCGGTCTTGCTGCTGGGGCCCTCGGATCTGAAACCGATGGAAGTATCGTCTCTCCTAGCCAGAATAATAATCTTGTCGGGATTAAACCCACTGTTGGACTTACAAGTAGAGCTGGAGGTGAGTTGAAATGAAATGTACCCTCAACAATATTATTCACCGTCAATAATAGTGGTGCCGATCTCGGAGCAGTAAGTGCGTATTGAGACATTTGGGATCTTTCTAACTCGTGCTCTGGTAATAGTCAAGACACTGTCGGCCCTATGTGTCGCTCAGTAGCAGATGCAGCCACTATCTTGACAGTCATCGCCGGACGAGATCCCTTGGACAATTTCACTTTAGCTCAGCCAGATGTCGTCCCGGATTATACTAAAGCACTAAGGAAAGACGCGTTGAAAGGCGTACGTCTCGGCATTCCGAGGGGTTTCTCGCCGGGTAATCAAAACATCATTGCTGCATTTAATGCTTCCGTGGAGATCATTCGTGGCTTGGGTGCTACTGTGATTGACCCTACAGATTTTCCTAGCTTAGCCGAGATCAGAGCTAGCGGAAATGAGACAATTGTTCTTGACACTGACTTCAAGGTTTGTATTTCGGAAATTTATAAAGCAATATATTGACGTTGCGTTTAGGTTGATGTAAACCGATACATCGACGGTCTACTGGAAGTCCCTACTGGCGTCAAAGATCTTGCTGGTCTCATTGCGTTCAATTCTGCACACGCAGATGAGGAGTTAGTACCCCCTTTTTGGACGGACCAGTCGATGTAAGTGCAAATAGGTACAGCACGTTCTCGATTATAAACTCTAAACTCTCGCTTTCCTCCCCAGTTTTATTGCATCTCAGAATACGACTGTAAACCAGGCATATTTTGACGCACTCGCCGCCGACAAGGATCTGGGCCAGACACGAGGAATTGATGCTACCCTAAAGATGTTCAACCTGGATGCGTTGTTGCTGCCTACCAGTGGTGCCTCTGGACCAGCAGCAATTGCAGGCTATCCACTCGTCACAGGTAAATAGAATAACATCGTCATCGCTTCTATTCAAGTTCAGTCTCACGCTGTTACACAGTTCCCCTTGGATTCCAACCCGCCAACACTACGCTTTCTCCTGCCCAACCTACGCGCTCTATGGGACCTAATCAACCCTTCGGAGTTTCGTTTATGGGTACCGCTTTTAGCGAGTTTAAACTGATCGGATATGCTTTCGCATACGAGCAAGCTACTCACAATCGCCTCAAACAACTGGCATTCCCAGAAGCTATTCCAAAGACCCAATTGGCTGATATAATCGGAAAATAGCCTGAGCGAATCGTGATTAGGTCTACAGGATAAAGACAATGTATAAATATATTTTTTCGAGCGTCGAATTGGCCTTTCGCTACCAAAAAAAATTGGAGATTCACGTGTAAAAATCCAGAGAACAGCGACACCAGCAGGATTCGAACCTGCGACCCAGATGGGAGTAGATGATTTCGAGTCTAATTCGAATCTACCGCCTTAACCACTCGGCCATAGTGCCTCCATTGTCTCCATCTATCAAACAAACTCGTTCCAGGTCCAGCCATTTGACTAGCTTTGACCGACTGCAATGACAATGGGACACAGCCGAGTGGCCAATGTGCCACAGACCATGGTGTAGATATAAGAACGATGGGATCCTCGCATGTTCCCCCAACTTTCTTTCCTCTTACCCTCTCGTACAACCTTCAGGGCCGCCCTCCTTATGCCTTACTCTGACCGTCATAATATCGCCATACCACCACACCCTCGTGGTCGTAAAAGATATGTCAGTCAACAGTGGGTTAGAGACGTCAATGGACCTGTTCTGCCTAGGCCTCCTCCCTGTGGCGTCCGCACCCCCAATGGTCTCATATGGGGACACGATCTTACAGATTTCATGTGGATCAAACAACTACATGATATCAACGTCTTCACCGTCTGGTCACGGAGTATGATCAAGGAATTCGGCGAAAACTACGACCCAACTGAATGGGAAAAAGAAGACGGCAAACAGGTCCCTCGTCGTCGTCATCCTTGGCCTGTTCTAAAGCTGCCTAGAAACATCATGGATCTTAACCTCCATTCTACTCGAATCGGCATCATTGATCAAGGTTGCAAGAAGCATCGCTGCATAGACTACTCTCCTAAATATCGGCATGACGATGACGATGTCGATGTCGACGACGATACAGTCTCAGAGACACCGACAACTGGGAATAGGCTAGAGGTCTCGGCGATTCTTGGGAAGCTTATCCCTAATATCCGCGACGATGAAGGTCTTATAGTCATCAACGATGAAAAGAACCCTCTCAAAACCTCTCATGGTCTTCCTTATACTCTTCTCTGGGCAGGGCATGTGCGATCTTCCTTGGACATCTTGTTTCGACAAATGGGTCCTCTTTCACGCGACTTGAACTTTGTATTCGATGCCTCCTTCACTAATATAGGCTGCTATGCAAACGACTCGGAATCTCTGCTTGATCCGAACGCGATGCTGTTACTGGACGGGATTGGCCTCGTTGACATATCAGGGCTCTCAGAGGAAGATTTCGTAGATAATTCGAAGAGTACGTTCATATTGTGCAAATTACATACCATTCTGACATTTCTGGTTTTTGCTAATCATACAGGGTCGTCACGAAGGGCCGGATTGCGCTCTAAGCCTACACTGAAAGAGAAGTTCGCCAACCTGACCTCTGCTAAACCGGCGCCACCCAACACGAAGAAATCCAAAGGTAAAGATACCAAGACGAAGACGAATAAAGAAGAACAGGTATCGACGGAGACTCCACTTCGTAACTCCCCTTACTCTGTTGAAGCTATCCCCAAGCTGGAAGAGTTTCTTCCGAAGGCTTTCTATCCTGATGTCCTGATGGTGCACGACCCCCATCACGTTGTCTTACAAGGCCAAGAGGACAATGGCGTTGAGCGTCATACGATCAAGAAATATCTTCGTGTATTACCTAAATTTTCTGGTGAAGACCAATCGTCAGAGCCTATCGAAAAACCCGAAGGCCGCGCGAACATAGCTCACTTGTACCTGCACGAAAAGCATCGTTTGGGTACTGGAAATCACTCTGCTGTCTATCAGGCACCACTCACTCTTCCGCCTCCTCTTTCTGCTCACTCGCGAAACGGAAATGTTACGGTCGCTGCGAAGTTGGCCTTCACGAATTATGGTGATCGACAATTCCTCAACAATGAAGCCACCATCTATAACAAGTTTCCTCAACACTTGATGGACGATTGGTGTGGGTACAATTTTGTGCCTCCTATCAAGCACCCTGTTCCTGTTGGCCCCGTCGTACCAAAGTTCTACGGATATTATCTCCCAGAGGGTATCAACATGAATGACGCGTTGAAATGTAACGTAGCAAGCCCGATTCTCCTAATGGAAGAATGCGGAAAACCGGTCGAGCCTGAGGATTATAGTCTCGATAAACAGTTCGTTTGTGCCTTTTTGTCTCCTATAGAAATATACTCACCATTTTTCTAGATCGGAATGCTTTTCGCTCATTCATCGGCTTCATAAGGCAGGATTCGTACAAAATTCCCCCTATCTTCGCAATATGGTAGTCCAACCGGGCCCGCTCACTGTTCCTCCGGAGAAACGCTCTATGAAATACCCTAGCTTCCGCATCATTGATTTTGGCCGTGGACAAGATTGGGACTCTTACGTCGGCAAGGACACCAGTGAAAAACATCTCCAAGGCAAAGCTGACAGTTGGTATTTCCATCGTCAGTACGAAGCGAAGCATGTGGAGGAACAACTGGGGATCACAGAACACCAATACTGACTGCTTATACATTTATGCATTGACATTAATTCGTCTTCATTTCACTCCTACGAAATCCCCTATGTATTTACACATGCATGACGTCATAGTGCAACATCATTTTCTGTTCCAGCTCACATCTATTATTAAACACCGTATGCTCTTTGTACTTGACTTTATATACTTACGATAAGAATCTATCTAATACAAGCTATACGGTCATAGCCTCACCGGTTTTGAAAGCGATACACCATGTACAGGTGCAAGTAAATTACCTTGCAAGAGCGGCGTTCAGACGGAGTGGACACAGTGCGCAGTTCAAACACCGAAAACACCGTTCCGAAGTACCCGTGTCCTGCTGCAAGGTATGATTTCACCGAAATGTAAAAATGTACCCTCGCCACGTTACCCCAAGACCGTTATATAAAGAAAGCCCTCGCGCTCGGGCACCCTTCGCGCCTTGCCACCCTCACTCTAGCGACCGACACCTAATCCTTATATAAACACAGCCGGTCTGGACTTCCTGCGTCTTAAGCAGCAGGTTCTTCATTGTAACGTGTACGAACACCTCTACGCATTTACCATAACCCTCTCTTAACGTACTGGTAAGTGGTCCTTGTTCGTCCCATAGGTGTATTCCCAGCTCATGACGTCTATAGCAAAAATGCGAATTACCTTTATTGTGTCCGCGGTGCTGTGCCTATTCACAATTCAAGGCCTTGCAGCGCCAGCACCGGTTGCACCACCAATTGATGCAGTATCTGCAGAGGCAGAATTCGAGCCTAACACCAGTGCACACACAGCACGTCGTTCATGGCCACGGAGAATGAGGGCACACCCTTGATCAGATGACGAACGGATTGGGATGACGACATTGATGGACTTTTACGAGTTAGCTCATGGTCAATTTACGAGTTGAAGCAGAAGTGAATGAGCAGAAGCCAGTGTATCTTTGTGTTCGGACTTTCGAGATTGATGGACTTTATCGACACTATGGACGATCCTATAGCAGTATTCGCAGTATTCTTTTCGGAGCCGACCCATTCGGCGCGTTAAATCTGACATTTGTAAGAAGGTTTAGAATGACAGAGTAGAGAAGTTCACGAACCCTGTTATCCCCAGACGGTGGCGTCTTGGGATTAACTTTAACTTCTAACGACAAGGAACTGCTCTGGGATTTCGGGCAGCTCGTAAGATACCAAACAGCGCTCGATACTCAAAGAGCCATCTTCCGCTCGTCTCACGTCACGGCGCACCTGCCAATAAAAGTCGGTGACTGGATAAGTACCATGTCAGTGGATTACACACCTGCCAAACGCGAGTATTGCAACCTATCTGCTGCAGCTCGGAGCCGCACTGATTCGCAAGCCGGAGGATCTGACTTTGGGGTACTACGGGTGCTGTATCGGAACCGCTTCCTACAGGTCGCTTGATATGCAGAGAGCGAAGGGTACGGGTATGCGATAAGCAAGAGCCCAGCGAGTCCTACGGGAAGATGTGTCAATCCTATACATGAAAGCGTTGGAAGTGACTAACTATATTATCCTGCTCCGCGGTAATAAAAAGTTGCTCGAGCCGGGGACACCCCTTACAGATATTGGCTATAGCTATGGTGCTGATACCCATACGATCTACAGAGAAGCGTCGTAGGTTTCGGCCGTGTTGTAAGACAATACTTTCGCATAGATCGTCGTTTAGGACGCCTCCTACCTCGCCCCCCACAGTGGAGACGTGAAACATCTCTAGAGGGGACAAAGACAGCAAGTCAACAACCTGCCGCGCCCACGTAGAGGCTACATCCTGAGAGGGGCCCGTAAGGGTTATCGAACGAAGCTGACGCAGAGCATTTGACTTTGAACATTTCTGGCTGAGATCTTCCATATCCTATTAATGTTGTAGATATGTAAGAGGTTGCTAAAATGAAATAGCACTTACGAAGGCAGTGGACAGAGCTTCTAAACCTAGTCCACGGATACCACGAGTGCTGGAGGAAATGACCGACCACACTCCTTCATGTGTGAGTTTAGGACAACCAACCAAATAGAGGTGGGTCAGATTAGTTAGATATGGGGTAAGTCTGATAAGCAATTCATCGTTAATTCGTCTTGTATCCTGAAAATGGACGCTCAGACATCGCCGACCTGAGAGGAAAGGTAGACGCATGCCTGGCAGATGAGCGTGAGGTGTTCTAGAGTGCTGCTGACTGATTTAATCCAAGCTGGGAGCATATCGATTATCGGGCCATTGGGCATAATCAACGATATTTTGCGAAGTCGTGTAAATTTTGCAAGGTTGTCTGGGGAGTAAAGGATGTGTCGTTTGCCGTTGACTTCCAGATCGGTTAGATGGGGCAGTTGCTGCAACGCTAGGAGTACGTCTGACGAAAGTGAACCGTGGCGTGTCCAGCTGCAAGTACGAAGATTAATGCAGTTCGTTAGGCCGCGTGAGCATTCCTTTAGTAGTTCAACTTTGTTTCCCAGAAGCAATCCCATTGGAAAGTCCCGTATCGCTGAGAGGATGAGGGTTGACTAGCTGAATCCTAGGTTGCGATGGTTATCGGCTTTTGAGAACCACTCACTCATTTCTTGGACATATTTTGCGAGGTGTGGAGATGATGCGAGGGTCTCGAAGAGCTTTACAATCTAGGGATGTCGGTAAATTACGGGCATTGCAAGTTGCGAGACCAAAACATAAAACATTTATACAAACCTTAGTTTTGACATTTTTGTGCCACGAATAAATAAAGACTTTACTATACAGCGACTCCCTAGCAAATATGTCAAATGTTCGATTTACTAGACAGATGTGTACCAAATGACTTGGTTTGACGATGTTTTCAAGAATAACTGGTACCAATTCGATGGGTAAGTCATTAATAGTAGTGACCATAGCGAGTGATGTCTTTCGCTCAATAGTCAAGATAGTGGTTACGGTGAAAGATAGAAAGCCTTCACCAAGTAGTCGTAGTAACTTACTAGTAAGTACTTACCAGTTGCTAACATTATTACAGTATTACGTAAGTCAATCATAAGGCTGTTAATGGCGCACGGGCGCTAATGTTCTTTACCTAGTAGCCAACATCGACTTGGCCTACAACTCTGGCTCTGTTTGTCATATTCTCATCGACGGGGTACAACATAGACCACCATGTCAGACTTGGAAGATGACGCGAGGGTCACTAATGACCTACTAGACGACGAGGAAGAAGACTTCGACGAACCTCCAAAGAAGGACAAGCGCAGAGCCTACGCCGATGAGGAGGAGGACGAAGAAGACGAAGACGAAGATGAGGAAGATGATGAGGAGGACGAGGATGCTGGGGCTGCACGCGGAAAGAAACGACCACGAGTACGATCATTGGTACTTATTAGAAGTGTCACTAATTCACTTACTAGAGACATAAACGTCCTGCAGTCAACCGTTTCCTTGATGTCGAGGCCGAGGTAGACGAGGACGAAGAGGAAGAGGAAGAGGATGAAGAGTATGGCAAAGGTGCGTCTCTAGGAGGGTACATAAAATAAGGATACTAACAACGTATAATTATACTAGACGGTTTCATTGCTGGTGCGGAAGGCGAGGAAGATGACGCTGACGTTCACCGCCGTGCAGCAGACCATGCACGGTTGGACAGGAGACGAGAAGAACTTAATGACCAAGATCTGGCGCAAATAGCAGCGGACGTGAGCGAACGGTATCGTCGTACAGCCGTTCGCTATTCGGGCGACATGAATGAAATCCCCCAACGGTTATTGATGCCTTCGGTGGAGGACGCCAATTTGTGGCAAGTGCGCGTAAAGGTGCGTTGTGATAGATGTTCGTTTTGTTTTCCTCGCTCATATTAATTCTCCAGCCTGGTAAAGAGCGCGATCTTGTCTTCAGTCTTATGCGTAAATCCGTTGACCGCGAGTTCTCCAACCGACCGTTAAACATCCTCTCTGCTTTTCAACGCGACTCTCTTCCTGGAATGATTTATGTTGAGGCTCGTAGTGCCAAACAAGTCAGCGATGCATGCGCTGGTCTCGTTGGTATTTATCCGAGCCGAGGTATCATTCTGGTGCCTATCGAAGAAATGGCCAGTTTGCTTCAAATCAAGAAACAGGAGATTACTGTTACGCCAGGAAGTTGGGTTCGTATCAAACGGCCGCCAAGGTATCAAGGAGATCTGGCTCAGGTCATGGACATAACTGAAAATGGTGAAGAGGTCGGACTCAAATTCATCCCGCGTATCGACCTGAATCCTAAGGACGAGGCCACCGTTGATGGCAAGAAACGGAAGAAACCGGCAGGACAGACTTCGTTCTCTATGAGACCCCCTCAACGCTTCTTTAACTACGAAGAAGTGGTGAAGGTGTACGGCCGAAAGGCAGTCTCAAAACGTAATCAAGTATACGTCTTCCAGAACGACACTTACAAAGATGGTTTCATCGAGAAGGATCTCCGTCTAACAGCCCTGCAGCTTGAGAACGTCAACCCCACACTTGATGAAATCACGCAATTCACTCGGGGACAGGATGGTGATGGCGACGTTAATGTCGATTTGTCTATCATTGCCGAGGCATCGAGGAAGGCAGCCATATTAGTACTCCAGCCTGGTGATCACGTCGAGGTCTTCGAAGGCGAACAATCAGGCGTTCATGGTAGCGTTCACTCAATTGAGCAAGACATTGTCACGATCCAGCCAGTCGGTGTTGAATTCGATGGTCAACGAATGCAGGTCCCCGCTCGTAGCGTTCGTAAACGTTTCAAGCCCGGTGATCATGTCAAGGTGATGGCGGGTCAAAATGCGGACGAGACCGGTCTAGTTGTCTCAGTTATTGACAATGTCGTGACATTCCTGTCAGATATGTCTATGCAGGAAGTCTCGGTATTTTCCAAAGATTTGCGAGAGGCAGCTGAGGTCGGGACAGGAACGAACACTGTCGGCAACTTTGAATTACACGATCTTGTTCAGCTAGAGTAAGCCTTATGACGAGTCTTGCTAAGTGCTAATTGCTGACAGTATTTGCCCCTAGTTTGCAAACAGTCGGTGTCATCTTCAAAACCGAACGTGACTCATTCCGCGTCCTCGATCAGAATGGCCAGGTCCGCTTGGTGAAGCCTCATCAGATTTCAATGCGGAGAGATTCCCGAAGAGCTATTGCTACAGACTCGGACGGACATGAGCTACGCCCAGGCGACAACGTTAAGGAAATTGATGGAGAGGTATGTAACCATTTTCGACAATATTTACAAATGCATTGATTCATTATTGTTGTCGTTCACATAGGGCAGAAAGGGCCGAGTCCTTCATACACATCAATCATTCTTTGCTTTCCTGTATAATGCAGAAAGTCCTGAAAATCGCGGTGTTTTCGTCACGCGGGCGCGCTCCTTAGCCTCTCAAGCACCGAAGGGCAATTTACTCA
Organism: Cerrena zonata; assembly: GCA_038087015.1. Classification (NCBI taxonomy): domain Eukaryota; kingdom Fungi; phylum Basidiomycota; class Agaricomycetes; order Polyporales; family Cerrenaceae; genus Cerrena; species Cerrena zonata. The sequence continues at coordinate 311,236 of JASBNA010000034.1, forward strand.
ACCTCGGCGGAACTGACTTGTCGAAGATGAATCCGCTAACTGCTGCGCCTACCGGCGGTATGGTAGGGTCAGCCATAGGACGGGGTCCTCGAGACAGAAATATTGGAGAAACTGTCTGCGTTGTCAAAGGCCCTCAAAAGGGTTATGTTGGAATAGTCAAAGATACTAATGGATCCCTTGCCCGAGTTGAGCTGCTTACAGGTAACAAGATGATCTCCATTGACAAATCAAAAATCTTCAGACGATTGTACGTTCATTTATATCGTCATATATTGATCTTGACATGACATTATAAATTAGACCCACCGGAGACTTAGAACCTCTTGACACTCCCAGGGGAGGCCGTGGCAGCTTCACTCGAGGTGGGTCCGGTCGGGGCCGGGGCCGGGGCGGTCAACCGTTCTCTTCACATGGAGATATGGGTCCACCCCCCACCGCCGGATTTGGTGGTCCACCAAGTCGAACGCCTAACCCATACAATGACGGCAAGACGCCTGGTTGGACGCGTACGCCGAATCCTTATGCAGGCGACGGAGGTAAAACACCTGCGGCCTGGAGTACTGCTGCTCGAACGCCCAATCCTTACGCAGATGGCGGCAAAACCCCGGCATGGAATACATCTTCCCGTACACCAAATCCGTACGCGAGTGGTGGAGGAAGTACGGGAGGATGGGGAGGCGCTACGCCTGGTAGACCCACCTCAAGTTGGGGAGGTGCAACACCAGGCAGAAATAATGACAGTACATGGGGTTCGGCATCTCGTAGCTGGGAAGGAGAGTCTTCGGATAACTGGGTGGGTGATATGATATGAAATGCTCGATGGAAGCGTCAACTGACTTTGCCGCATAGGACGCTGCCCCAACCACAGCCCCGACACCAGCTGCTACTTCTTGGTCCGCCCCTACACCTGCGGCGGCTGCTTGGTCTGCTCCCACCCCTGCCGCCGGTGTTTGGTCTGCTCCCACACCTGGCGTTACTGGTGCTTGGGATGCCAGAACGCCTGCATTTACACCAGCAGGAGGGTTCGGAGCACCAACACCCGCACCAAATGCAGCATGGGGACGTGAAGGCGGCTTCGGACAAGTCGAAGAAGAGGGTGAGTCATTTCCTTATTATTTTAATGAGAGCTCTCACACTGACACCAATGGACTGGCCAGGACCTCCCGAGAAATGGTTGCTCAGTCGTGATCTTTCCGACCCAAAGGGCATCAGAGTCCGTATCCGTTCTTCCTCGGGGTCGAATTGGCAGCACGGCAATTACGACGATCAACATGGCATTATTCTCAACGTATTGAACACCTTCAACGAGTCGTTTGACTCCACCGCCCAAGTGAAGTTCCTGCAACCATCAGATGAGACGACAAGAGAGTCTCCGTCTGTACCCGTACAATTTTTGGCACCAGTTGAGCCAGATAAAGTTGGGGAGAAGGTTGTCATCATTCATGGTAATCGCTCCGGTCAACAAGGTGTCGTCCGTGACCTCGAAGGAGACAAGGTTACGATATCTATCGACGGTACTCATGTCATGGACGAGATTCGGCGCGACTTCCTAGCGAAAATAGTTCCGGCTGAGGATTAGTCCTCTGTCTTTATCTTGTCACGATCCGTGTAGCTGATTAGTTTGTATTATTCATATTTTTTGTTTTCGTGCATCTATGAATTTCGTTTTGGACCATCATTTTGACGCCTACGCTGTTTGCTATCCTCATGGCATGGTGTGCTATTTTTATAACTTGGGGTTTCGACATCGTGTGTGTTATTGAAAATTCTGCGAGCATCGCAATTGGCATAACCTCTGTCTTGTTTGTTCCTGGTGTTCAAGACGCGAGGGAGCGGAACTACCGCATGATGACGAAAGGTGTTGCAGGAGTTAGTATAATGCACTCCCATACAAGAACAAAGGATGGAGCCAGCTGACAGTACATGTTAAGCCTCCGAACATATTGACTTAATGAAATCGCGTAAAAGAAGCGGAAATGAGCAAGCAACACTCACACCGTGTCGGCTTGGCTGTAAGAAATTTCGTACGGTTCAGTCGGACAAGGAACTAAAGAAATCCCAGGTCATACATGATGATATCCAGGAAGGTATATGTTGCCTGAGCAGATGATACAAACCGGTCAACTACAAACATGTGGTTATAGAAAGCCGTTCCGCCTCCAATCATCGGCACATATGGACGCGAGAATGATGGGAAGCTGTGTACCTGAAAACCTCTGATCATTCGCTACCGAGTGAACACTAACCATGACATTCTGCGTTTAATACGTGTATAGTTGGTAATTGGATTTCTTGAAGAACTAGCCCTTACCACGGTCTTGAGAGGTATGTGACCGTCTCTCCTTTGGTTTTCAATTAGGATCAAGATGTTCGTAAGTAATCGCAGGGTTTAAACATATTTTTAGGAAATTCCGTGATTTTTCTAGGTATTTCTAGACCTACCCCAGTACCTGCGCGTTCATCTCTTCATTCGCGGTAAGGATCATAGTAATGACCGGGAGAACGTTGGAGCTAGAGCCTAGGGCTCAGAACTTTCACAACCCCAAAGGAACAACACCTTCATCGACGTTCCTTCATGACGCTTGCGATGCTTCGACTACAAAACGATCCCTAGACGATCCAAATAGTGGCTCAAATGTGTGAAGTCAGCCGAACATCGGGGGAGTGACTTAAAGGCACAACACTGATAGAGTTAGAACAGTGTGAAAGCGCCTGATGTTTCCTATGTCCCTTCCCGGGACTGCATAGATCCAATTGAGAGGTAACTCCGACCGTATTGCGTTTCAATCAGCAAGAATGGTCGATTTCGTCAGTAGAAGGTACCCTCTCGAACTACCCTAGGTCATAGATGGGCGATACGACACTTTCGGAGCATTGCTGACTGGGTCGGCGAAACTCCAAGTATCGATTATCAAGGAAGTGCACCGCGAAGCAAATCTAAGTCCGACTCCGGTCAGGTTCTCTGGGAGCTATGACACTGTGAGCCAAATTTGCTGAAGGAGTTAAGACTGACATCAGAAAATGAATATTTACCGAGACCACTTTGAGGACCCTCGGAACGCAGCAATAGTACTACGGCCATGCGAACGATCTATATGACAGCCTGTGAGTGATTTCCACGATATGGAAATCTCCATTAGACGTCTAGAAGAGGTATGTCTGGGTCTCGATGAGTGCGATCTTACATGGATTGTTTCCCGCTTTACATCTTAGCGAGCGGACACAATATCCATGTGGTAGACCGTGGGTGTCCGAAAAAGGCACCAACTGCAAATACGTTACGCCTTAAATCCAACGCAAAGGAATCATCCCCAGCCATCCGGACAGTTCTGTGACATATTACAATGCGTTACACCTTGGATGCTGGAAGTGAGATACACACGCAATAGGTAGTTTAATGTCAGCATAAAGATGGAGCGATGAAGAGCGAAATAGTGTGAGAAGGCCACTTGTTCATTACAGGAACAGAAATTGGATCTCTGTATACCAAATGCAGGCATTTCCATGGCTATCAGAGATTTTCAAGCTTGAAACATAAATCAGAGCTCCCACCAGAAAATATGACAGTGTGGAAAAGCGCAGCGATGATAGTTCGGCACCGACTACAAACGACCTTTGACTGTCTCATCCGAGGATGCGTTCAAATATAAATCTTGGTGGCCTATGCTCGCGAGTGTATGGTTAGCAAGGAAATTCGTCGGATAGGCCTTCGAGTCGATGGTGACCAGTGACGAGTCAACAAAACCAAGCGCGGGAGAGTGCGGCCTATCCCGAAAATGGAGATCCTGATTCACAGGACTTTCCCAGTTTAGAAATGAAATAGGCGTTGGCTATCATTGAGCGGTAACTCTCACCCTGACTCAGTTCCGAAGGGCTGCCAATGCCTGAGAACTTGTGCATCTAGCCCTCATACCTCCGGAAGAGAGAGAAAGACGTACGAATCCCAACTCCCATCGGCAGCAACCCTTCTCCAGCGTTTGAAGAGTAATACCAAGTACGTGTGTTAAGCTGCTTACGCTGTGACCAGTGAGTAGGATAGCGTAGTTTGCCATCACGGAAGGTCCGGAGCAGATCGCTGATGGGCCACCGGTCAACAGCTATCGAAATGTGATCCCCATCGTCGCAGCAATCGAATCCGATTCGATGGTTCAACTGTCTTCGCAAAATCAGTATGGGTGACAGAACGTCTGTTCTCAGCCGATAGGCCATGTGTGCTGACAGTGTCTAAAAGTTTTGCTCGTAGATGGAACTGCGTTGTGGTCCCGGTCCACAAGCTTGGGCCTCTTTCTCTGGTTGTGAATGTCAGTAGGCGGATCTCGACCCATTTCGTGTATCAATTACTACATTCAAAACGACCGGCTGTGATAAAGCCCCTACCAGATGGTCATTCTAACCCGCGGAGTTACTCTCACGAACGGCTAACTTCTATTGCATCTCCTTCCCACAGAAAGTGCCTCAGGTACGGGCTTACCCTAAACCGATTGAGCAACCACAATGCCTCAGAATTCTAGGTGCCTATTATTTTTGAGGCAATATTGCATACTGTGACGCTCGCGCCAACATATAAAGTGCCTCACTTCATGCAAGGTTTTCTTCGTCACAAGCACCCATCGTGTCTTGTATCCTGTGAAGTTTCAGTACATCTACTGTATCTAGCACAATGGTCTTCTCCGCTGCATTCTCTGCTTTCGTTACACTCGGCTTGAGCCTTGGCGCATTTGCTGCCGTCGGTCCTGTCGCTGACATTCACATTGTGGACGCTTCCATTGCCCCCGATGGTTTCTCTCGTCCTGCTGTCCTCGCTGGTGGCAGTTTCCCCGGTCCTCTCATTACTGGAAAGAAGGTCATTTTGAACAATGATTTCTTCTTCGATTGACATTACTTACCCATATTGCTCATATAGGGCGACGCCTTCAAGCTCAATATTATCGACGATCTGACCAACGAAGACATGTTGAAATCTACGTCCATTGTAGGTGTCGTCATATTGAAGGCTTAAGTATGCCTGCTGACGCTGCTATGTAGCACTGGCACGGATTTTTCCAAAAAGGTACTAACTGGGCTGATGGTCCTGCTTTTGTGAACCAATGCCCCATCACTACGGGTAACGCGTTCCTGTACGACTTCCAGGTACCTGACCAAGCTGGTAAGCATCTATTATGATCGGAAAAAATAATCCCTCACCCTTCATCTTCCTATGTAGGAACCTACTGGTACCATAGTCACTTGTCCACTCAATATTGTGATGGTTTACGAGGAGCCTTCGTCGTCTACGACCCGGTCGATCCTCACAAGGCTCTCTACGATGTTGACGATGGTAAAGTCCAGTTTCATCTGTATATGCTTCTGCTCGGCGCTGATTGTTCATCAATGTCTTACAGAAACCACCGTTATTACCTTGGCCGATTGGTACCACACTTTGGCTCGTCAAATTGTTGGTGTTGCGTGAGTGTTATCATTCCCACGCTATTGGTTTAGATCTAAAGTGCTTAACTCCTTATTAGTGTCGCTGATACAACTCTTATCAATGGATTGGGTCGCAACACCAATGGCCCGAGTGACGCTGCTCTGGCTGTTATCAACGTCACTAAAGGAAAACGGTTAGTTACGCCCACCGCTTTCTCAATGAGGGATCGAGGCTAACATGTGCTACTTTTAGTTACCGTTTCCGTCTTGTTTCCATCTCTTGCGATCCTAACTACGTCTTCTCTATCGACGGTCATAACATGACCATCATTGAAGTTGATGGTGTCAACAGTCAGCCTCTCAATGTCGACTCTATCCAGATCTTCGCTGGCCAGCGTTATTCCTTTGTTGTACGTTTCAAATTTAGTTCAATATTGAATGACAATTTCTCACGTCTCCGTGTTTCGATAGTTGAATGCTAATCAAAATGTCGGCAACTACTGGGTCCGTGCGAACCCCAACCTCGGTACCACTGGTTTCACTGGTGGCATTAACTCTGCCATCCTCCGTTACCAAGGTGCCACTGTGGCTGAACCGACTACTGCACAAACTACCTCGACGAACCCCATGCAGGAACCTAACCTTCACCCTCTCGTTCCCACACCTGTCGTAAGTATATTATTTTTAGCAATTCTATCTGGTCATTAATATCCGCTGCGTCTTCAATAGCCCGGTTTACCTCAGGCAGGCGGTGTTGATGTAGTCAAGAACCTCGTCTTCGGTTTCGTACGTCTAAAAGTTTGATTGGTGTTGTGATACTTGGCTAATATACTGTATCTTTAGACCGGTGGCAAGTTCACTATCAACGGTGTTAGCTTCGTTCCTCCTACGGTTCCCGTCCTCCTCCAAATTCTGAGCGGCACCACCAACGCTCAGGATCTCCTTCCCAGTGGATCGGTCATTGAGCTCCCTCTCGGCAAAACTATCGAACTCACCCTTGCAGCGGGTGTGCTCGGTGGACCTCATCCTTTCCATTTGCACGGTGTAAGCTGCCCCTACTATTTCCTTCCATATGATTCATGCTCACAATAATAACTTTACCTAGCACAACTTCCACGTCGTCCGTAGTGCTGGTCAAACCACTGCCAACTACGTTAACCCCATCGTTCGTGACGTCGTTAACACTGGTGCTAGCCCCGACAACGTTACCATCCGTTTCACCACTGACAACCCCGGACCTTGGTTCCTTCACTGCCACATTGATTGGCATTTGGAAGCTGGTTTCGCTGTTGTCTTCGCTGAAGGTATCAACCAGACCAACGCTGCTAACCCTACTCCTGGTGAGTGTTTTATGAATGAGGTTGTACACGCCATGTTAATTGTTCTCCACAGCTGCTTGGAACAACCTTTGCAACTTGTACAATGCGCTCGACTCCGGTGACTTGTAAACGAAAATCGTCCCCTGGCGGACATCATTCTTTCGGCATGCGGTTTAAATTATTCTATTCTTTCTCTTGAAAGATATTTCTTAACATTTTTAACGGGTATTTTGGAAAGTCATAACAATCGCTTTGAAGTCTACATTATTGTGTATAGTCTATTATTCCTTGCTACTACGTCCTGGAACAATGAAATGCTGCTTATTATTCTCGCTTATGATTCGCCTGAATATGTCTAACATGAGTGTTCAGCTTGGGAGGACACGAGCACAGCTCAAGTATGTTAATTGCAATGCATATCTGGCCTTAAGTCCGAATACTTATCTGATAACTGACTGTAGCGATGACCGGTTCCGAGTTGTTGATCCACAGGACCTTCCATGTTTAGAAGCGAAAGTGCCGCGGCAGAGTCAACCCTGAGAATTTCTCTTTTGAACCGACTCCAACACGGCTTGCACATGTCTGTCATGCTGGACTCAATACACGACATTTCCGATTTCCGTCGGTCGCCAATAGTCATTCTCGAGCGTTTGCAATGCAGGTAAGTATGGTAATTGACCTTCCCTATTCCTTCATGGCCTGGGATCTGCTTGTTTTCGTTGACGGCAGCTCTAGGATAAATCGTGGTAAGTCATACGATGGGGTTATAATGAGCCACTAATACCAGCTAATCGCTACCCAAATTTTAGAACTTGACGTCGAGGGGATTGAATACTGATGAGATACTGACTCTATTTTCGGATTTCCATTATACCGATGCTTAGTGACCCTCAGTAGAATCAGCAGATGCGCCATGTGTAGTGACTACGTTCAAAAGTCCTTGACGTACGATCTTATTCGGCTCGCTTTACCTGGAAGATATTCAGCTACCAGAAGTCGCACATTCTGCAGATAGCAACTTGACGCACTGAACTACCTGAGGTAAACTCTTTCAAGTGCTCTCACGATTGGCTAACCTCTGTTGTGTCCTTCCCACAGAACGTACCTCAAGTTTGTGCATCTGCCGGCTGAACGTAATCGGACAACAAATATGCCCTAGAAGTCGTTCGTTCTTCGCAGATGTTAAGAGCACATTCTATCGCTCAGACGATTGAATATAAAGATTGCTCCTTCAAATCGGAGGCTTTCGTTGCGGGCTCCCCTTACACCCTGGCCTACCCTCTTAGACGATCTCTGCCGGTGTATCAAGCGTAATGACTTTCCGTGCTTCCCTCGCATCATTTGTTCTACTTGGTCTTACACTTACTAGTGCATATGCTGTTCAAGTTCTCGGGCCCGTGACTGATCTTCACATTGTCAATGCCAACATTTCCACGGATGGCTTTACACGCCCTGCTGTTCTAGCGGGTGGGACTTTCCCTGGTCCTCTTATTGCGGCGAAGAAGGTTGGTCGATTCATCGAAGTGAGGTCTAAATTCTTTCTGACTTGAGATTGAACCTAGGGCGATAATTTTAAGATTAATGTGATCGACGACCTCACCAATGAGGATATGTTGAAATCGACTTCAATTGTAGATGTCCATGGGATTTACTTGATTCGTATAAATACTGATCCTTTTTACCATTAGCATTGGCACGGGCTATTCCAGAAAGATACTAATTGGGCAGATGGTCCTGCATTTGTTACCCAATGCCCGATCACTACTGGAAACTCTTTCTTGTATGACTTCAGGGTTCCTGACCAAGCTGGTAAGTAACACATATCTAAATCAGCAATTGCATCTCTAGCGACTAATAGTATATCCTAGGTACCTATTGGTATCACAGTCACTTGTCTACGCAATATTGCGACGGTTTGCGAGGAGTCATCGTTATTTACGACCCTAAGGATCCCCATGCACACCTCTATGATGTCGATGACGGTGAGCTTGGTTTTCCTTTAAGCTAGTAACTGACATGAATCATTCACCTCTGTAACAGAGAGCACTATTATCACGCTTGCTGATTGGTATCACACATTTGCGCGCCAGATACCTGGCCTACCGTAAGTTTTGAACAGACTTTTCTTGCCTCGAAACCAATTAGTTCTACAGCATTGCTGATACAACACTCATTAATGGTTTGGGTCGTAACCACAATGGCCCTGCGGATGCTGAGATCTCCGTCATTAACGTTCGGTCGGGCAAACGGTGGGTAGTGTAGCGGCTTTTCGTCAATGGCAGGCTTACATAGATCGTCTCTAGCTATCGCTTTCGCCTGGTGTCCATTTCATGTGATCCTAACTACGTGTTTTCTATCGACGATCATGACATGAAGATAATAGAAGTCGAGGGTACTAATATAAAACCGATCACTGTCGATTCTATTCAGATCTTTGCTGCTCAGCGATACTCCTTTGTGGTAAGTCCTCTTTTCTGTGCTGAATTGGGGTTTTTAATGGGTTTTATATTCCTTCATAGTTGCGTGCTGATCGACCTGTGAACAACTATTGGGTCCGTGCAAACCCCAGCTTTGGTAACACCGGTTTTGCTGGTGGTATTAACTCAGCTATCCTGCACTATCACGGCGCTCCGAATGCCGAGCCGAATACTACACAAACTAATTCAACCAAACCACTAAATGAGATCGACCTCCATCCCCTGGTTCCCAAACCTGTCGTGAGTACTCTCTCGCCCATATCACATACACATTTAAATTTACATTATTCACAGCCTGGAAAACATTACCCTGGCGGCGCTGACGTTGTCCGGAATTTGGTTTTCGGTTTCGTATGTTATAAATCCGTGCAGATTCTGATATCACCCTAACATGCTGCATACCACATAGACAGATGGACATTTCACCATCAACAATGCTACTTTCACACCCCCGACCGTCCCAGTCCTTCTCCAAATTCTTAGCGGGACAGTCAATGCACAGGACCTTCTCCCTAGCGGTGACGTGATTGAACTTCCCCTCGGTAAAACCATCGAACTTACCCTTGCAGCGGGTGTGATCGGCGGACCTCATCCTTTCCACTTACATGGTGTAAGTCACCTATATGATGTTTAGAATCAAGCTTATCCTTCGTGTCTCAGCACACGTTCCACGTCGTCCGCAGTGCCGGTCAGAATACGTCCAACTATGCCGACCCCATTCTTCGCGATACAGTTAACACTGGCGTCATGGGTGACAATGTCACCATTCGTTTTAGGACAGACAATCCGGGACCGTGGTTCCTCCACTGTCATATCGATTGGCATTTGGAAGCCGGTTTCGCCGTCGTCCTTGCTGAGGGTACGAATCGGACCAGGATCTCTGACCCCACTCCCGGTAAGCAGTAACCCCAAGCCGGTATCACTCTGGAGAGATCCAAAATTTACTGGTTGTGATATCGTTTCAGATGATTGGGATAATCTTTGTGATCTCTATGACGCTCTCCCTGACGGGGACCAGTAAATAGGCATCGTTGGCATCATATTGTCGTGGGCACTGACTTTTCTCGGCTTACGGAGATAACTATTTTTTAAAGTTTGCCATGTTGTGCACGATGTTGAACGACACTGGTAGCCGGCAGGAACCATACAATGGAGTTACCCGTTTGCTTTATCCGTTAACCGATCCGAGGTATTGAATAACATTTTTATTTGTCTGATCAAGGTGTTAGCATGTTCTACTATAGTATCTGGTATGTACCGCAGCAGTCATTAGCTCAGCCCCGATGTAAAAAGACCCGACGAGTTGTACCTGTAACTGCCGGCGGTCATCATACTATTTATAAATACAAAGCATGTGTAATAATACACCTCGAATATACACATACATACCGTGACGTGAGTTGAGATGGTTCGACGATGAACATTGGATATCGGATATCGACTCCTCGGTGTGAGAGTCCTATCAAAGAAGTTTCCCAAATCCGAGTAATTCCTTCCTGCGACCTTCGCTTACGAGCAAGGAGGCGTCCCAATCTGGTTCCTACGCAGAACATCCCTAAAACTGTCCTCCAAACACGCCACCATCTCCGGGTTTCATGGTGACAGAATTTGAGAAGGGCAAGAAGTCGAAAGCCCTTATAGTATGAGCGAAGCGAGCAATGGCCAAGAGAAGGCGAAAAGTGATGGTAGATGAAGTAGGTCAAACAGAATGGTCGGCGGTGTATGGTCATCTTTGTGCTCCTCTTCTCGTATTCTATTGCAGATGCCGGAAAGTAATCGTCATCCCGTGCGTGCGGCGTCGACCGATAACGATTGGTGTCTGTCGAGGTGGCGAAGTCACTGCCGGACGCTGGTATGACAATACTTGTATCGCCGTTCTATTATAGCTTGCGGGGCCGACTGTCGTGGTCTCGTGAGGTACCCCCTCTTCTACGTCTGAGAGTTTTTGGAACATCCAGTATGGAAAGAGAAGAGAAGATTTTCACTCGGATTGGCACTGTACCTGATCCCACTTTAACGATGTCATAATTCCCTTCCCTTCCCCTTAAAATCCTGAGCAACGCGCCCGGGGTCCGGAATGAAGAAGTCAGGGCATCACGCTCGACTCTAAGCGTTTGAAGAGGATAGTGGTTGGAGGTGTTATCAAGCACGCTCACAACTCCTCGTTCTATTTTCCTCCATAAGAATCGATCCACGGCCTCGAATCCTAAAGTGCGAAGGACTTCAGGAGTATGGGAGTGTCGATGTTGTAAAGTGGGCTGATTTTAGATGGAATTTCGGACGAAGAAGAGAACCTGAAGACGGTGACCGATTGAAACGTGGGTCGAAGGCGTTGGAAGGGAATACTAATATTAGAGGAGCGTGCAGACTGAGTTCGGAAATGATGCGATAGTCGAGAGAAGATGGAGCTGTTGTGTAGTATTAGAATATTCCTTGAGAGACATCTTGTAATCGGTCCCTAGCCATCTGGAAGTAGAAGGAGAAGAGCGGGATGAAAGGGGAACGATGACGATGCTAACATGTGCTCGAGAAGTGGATTCGGAGGTTGGGCCGTGTTCAACAGGGACGCTGTCGACTGAAAAGGTTCATGAAATTTCAGAGTTATTCAGATTGAATAGGTAGTACATTTGTTCAAACTACAATGCGTACAGGTGCCTAGAGAATTATGAAGAGAGCAGTGATTTGAGCATGATGGAAGCGATTGGGCTCAACGATTGGAAGTATATGAGGCGTGTAGATGTATTACTTTACTAGATATCTTTGACTGTTGGCTTGAACTGATCGAGGTCCATGATCCACGACTCTATCATCTCAGCGTAACGATCTGTGGCATCTTTGCTCTCCTTTTTAACTGTGCCCTCAAGATCGACCGGGACGGTCATCCATCGATTGCGGTCAAAAATGTCAACAGCATCGAGGATCCAAGTCCTGCAGCTACGCAAGGGGATCATAGACCTCAGCAACGCGGGAGGCTTCCCCTCGTGTTCCTTGTAGAGTGCATCAAGCGTCGCGGCGAGAGTCTCGAGTCCAGGGTTGGTCCAACCCGACAGACGAAGGAAGGAAACGTAGACGGTAGTAGGGTCTATACGAGCGAGGACAGTGGTGTCAGTGAGGGAGTTGCGGACAAAATATTCCCCGCTGTTTTCCTCGACAGTAGCCACATTCCAATGCAGCTGGGTGATATTGCCTGTGGCGTCGGTAAAGAAGAACGACCAGTGCCAGGCGCCACGCTCAAAGTTCACCTCAGTGTTAGTATCGGGGATGAGGATTGTCTGAGTGGCAATGTAGAGGGAGTTGGGCTGGAGTGCAACGCGGGCTGGAGGCATGTTCAAGTTGGTTGAGAACGTTGAGAGATGGATAAGTAACGCCTTGGTTCCTGTACTTCAGAGACTTGGATATCAGACTACTCCCTGCCCCAGGCCCAATACCATCATGTACACTGGTCATCATGTACTGTCTCTTTTCTATTACCCCTCGGATGCACCACCAAGTATACTCGAAATCGAAAGCATTCAAGATGAGACTTGGTTGCTTCTCAGAGAGCGTGTGGCACATCTTTGCACAGAATATCAATCACATATCGATGTAGCTGTCGTAGGTGAAGTCCTTCTTCAACGATATCTCTTATTCACACTACTGACGTGATATTGCCAGCCAATTATTGAATACGACAATGATCGCTTGGATTGTATCGTTCGGGACATAGAGCTCTGTGGTTCGCCCTATCCGCTGGCAAAGCTTCCCAACTTACTTAATCAAATTTTCTCCGATTTGCGCGATAATCCCAACAATGCCCGGATAGACATATTCATCTTGTCACGGGCTTGTCTACCTCGGGACACGCTGACTTCCCTCCAGACATTTCGTGAGTGCTACAATCCGAGCATTTATTTTAGTCTCGCAGATAAAGTACGCGAGTCCTCTGTTTCTACCCCCAGCACCGCCGCAAAGTTGTCAGCATATGTCAAATCCCAGGCGAAATCCACCGAGCGTTTTTATGATGGACGCCATCCACATGGCCAGCCAAAAGACACTACCACTCTCCCCATCGACCTCTACTGTCCTGTCTTTGCACGCTTTCTTGCGAATCTACATGATCCCACAATTGTTCCGCCCACTACCCTCGTTGCGAGCGTGAGTACGTTCATGTTCGCCAGTGCAGCCATATTTGACATCGAGCGCGAGAGGCTAGAGGTAGTCAAGCACCACCTTCTATCGATTCTTGGTGAAAATTTTATCTCAACGTCGATGGGCAGGGCTAATCCTGATGGAATAATATTGAGCGAAGTGATGGTTACAGACCTCAAAGCTGGTGTATTGCTTGCCCTTCTAGAAGGTAAAAATGAGAAAGGCAGAGGTGGCTGTGACTCTGGTACTCAGGGTCAGTTTGACTATAGGGAATTCATTAACTCAGAGGTATGGTTGTCAAAATGCATCGCTTATTCAAATTGAATAATGGTCAATGTACAGGACCTAGAGGTGTGTCGTGGGCGGACATGTTGTCCTGACTTCTTGGTCACATTCAATGGTCCTACCGTTGAAGTTGCAGCAGCTATCCGAACGGACAAGTGGATTGTCCAACGCCTGCACTCTTGCGATTTCACTGGACAGGACACGTGTTTTTTTCGCTCAAAATCCCAAACAGTGGCTCGCTTTTTCTACAGCCTCAAACTTGTACTTCTGGACCTACGTCAATGGTATAGGGACAGTCTCGCTGTCGCTCCAATTACGACAAAGGACAGACCACATCCGCTCATGTTCCCTACTGTAACGTCATATGGCGAACTAAAAGTGTCCTTCGCGTATATCCGACAATTGCAATCGCACGCCCAGTGTACCACTTTTCTTGCACGACGAAGTGACACAGAAACGGAGATCGTGATCAAATTCGACGAGACCTACAACGAAACGGTGCACTGTTTACTCGCGGACCACGGCTATGCACCCAAACTACTCTACTATGGCTCTCCCTATCCTGATTTACATCACTACGGTTCATGCAAGATGGTTATCATTGAATACAGCACCCTACCAAACCTGCATGACACCCAAAGACTTACTCAGGCTGCATACGACAAGCTCTCAAGCGCCATCGCTCTGTTACATAGCAATAACTACGTACACGGCGACCTGCGGACACCTAACGTTCTGACGTCTGGATCAGACATCCATATAATCGACTTTGATTGGGCAGGTATAGCCGGTGAGGTGACATATCCTCCGTATTTGGACAAGTCTAAGCAGGGCAAGTGGGCACCGGGAGTCGATGATTTTGGATCCATTCAGAAAGAGCATGATGATTATATGCTAGTACATCACTTCCAGAGTTTGATCGATAAAGAAGGTGAACCCGCAGAAGCGTGAATGGGTTAACTTCCCAATCGTGTATCATGGAAAGACATCGGTTTGGTGTAGATCAGGAACTGTATACAGATTATAGTAATTATTAGTCTACTTTTGAGACCTGCTTGGTCTCGTACTACCTTTGTTCCCCTTGAGCGAATGGTGAATACCCATGATTGGGGTACCATATTAGACGGACTTCACTCATTAGCGCGTTAGCTCTCGGTTAGCCATGAGCATTCTGGTTTGAGATGGGTGGCCGAGTTGGGAGATTGCAGCGAAACCATATCCTGCAGGGGCTGGAGCTGGCGATGTCGAACCTTTCGACGATAGTAAGGTCTCTATTATATTACCTCCATGGGGGACGCTTGTTCTGTCTGTCGTGTTTCTTGTTGGGTTGCGCTTGCTTTTCCGACTGCTTCGGAGCAGGTTGTTTGGCAGCCTTCTTCGGGCGTCGAGCACGAGCCTTGGGAGGAGGTGGTGGTGGAGGGGGATTCGCTTTCGCCTTCGTTCGTGAACGTAGACCATAATTGTGGTTGACGTCCTGCATCGAAACATCCTGCAACGACTTCTTGGGAGCACTCTTGCTATTCCTCGACCCGTTGGATTTGGTCTTGGACTTGGTCTTCGATCGCGTCTGGTAACGGTGTTCACCAACAGCCTGAGGAGGCTGCTCTGAATCTTCGCGAGGTGGCATCTCAGTCCTTGCCCTCTTCACAAATTTCCTCTTTTCCTCAACCTGAACGTTCTCACTAACTTCATCAGCACGTCTCTTCGTAGAGCTATGGCTAGAACCTGAGGCCAATACAGAAGAAAGGTGCGAGGGACCTGCAGGTAACGTCTTCGGCTTGGTTAGCTGAGCAGCGGAAGCTTGTTCCTGGATAGTACGGTACGATGCTGTCTTCGCTTCCAGGCGTTTTTGCTCTGCTTGCTTCTTGTTGGTTTTGTCCACAGGGTTAGCACGGCGGTCGTCGACCCAACTATCCATCGCCAAGGCCTCGTCAAACAATTGTAGGAAGGGATCAACAGTGCGAAGTCGGTCTTCCAACGCTTTGAGTTTTTCTGGGGCTTTTGGCTGCTTGTCTCGTACCTTGCGCCGGAGGCTGTTGAGTTTGGCCAGAATGCGACTGAGAGATTGAAGGAGGTGGTTCAATGGAGCAGACTTCCATTCGTAGCGGGAAAGTTCGCCATTGGAAAGGAGGCTAGTTTTCCCGTTGCCGCCGAGTGCATAGTAGTTCCCATCCGCGAACTTTGTTTCGGTATATTCGTTGAAGATTCCAAAGTCGGGTTCGAGTGAGCCCTCGTCGAGTTCAAAGTGGATGTAAGACACATAGAGCAGAAGCCAGAAGGAAGATTCCAAGTCATCCAAGAGATCATGGCTCTTCTTTGGATGTCGAAGCAAGGCTACAGAGATGAATTGCCAGGTACCCTGCGCTCGGTGTCAATAACAGGTATATAGAAGTCGACAATGTATATCTGTCACTCACTGTTCGGTATGCATGACCTTTGCCGTGTCGAACTACCTTCACGGCATGATCCCAATCATTGAGAACACCTCTGCCGTTCTCATCAATCATCACATTCCCCGTGCTGACATCACGATGGTTATACTCCGCTACATGATATGAAACCTTGAGGGCTATATCAAACGTGAGTAAGTGTGGAGTACATGAGTATGAGATTACTAGCCTTCCACTACGTCTCGAACGGCTTGTGTGGCCTCCTTCGAACACCGAGCAGTATTCAGAGGATAAGCGAGCTCCTGGACAACACGGTGATGGATCAACTTCCGTAGACGATCGCAGGGAAGACGCCATTCCGGTTTGTCTACGTTATCGGACCAGACCTGAGTAAAAGTGATTTGAGGCTCTCCAGAACCCTTGCTCGTCACATCTCCAGCAGCCAGCACAATAGGTAAGAACGGTACACCGCACTTGATCAGTTCTTCGTAGATCTCAGCCTCCGACGCATAGTCCTCATCTTCTGTCCGCCACGAGTCCTTGAAGAAGACCAGTCGACGCTCCTTCATATCGAATGCCGTGTACGCTCGTGTTGCTCGACCACAGGCAGAGTCAGAAGAATCCAGGAAGGGCATTTTGACGATTAGATTGTGGGGCCCGTCTTTCATCTCGACACGAATCTTGCATACGGGGTACGGGTGAGCAGGATTCTCCTCGGGGAGCATGAAGCTGACGTCGCGGGGCAGTGAGTCTACAATAAAATTGTCAACCGCATCGGCAAGATACTTGGTCTCCTCAAGAGTAGCACGCTTCACAGTAGTGTCGTAGCCTTGCTCCTCTAGGGACAGGTGAGCATAGCACCAGAAGAACGCTGCCAAGAGTTCCGGTTCATCGTGAAAGTTGAATAGTGCAGTGACAACACATCCAGAGCGGTCCCATCGGAACAAACGAGCATACTGGCCACAGATCAGGAACGAGAACGAGAAGCATCTGTGTTGGAAGGAGTGCAGGGTAGCCGTGTACGAGATCAGCTGGCCACGGGTGGACGCGCTCTGGCCGGTGACCTTCTCGAGCGGATTCAGGGTCTTGTCCGATTCCTCGGTGTCGAAGAACGCGTCCGCAATCTTGCTGGCTTTTCCCTCTCCAGGAAATTCCATATTGCTGAAGTCGAGTTTATCCTTGATTCTCGTGCCGCGACACAGAGCCCAGTCGGGACGTATTTCGATACCATTCTCGTCGACCCTATTAGAGACATCGGCCAGCGTGTATCCAGGGCAGACTCCAGAATCATTGATAGCATCACACTACAAAGGGATAAAGGATACCCTGTCTCAGTATCTTGTGAATGAGATGGGTAGGAGGAGAGTCACGTACAAGTTCTTGGTACATCCCTCTTTCTAATCCTTCGTATGGTACGCTAGTGAAGTCGACTTTAGGGGCAGGTTCAAAATCATCCATTTGCATGAATTCCTTGAGAAATTCGCGAGGAGGCATAGGTCCAATAAAGTTGCCGGTCATCTCGCTGACTTGGAGTTTGCGAAGTTCGGCGTTCTCAATGAGTTGGTGGGCCCAGCGGGTTAGCCCGTGACAGACAAGTTTACAGGGGGTACCAGGGCGAGGTAGAGGGTCTTCGGCAGCAGCAGAGAGTCCGAGATCCAAGGGAGGAGGAGCATTAGCACGGTAGGCCATGATAGCGGGGGGACACAGAGCGAGAGAATAGACATACCGGGATGATTTCTTTGGACGTGGAGTTTATAAAGGGTTCAGAATGTCAATGCCTGTGCTGTGGGTTGCGTAGCTGTGGCGGACAATGACAATGGGAACACGAGGATTGACCTGATTGACCTCGGCTAAGGTCAAAGGACGATATTGATAAGTGGCTTAAAGTCAAAGAGACGACAGTCAATAAGAAGTTCCTAATTTAACATTTGTTACAACTCTTACCCTTGTTACTAGGTTGAAGTTCCGCTGGTACCCTGAACAAAAGGAATGTCTCAGACAGACGCGTGTCGCACGTGTGGTCAATAGATATGGTAACGCTTATGTCATGAGGTGGCCAAGCATGGACCCACAGCCTGAATGACATAGCGATAACAGACCGAATCCTAGAGTAGGTAACTCCGTCATTTGGGCTAATAAAACTCCAAGTTAACATTGAATATATCTGTCTGTAGAAGAACAAATGAACGACAGAGAGTCAACATTTGGGCTCTAGGGTACAAAATACTTACAGTGAATTGACTTGATTTGAGATAATCATTGGGAGTAGAAGGTTGGGTATGGTAAGCCACCCTGTCTGTTACTAGATTGACTGTCACCGACGGAATATTCCAAGCCTTAAGCTTTTATCGCGCCTTGAAAGTAGTAAGTACTGTCTTGAGGCGGCAGCTCAGCGCTCAATATTCAATATTGAAAAGATCGGACACTCTTACAACGTGGCCGATAAGATAAGATCCACTATCCATTTGGAACAATATAAAAACGGTTGAGCTTCTCTATATGAAGGAACTATCTTCCGAAAGTCATAGAGGCTGGAAACGAGCCTAGCCTATTGACCTTCATAATTTCGCAGTAACAATGTACAATTCTACAACTTGCTGTGAGACAACACTCTCCTGATCAACCCCTCAAGCTTGTCATCCAATGCCTTTGTCGCCTCCCTAAGCTCTTCATTTCCGTTCGAGAACATGGTTGAAGCAGCTGAATCATAAGTAATACGTGTTCCTCCGCCGCCCTCTATTTCCTCGATTAGAATCTTGGGCGGAATGTGCAATCCTGCACCTAGGTTGTGTTGTAGCATGGTCTGGGCGATGAGTGGATTGCCGATCATATAGATGTGTGTCTCTGGAAAGGTGCGTTTCCCCTCGAAATAGACGTTTAACCACTTGCTGTGTGACCCTGCGGAGAAGAACCTACATACTTCTTTGAGTATACTTCTCGAGTTATGCCTAGGCACTCACAGAAAGTCTCGGGTACCCTCCGTCAGCTTATTCAAGCCCTCTTCAAGGCTCTTCTTGCTATCCGTCGAATTCAAAAAATTTCTTAGCTCCAGCCCACACCCCGACCTGTTCACCTCTAGATCCAACAGGGCAATGACATCCTTGATGTGCTTGCCTGAGGTGAATGTAACACGATGAGCGGTGTATGCCTGAGACGCATTTGTCACCTCATAGTTAGACATTGTACGTGTACGAAGGTTACTATTGCTGAGGAACGGTGTGAGAACAGTGAGAGTAAGAGTGATTCCAACTCCTGATTTATACACTAGCATCGGCTTGGTGATGTTCTACCCGTATCAGGTATTACTAACTACTCTTCATGTTTCCCAACTCTAGAATGCAATGCCCTTCGGCGAATAATCACCTATTGGTAAGGTGTTCGGCCAGTATGGTCCTACTGTAATCTGTCCACGTTAGAGACGAAACCTCTGCACAAGTCAGAAAATCCAGTTCTCAGGCTGCCCATCGTGACTAAGTTACAAAATAGAGTTTCGATTTTGGGCGAGACATAGATCTTTATAGGTCGTAAAACCTGTTTGTCAGTGCCCACACCTCACTCAAATGTCGTTTTTACAATGTATCTTCACAGTGAACTCGCAACCATAAGATCATCAGAAAGAGGGCTGAACGCATCCGAGTCGATGTTCATACAAATACAACAGTTGTGCACGCCATACCCGGTATCCTTCCATCATACACCAAACAGCACCTGTCTCTCGTATACTCTCAACCCAACCCGACCACCATCGACGCGATCGACGGGTACGTGTCCCGTTTGCCAACGTAAACCCTCTTCATCGTCCTCCCCTTGGTAGAAGGAGAGCCTTGCGGCAACCCTCTCAGTGGCGCGGGGGGTAAAGGTAATGGCCGATTGCGGTTAAACAATGCGAAACTCGAAGTCCGCGAGGAGGGTTTCTCAAAGCTTGGAACAGGTTTTCGTGGTAGTTTGCGACGGAGTAATGGGCGCGGACCTTTGGGTGAGATGGGTGTAACGAGGCGAATGGTAGGTTTACGACGTAGCTCAGCTGCATCGTCTGTCACGTTCGTAACATCGAGAACCTCGACATTGTGTTCGGAGTTGGTTTCAGAATGGGTAGGTGATGCAGTCTGCGGAGTGTTCTTGCCTGTCGAGAGGGGAGTTGTTAAGACGGTATGTCTTTCGAGTGGTAAGTGGCAAGGGTCTAGCATGGGTTCGATCGTGTTCGGGGTATATTGTGACAATAACAAGTTAATCTCCTCCACTAACTTGTCTTGGTCGACTAATGGTGTTTCGCCTTCCGTTAGGAAAGGCATATAAAGGCCATCATAGTCAACATCCTCTTCGATAACACCTGTTACATCAAGTTCGGCTTCCGACGTCATCGCGATGTGAGTGACGGGCTCTCGTTCGTGTTCGTGTTCTTGTTCTTGTATAGGCGGGTCCTTGGACGCATTGATAGTTCTGTGGTTTAAATATTCGAAAACGACGTCCAGCGGCCACATAGTGGTCAGAATCCACATCGAGTGGTTAGACAATGGAGAATGCTAGTGCAGAGTGGTAGGTAGTCAAAGGGAAAGATGAGTGCCTCATGTCGATTTGGCCTCCTACGTCACGAGACGGAGACAAAGGTGGCTAATTCATATTTTGAACGAAGATCCTTTGTACCGAGATAAGTCTGTTACGGGGATGTGCTGAGTTCCGATGAAATCGAGGAGGTTTCGGTCGCTATTGGTCGCCAAGATCCTAGGTCAAATGATGCAGTACGTATAACGTATTTGGATTGGGGCGTAGCACAGTTGACAGAGACTGGAAGAATAAGCGAGATGGGTCTATGAGAACAAAGAGCTCGCGAATGTTCCATGGACGCGACTATGATGCAGATAAGATTGAGTATAAGTATGCTCCGTCGTAAAGGTATCTGATAAAGGAACGTGAATCGATGAGAAAGTATGGCACCCTGTAACCAGTATACCGTGCATTTGAAAATATTGAAATATTGAGCACGTTGAACTTGTAGCTTGAAGTGAGGCTCGAGGATGAGTGAGCCTTCTTATTTCCGATGTCGTCACCACTTTTGAGCATCGGCAACTACCGAACTTATCGAAATGGCCCCTTTTGGAAGGTGTTGATGTTGGTATTGAAATGAAGTTAGATAGTGTGATACTCATTCGATCATCTTTATTTTCCCACCAAGTATAGTAGGATAACTAGTTTTTGTTTTTTGAGAGCCCGTAACGAGTCAACTCTGAAATATTACTGAGGGAAAACAGTCGAAGGTGCTATGGTCTAGTCCGGCATTATATGACGTCATTCGAATCAACCAACCCTCTTGTCCCGACGAAGAAACATAACATTTATTCGTTTACATGTTCCTTTTAATCATACTGTGCAAAAGTTCTTATCATATCAATATTCGATCCGAACATTATGATTCTCCAGGTAACATTAGACGTTCTGAGGCTAAACACCTATAATAATGTAACTTTTATCCACAAGACAATCACCAACACCCACGATGATTCATTTCAAACACTACTCGAGAGAAACATCGCTATAAAGCGCCAGAAGGCAGTTTCTCTGCTATCAGAGACTCCCAGCGATAGCAGCACCATGAATATCGATTCATCGGCACTCTCCCAACCCCCAGACTCGAACAAGAAAGTCAAATCTAGCTCGTACAAGAAACGTAGAACAAACTAGGTTACCCACTAGCACTCTATATACACCATACTCATTCAAGCGTTTCCCTTTCACTCACAAAGTCGTCTCAGGAAAAGCCATCTATACATTCAAGGTGGAAGACGTAGAAGCCGTGCTGTACAAACAACAGCGACACGAAGTAAAACACGGTCCCGAGAAGCCTCTCCCTAAGACAAGACGAGGAGGAGAAAGTTTGACTCTGCGTCGTTGGAAACATCGACTCGTTCGTTTCATTCAAGAGGGCTCGAAGACCAACGAAGGTTGGTTAGAACCAAGAATCCTTCAGGTCCGTCCATAACAACGCCAAATGACACTGTATATATGCTAATCTATCTCAATTTGGAGACAAAACAAATCTGCCACAGGCTGTCCACAAGATCCTTAGGAATCCCAAGCACGGAATGGATATGTTGCATCTTGCGGTCAACCACGTTAGCCAACTTGGACCCATTCAGCGCAATCCCCCTCTCGTTGTAGTTATGGTTCTAGAAGGTCGTAGTTGACCTTTTGACATTAGAGACACCCTTGAAAGTTGTCAGACATGCTACGCCACCCAGGAAATGTGTTCGAGTCCCAAAGGTCCTGTCCAATCACAGTATCTGTACCTGCGTTCGTTACTGATTGATCACAGGTTAACGATGAGTCACAAGTGCAAATTGAACCAATTAAAAACTGATATAGGAAGAAACAAAGGATCACCCTGTCCTGCTAGAACCGGACTACCTTTTAAGGATATCTTCCACTCTCCGTTCCCGCAGGTCTTGTTATCATTTTGTAATCATTGGACCAAGCAATAATTTAACGGTCCAGTCGCCAGTCGGGGGTTGGTTGACGTGAAGCTGTCCAGATATCTAGACGTGTAGTTGCAGTGGTAAATCACATCGATGAGAGGGGAAACCAAAGGATGCAATTCAAAACGGACTAGATAAACAAGATAGCAACAGAAAGCAAGCTGTTGTACAACAAGATAGAGGTAATGATACAATACCGGTTACACAGAACCGTTGGACCTTATACAATTCTGGTTGATTGTTCCGACGAATAGGTAGCATGACACAGTAGCAATTTACTGGGGTGTAGGCGAAGGGGGACCTAAAGAAATAACATCGGCGTTAAGCGGAGGTGAGCCATGGGCCAGCGTGTACTCACCGAACAATCCAGCACGAGGGGACATCGGCGCAGACATAGGGGTGGATGCACCTGCTTTAGGTTGAGGAGAGAAGATCGGGTTAGCTGGGAGTGTTGACGATTCGAAATACCAAAATTACGACAGTAAAGATACCATGACCACGAAACAGAGTTCAGTTAGCACATCGCCACAGGAAACACACGTTTGAGACTTACGTCTCCATTGGGCCCAAGCAGGTACATGCGCTGGAGGTGCTTCAGGTGGAGGAGGAGCTTCTGGTACGGGAGCGGGGAGGGCTTTCTTCCTATCCCTGCGTTCAGGCTTCTTGTGGACTATTCGCCAACCTGGACGAGCCGGAGAGAGGTCGTCTAAAGGTGGTGGGGTAGGTGGAGCGGGTGGAGGTGTAGGCTCTCGCTATGAATGCGTTAGCTGAGAGGGTATGAATGGGAGAGACATAGGCGTACCTTGGCTAGCCACCCAGCGAAGTCAACATTCGGATTTCCACCTCCACTCTGTTTAGCCTTGACTGCCATGAGTTCTGCGATCTCCCTGTAAAGCAACGACAATAATATGGGATGAAATGAGATACATCCCACACAGAGATAGGACCATACAATCAGTGTGCCGATCTTACAGACTAGTAGGGTCAAAGGCCACTCACGCCTGGAGTTGAGTCCTCTCATCTCTGAGCTTCCCGACCTCCTGCAAAAGGATCCGAACCTCACTTGCAAGTGCTTTAGTGAAGTCCTGCAAGTACCTGCAGGTACATTAGAACCAAAGAACGCAACGTGCGGCGAAGGAAGGAGGTGATATGTGTCAAATGATCGAGAAAGACTTATGGTACTAGGTAAGAGACATACTTTGGCGGGCCTGCACTAGCGTTATGATGACCTTGTTTCGACATTAACAACTTTGTATCTCAGTAAATGATAGTCAGGGAATAGGGAGATAGAGAGAATAGGGAGATGAGTGTATAGGTGAGAACGTTGTGGAATGAAGATGGGCGTCACAAACAGACTACCCTATCATTATAACCATGACTGCCTCCGCCTCAAGGCCTTGCCTGTAAGCTCAAATCAAGACAAGGACCTATTATTCTGCTGGTAACATGAGTAGCGTTTATCGCCATGAGGCAAAGGACCCTGAGTATTGAGTGTCTCCTCGTGTTCGCGATATTGAAAACACGCTACTGGTAGCACTTCTGAATCTTATATCCGTTGATGTCAAATGCTATAGTATTCCTGCTTCCAAACTCAAATGTAGTCGGGGCAATGTGACACGGTGTAAGCTTCAGAGGTTAAATCTGATATCAGAATTGGGGGAACGATTGTTCTGGTTGCAATTCTAGGTGACAATGACCGTGGTGGAATACATACAGAATAATATAGCGATTATGTGGTGTCTAAAAGCATGCGTGAAATATCAATGTCCGTGTGTGGTTAGTTGAGGTCAAGTAGCAGCATCTTGGCTCGTCTCCGATACCTCCTTCGCTTCTAGTTGTTTGCTCCATTTGATCACCTTCGGATGTGCGGCGACCTAAGTTGATACAATTAGCGAAGTGCATCAAAATGCGAACAAGAGAACGTACCTTGGTGGGATCAAACCTCAACAACTGCAATCCATCCAAACTCGCCGCTCTAGAAAGGGCTACATAACTCTGCCCTTTCTCAAACACCTTACCCAAGTCGATCTTCACCCTCTGGAGCGTTTGGCCTTGGCTCTTGTGTATACTCATTGCCCATGCTAAGACCAAGGGTACCTGCATTCGTCTAGCGAGCAGCTTTCCCTCGTTATCTTCTACGCGGAATTCGTCACGTAGGATGAGGACGATTTCCTTGCCTTGCGGAGTGAGAAATTCGACTAGAGGATAGAGCTCTTCATCTTTCATTTTAGACTTGCCCTTGGAGGCAGAAGCAGGCGAGATGTTTTCTTTCTCAGAAGACGCGTCGGATAATCCGGTGGGAGTGAACCCATCTTCGAGGATCTGTACATTTCGGATAGCTGTAGGGGCCTTGGTAGTGGTTTGAGAAGCGGACTTGGGCTTCGAAGATGACGCCGCACTTGACGGAGGTGGCACTTCGACAGCAGCGACGCTAGCAGTAGCGACCGCGAAGGTATAGAAGCCTAGCACGCGTCCTACGCTTCCGTTGACCAGATTCTCGTCCATGTTCTTGATTAACATCACTTGAGCATCTTTCTTCAGCTCTAGACGGCCTGGTGCGACCGTGTTCTCTAGTAGCTTCTTCCGTTTCTCTTCAGGCGCGGACCCGGAATCCCTGGCAACAAAGAAATACGAAGTACTAGAGAGGGACTGCAGTCGCGAAGTATTAGATCTTTCAACTTCAGTACGAAGGGGAAAGAGTTCAGTAGGTAGAAGACCATCGGTGAATGTTAGCGGGCGAGAGAGTGATTTGAATGTGTCTCGCGCTTGTTGAGAGATTGTACCTTTGCGCATCTCGTTTAGTAGGTCGACAAAGTCTGTGACCACGTGGAAACATCAATAATGGGCCATGTCTCTCATTGGTGTACTTACGGGTATCTTTCTGTCGGAACACCTGTTTCAGCGTGACAATATGTTCAATACATTTAGACCATGCTGCGCTCTCAAACGCGAAAATGGGCCCCTGCCCAGCCTGCGTAACCGGGGGAAGTTGGAAAAAGTCGCCTGTGATGACAAGCTACCAGAAGAATCAATTTATACATCGTAAATGCGGGCATTTGATATGTAAACTTACTTGAATGCCACCAAAAGGTTTGTCTGTCTTCTTACGCAAACGATCGGCAAGAGCGGCAAGTGTATCGAATAGTTTTCCATCCACCATGGACACTGTGAAATGAAAGGAGTAAACACGATGTTCATTCGGACTAAAGTGTGTCCCTCACCTTCATCGATGATGAGGACCTTGGTGTTCTTCCAGCGTTGATGAGCCGGCCTGCACGTCTTGACATAACTGATCAGTTTCTCTATGTTGTGCATCCCGGGTGTTATGGCACCCCACGAGTGTAGTGTCATGCCTAGGGAATGTATCATGCAAATTAAAGCGACGATCTAAGTTCTATAACGATTCGTACTCACCACCGACATTAGATGCGGCCATGCCTGTACTGGCTGTCACAGATACGACATCAGGCTTCTTCGCATATTTCTTCCGAAGGGCATTTATAATCGCTCTTAGTAGCAATGACTTTCCCGTTCCTGTTGAAGGGTTCGCTGTCAAGTCAGGTGTATAACGGAATGACGATCGAAGTACGGACCTGCAGACCCAGTGAAAAAGACACTTTTCTCTTCTTCAACCACCATCTTGAGCACCTTGATTTGCTCTTCATTCAAAGCAACATACTCCTGCACCACGCTATCACTGTCCTTTCCAATTGATTTCGGAGACGCAAGGACTTCGGTCGAAAAGAAAGAATCTAAGGTTTTTCGGGGTTGTTTCGTGGGGCGAGGCTTTGCATCTTCAATACCTCCAGTGGACTTTCGTTTCTTCGTAACTTGAGGCATCTTCGTTACAATTGAGTATGGTTCGTTCCCAAGCTGGAAGGAACAATGGACGCGTCCTTTCAATGTTCGACCCGTGACCGCGTTGATCTTAGCCACGTGCAGGGAATAACTATTAAACCCTGATCGCGACTTTGTCCATAAAGGTGTGTCGGATTCCCCGTAATACCGTGACGATATTTTGTATCGTTATATCGCTGACGATCAATAATACTCTGTGATGACAACTGCTTGATTGCCTCCAGTTTTCCTGCAGGTGTGAAAACTGAAAGAATGCTAGTTGAGGCTTCCCAGCTGTTACCACTATGTCAGAACTGGACTGGAGAGGCAGTTGTCAGATATAGATACAATTGGTACCATGAAATGGCCTCATAAAATCCCCTCACAAACACAGCATGTGAAACTTATTGGAAAGGCCATTACAAGTGTTCAATTGAGTTGTAAGCAAAGTGTGATTGCAGAAATAGAATTTGAGATAGAAATACATCAACTACTCCCAGAATTTATCTGCATCTGCATCAATAGCTAAGACATACTGCTGAATTCTTGGGGTCCAAACCCTGCAATCAGCTGCTAATTTGATCTGCTGGAGTGCAATGACTGTCTCCTTGGGAACAACAAAAACAAATTTAACAAAGTCAAAATATTGAGAAATGAGAGGCCATATCTCTTTGAAAAATTTCACCTCTATGGGATGAGATGATGAAACTGTGAATTGAAAAGCTACCATCCCTTTAATCACACCTTGGTCCTTAACCTCAAAAGCAAATGAGTCAATACCAGGAAAAGTGGAGGAAATAGGACGATAATACTTGGATGAAAGAAAATTAGGAGAAAGAAACTTGTCAAAATACTCCACACCATCAATATGTGACAGGTTTACAGACAATCTTTGAGGTGGATCATCAAGGGAGGTAAGATGGTAAGGCTCAGCTCGGCTATTGAAGACGTATTGTTGGGCCATCTGTTCAAAGAGAACACCTGCACATGAAGCTGACCCAGGGTTCTTCAATAAGGACAAAAAGCTGTCCCTAAAAGCAGCGGCAAGCTCTTTCTTCTGCTTCAATACAAGCTTGTGAGATATGAACCCAGAGATGAGTGTTCCATCTGGCACCTGTCGATCTATAGTGCCATAATATGACAGAGGGTTGATCTGTATTATATCATGGCTAGTTGAATTGAAGAAAACCGATGCATCGCTCAAGAGGATTCGCAACTGGTTTCCATCAATAAGTTGAACCCTCGTATCAATTTTCCGTTCAATCACATTGTCCATGTTGTGAAAGAGGCGTCTCACAGAGCCTCCAAAGTTGGTGAATGCTCGGCGCCATTCATCCAGGCCACGTTGTATCTTAGACGCATCACTAGAACAAAGTAAGAGTCAAATCTGCATCTGGTAGGGGCAACAGACAACTTTACTCACCGAGACAAGTAGACCTCCGACCAGCTCCAAGTTTTCATCACAAATCTCCGGGAGGTGGCCGTATTGTCCTTCTCCCAGCTTTTGAAGCGGTGTTCACTCGGTGACGATGCCACAATAGAGTCCCAGAACTTCAGGGATCTAGTGTCCATTGCGTGACCCTGCGCATTGTTGATGTCGTAGAGGATAAGCCCATCGTTATCATTATCCAAAGCTTCTTGTAACAAGAAGACCGAACGATCAGGAACCCAATAGGCACCCTGATCTAGAAACACATAGCGAGCTGTTGGTGAAAGAGAAAAGATGGTACTTTTCCCAGCAACAAGCCTTCTGAGAAGGCAGTAGGTCAGATACACAGACTTTCCTGGTGCAAGTGTCAGAGCAAAGATCAGATTATCATGTATAAAATACGCACCAATTCCTGGTTGCCCAAGAAGGAGGGTATTCATGAATCCTTCGCCCTTGCCTGACTCAACAAAGTTGTCAAACTCGACATATTCCTGGCGAATGAGAAAGTGTCGCATTGGCAGCCAGGATTTGACAATATCTTCCAACCCTGGAATCTTGTTGAGTTCAATAAATGTGGCTTGAACTCGTGTCGACGGCTCGGGTTCATCAGAGGCGGTGACGGATGAAGCTAGATCGGGAACCTTTTCTACCTTGGTATCAATAATCTGATCCCAGTGAGCCTTATTCTTCCAGAGGAAGTCATATATTGCAAAGGCATGTCGGTGCATGAGTGTATCTTCCATTGAATGAAGTAGTCGCGGCCATGAGGGATCAGCAATACGCGTAGGGCTGCCGCTTAGCCTCGGACGCTTTCGAGATGCAGATCCTATTGTCAAATAAGCATTATGATGTTGAGAGGCGAAATGAGCAACGGACCTCCGAATTCCTCATCGATCCCGGGCAAAGATGCCGATGTTGTCTGTTCAGTCCCTATGGCTACAGTGGGTTTAATACGGCGGAGGCCATTTAGTTGCACGATTCGATCTGATCTTGAATGGAAATATTATCACGTACAGTATACCGGTGCCTCGACCGACTGCTGTCGTTGAGTCAAGTCCTCTATCAGATATGTCAAAATCAATCGTCTATGAAAGTAGCGTTAATGACCAACTAGGGAGGGATGGTGCTCGTTGATGTCCAGAGTAAGATTTGGTGCAACTGTCAAATACTGACATTTCATGAGCGGGACAGAATGCATGGTGGGATATGCGGAACTGGCAGATCCATAAAATGTGACATACTGGATTGAGTAACGATGACAATATCTATAATTCTCCCATTCCCAGCGTTAGGTTGTCGAGGAAGATGTTCCGCTAGTTCAACGATAGGTTCTATCGCATCTCGCTCGACCGACTGAGTGCCAAGCCACTTCAAAACGGACTCCAAACGAACATCGCGGTTTGGTGCCTCGCCATACTATAAGAATATAAGCGGATCAGCATGATGAAGTCCAGACAGAACCCTCACCTTGAATAGATAAATGATGTCTTGTCCTAGGCAAGGTTGAAAATTTGGGTGGACACGAATTTGGGACTCTAATTCTTGAGCCCTTGTCTGCTCCGATACAGAAAACAGATAGGGTAAAGGCAGACGATTATCTGGCAGATAAACAGTATAGTTGTAGCGAGACATGATTCACAAATGAGTAGGTTATATGGGGGATGGATATGGTATTGGGAGCGGCTGGTAGTACGCGGCAAAGAATCGCAACGATCGAAGTTTCCCAGCTCGACAAAAGCGGACTCAACCCTTTCCAAGTCTATATTCAATATTAGGCGACTAGTGAGGTAACAGTACTAATATAAGATCCGAAGATAGAAAGAGTGAACTAATCACCAAGTGTGTGTTCATTCTCCACACGCAAGTCTAAACAGTGTGCCTTTTCATCTCAGTCAAACATCAATTTATCATAGTGCGAAAAAGGTGAAACAATAAAACTCTATACTACGCAAATGATTGCACACATACACGAAATGACAAGGTATTACTAGTAAAAGAAGAAGAAAAGGGGGGGAAGAGTACAGCAATGTAAACGGCAACATGACACATAAGGTCCATAAAGATGGAGTTACAGATGAATGGGCTACACTTGATTTGTTCGATACTTCTTTCCTCGAGTCTGTACGCATATAGTTTAACAGGTGGAGGCAATGTCTAGAGATCCTTATATAGTCCTTTATCTTTCCGTACTTTCGTCATTGCTAAAGATAGACTGTGAGCCCATGTAATGAACGAGGTTTGAAAAGGGTAACATACCAGCGACGATTGCACTTCCGATACCACTACCATCCTCCGCGTGGTGGGTGACAATATTGCTACGAAGGGAATTAGCAAGAAGCACAAAACCAAGAATGAAGATACTCACCGCCCCTTCTCGCCAAAGATATCGACCAAGCCCTCGTGTATCCTATCCGCGAAGCCAGGATATTTCTATCAAAGCAACGATCAATAACATTCTACCTCAACGACAGCAGTACTTACGTTGTACAGGGAACCATCGGCACCGACCGAACAACCCTTGTCCAAGTACCCCATCTTGCTGACGATAGCAGCAATACCACATGCGCTTAGCCTAGCAGCACGACGACCAACAAGACGAGCGAGAGCACGGAAGAATTGACGTTCGGCGAGGGTGGTTTCGAGAGCGAAGAAGTGGGAGAAAATGCCGATGATCATGAGAAGTTCATCTGTTGGGTCACTAGATGTATAAGAGTAAACATATGCGCTGCATGATAGGGTACAGACACAATCCTCTCCATGAGCGACAGGAAGGCGGTATCGAAACTATAGGGGATCTCGATTTTGTAGGTGTTTTGCCCGAGGAAAACGACGCCCTCGTCGATGAGTTCGCAAATGATGAGCCGGAGGATCTCTCCGAGGTAACGACCCGAGATGAGTTTCTATCAAACAACGGCGATAAGTACGATAAAATAATCAGGAACACGATGACACACCTCGAACGCCTGTTCGCCAGGTTTATTCGACTGCTCATCAATAGTGATGTCATACTTTGTTCTAGGGAGATGCTCGTGCTCAAATGAGTCGAAAGCACCCTGAAAATAGTAAAATTAGCCCTTGGGATTACATCCAAGGAGGAAAATGCACGCACCCATTCACAGTTGATCGCCATCTCTGCATCGGGGTCGATGCCGAGGTGCGCAATCTTTGGGATATCACCAACACGCTCCATATAAGCCGCATTACATCCGGTACCGAAGATACAGGCAATACGAGTGTTGGGTTCGACATAGTGTGAAGCGATAAGAGTACCCGTCGTATCGCAAGTGAGAGCTACGATCGTAGCGGGAACATCCTGAACGATAGTATTGAACGCCAGATACTAGCAAGATATGCATGACCAGGACTCACGAATTTGGCGAGACTCTTTCTGAACATTTCAGCAACATCATGACCTTCGGTGTTGGGGCTGCCAAAGCCTTTTGTCCATCGGATGAGAACGCCGTGATCGATTTTGTCTTGGCTAGGATGCATGCGTCACGGATAAGATAGTTGATCAGAGAGTACCCACTCACGAGCATGGATACGAGAACTAGGGTAGGGGTTTGTATCAGAAGAATGCAGAAATGATGCGAAGAGTGACATACAGTGAAACCGAGTGGGAGGATTTTGCCTTTGGGCGATTCACCGCTCTCCTGAATCGAATCTGTGAAGGCCTTTAGGCACTGTCCGCAGAAATCAAATAGCTTTTCTCCGTCCTCTTGTTTCTGTTCTTCGGTGAGACGGTATTTTGATTGCGTGATCTCGAATTTGCCGTTGCCGTTGAGCTTGACAAGACACACTCGGAGATTCGTTCCGCCTTTGTGTCGATCAGATGAGGGAGATGTGCGATAACGGAAAAGAAGGACGCACCAAGATCTACCGCAAAGAATTCACCAGTCTCTTCTCCTGATGGCCAGCCAAAGACATATGTCGGGATCATGGGCTATAGTGGAGAAGTAGTGATTTGCTATCTCAGGGCCCTAGAATGAAATTGGACGTAACACAACTTGATTAGTCTTTAACAAACCCAGTTCAAGAGTATCCTTGAAAGCCTCTACGATCATCCTCATGCGCTGTGGAGTCATGGTGAACCTAAAGACGGGTTGTCACCGCCGGAACGCATACAGCGAGAAAGATGAACTGACATGACCTCGAACCGGCGGAGGTGATCTGTCATCTTCATATGGGGATTCAACTCTGCAACTGAGCGAAAATAAGGGAGAGAGGGACGGTTGTATACGTACTTCTTGGTTGCATGAGGTAGGTCCTCTGCTTCACTTGTTCGAGTGTAAGCGAGCGTGTGCCCAGAGGGAAGAGTAACACTAGAGCTTCCCCGACGCGACGCCATGATCGAGTAGAGGTGTGGATGAGAGCACGGATGAGAAACGGAAAGAGGAGGGCAAGAGCGTTGTCTCTCGTTGCAAGAGAGATCTCTCAGGTTATATAGGGTTATATCCACCGACATATCGATTAGATCATACTTACCCGCTTTCAAACTCCGATAACCCCCTTTCTAATCTCATTACAATCTCGGCTTTCAACTCGCCATGATCGGTCTCAAAGGCACCCTCAATATACCCTTCATATTCTACTCTTCCTCTATTCACATCTAAACATATGCACTATAGGTCATAGACAACTCTGGCGCCCTCCTTGTCGAGTGCGTCAACGTCCTCAAGCAAAAAGTCAACAACGGCTGGGGCTCAGTCGGTGACGAAATCGTCTGTGTCGTCAAGAAAGCCCGCCCAATGACAAACGCTGCTTCAAACGCTATCAAAGTACGAAGAGGCGACGTCCGACGTGCTGTCATTGTCCGAACACGTAAGTCAGTGCGCAGACCCGACGGTCGTATGATTCGCTTCGACGACAATGCCGCCGTCTTGCTTAACAACAAGAGGGAAATGCTAGGTACACGTATCGGCGGTGTCGTTAGCGCAGATCTCAGGATGAAGGGCTGGGGAAAGATCGTCTCGCTCGCACCCAAAGTAAGCCCTTTCTCTTTATCGAACTATCCTCGAGAAATAATACATTCGAAAGGTTTTATAGATGTCCTCTCTTCGCTATTTCCAGATGTACCATATGCTTGCTATAATGCCCATCATACAATTCTCATATGTTCAGCATCTCGTCGTGGCTGATGTTCACACCTTAGTGTTCATTATCCACTCTCACTTGCCAGAATGTCTGACTGGTTGAACTGTTGGACGCGGTTGGTTCAACCTGGAGTTCAACATGCTAGACATTCTGAAGAATATAAATATGTACGGAAATATCCAAAATCGACTTTCTTGGAATATGAGCTCGGAGAGTCATCACAGCATTGTCTAATCATTCTTGAACCAAGTATGAGCAAGAATATGCTGAGAGAGCCAGGCTCGGTTAAACTGCAGCCTCCAGCTAGAAGGAAGAGAACCTTGTGTATTGTCCTGATTAGGCGCCCTCGTGCTTTCCATCATCATGTTGCGTTCAGATTTTCCACTGCCCACGACAGAATCTATTGTCGCTGTTCATCCACGCTCAGCGGACATCAAAAGACACTATGACTTCGTGCTGGAGGCGGAACGTGCCGCAATCTCACACTTGGAAAGTATTTCGCTCGAGAAGGCGACACCAAATATCCACACTTTGAATGTCATTTGCGCCAGGATCATCGGTTATCTCATCATCCATCCTTTAAATGATATTGCACATATCTATGTGCTCGATGAGGTCAAGTCTTGCCATGCAAAGAATGGTGGCTCGCAGGAGGAATTATACTATTCCATCTATACCCTCGGCCTGCATTACTTGAACTACTTCATTCGCCCATGTGAGTAAAATATGACTCGGAGTCGACCTGGCACATAACCAGCTTATATTGCATTAGTCAAAAGACCCTGTGGCCCTACACCACCTCCTTCCGGGTACGACTCGCGCACCTCGTTCGATAGGAAACAACAATACATCAACGCAAACCTTGTCTCTACTCCCACAAGTCACTCACAATCCAGAACCAATGTATGTGACAAGATTGATCTTTCGTCACATCCTGATGATCCTTCTGTCCAGGCCTTGATTCGCGATGGGTACAGGTGCATGGTGACTGGAACATTTGACATTCATTCTCTCTCCAAGATCACAGAATTGGCTATCGAGTTCAGATCATACCAGTCAGCGCGGAAACGTTCTGGCATTACCAATTGTTGTCACATCATTCCAGCATCTACAACTATGAACCTTGTTTATGACAAGGTATGTTACTCTGCTCGCCAATTCATCAGTTTGCTGAATCTCTTCTTTGACCAGGCCGAGTATGTTGCCAGTGTTTGGACAGTATTATCAAACTTTGGAGAACCCAATCTGGTTAATGAACTCCGCGGTGCTAACACTCATCATCTTGAAAATATACTTACACTCGATTGTGCGCCTCGTGATTATTTTGACCAATTGAATATGTGGTTTGACAAAGTGAATCCTTTGGTATGTTTCTAGTGCGCTACCTTGACATTCATATTGATATTTCTTAGGATCGAAATGATCATCGTTATTTTGTTCGACTTGCCGAGGCTATAGGATCCTTCGTTTATCCTGAATTTCCCAAGGAGATTGAATTTGTCAATCATGCGCCGGATTTCATAACATTGCCCCTTCCTGATTACCGGTATCTTCGCATACATGCTGCGTGTGCTAAAATCGCCCATCTGTCTGGCGCATCTGAGTATATCGACCAAGTGTTCCAAGATATAGAGCGTATGCCTGTTCTAGCCAATGACGGATCGTCTGCTGATGTACTGTCCAACGCCCTTATCTGTCTCGCAGATGTCGAGACTTATTGACATCGACCGTGCTATCGTCCCATCCGTAGTAACTTGCATACATTAATTATTCTATATTCGATTAGTCTTTACGTATGTCATGAATACACACGGAAAGGTGGTCGACGTTTGAGCAATTCAGTGAACGATGTACCCTGGCCCTCCGGTTCAACCCTAACCGTGAGCAATGTCTGGAACCGTTCGCTCGCGAACAGAACATCTAACTCGTCGGCCTCCCCGTCAAAGTAGTCATCCTGTCGAATAGCGATATGCGTAATCTTGTTGACGAACGGGACAGTTTTGAGAGTCAGGCATGCATATCTCGCAATGTTTCCCGTTAGGCATTTGTATCCCAACTTCCTCAAGTTGACAAGTGGAGATAGCGATACTATGGATAACACAAATCAGTATCTCAAAGAAAAATGCTCGTTTCACTGACCTAAATGCGCAAAGTCGTAATGAATGGGATCAGTCCCTGCATCCCATGCGTCTAACCAAAGCTCTTCAAGAGATTGCCCGCAATGATACAACAGTTCCCGGACCCCCCTAAAGAATAATTCGGGCTGCCAACTGAAACGTCTCTCATCATAGTTCCATCGCAGTGTAAGCGACTTTAGATGTGAGACAGAGGGGGTAATGTTGACCAGACGGTCCACCAACATAGGAGTACTCGGTACCAGCTCGATGTCCAGAATCTTCGGGGAGCAATTTGACGTATATTTACGCTCCGAGTGATTAAAATGTTCGCCAAGCGGTACATAGGACCCAGTGGTGTGCCAGTCAACCGTCAATTTGTGCAAGGAAGGGAATGAGGTGATGAAGCGAGCGAGAGTCCCAACGTCCTGCGTCATGTGCTCCTGAAGATACAGATGTTGAATCGATTTCGCAGTTGTCGAAGCCCGAAATAGGCCGGGATCCTCTCGTAGCAGGTCAAGACAGTGTATACGAAGCACCTGTAAAGAAGGCCTATGACGAGCGATGGCAATAAGATGGGTAATCGGAGGTTCTCTGCCTATAGCTCTAGAGAAAATAGTTGTCTTTAACCTGAATATGTCGAGGGTATACACACGTACCTATGTCTGAATTCTTCTTTGGGTCTGGCATGTATCGTGTCACTACTGCACAATACAGCATTCCTATTGTAGATGTCGGGGTGCCTCAAATACAATCGCACCCGAGACGTCCATGCATGACAAACAAGTGCACAGACAACAAGGTCTTCGAGATCGCCAGTAGAAAAGCTCTTTGCAGCGACATAATCAATGATCGCGCCACAGAGCTCTGCAGGAAGTCGAGGATCTCTGGAATCTCGGCGTGCGCTATATATGTACCAAAAAGATGAGAATATCGATGTGAAGCAAGGTAAGTAGCGTACACGCCGTCGACCATCTCTGAATATCACTACAGAGATTAACCCCTGGAAATGGCAAGGCAATGGTTAACGGGCAAGGTCGATCGAGAGAGGGAGGGATAATATAGGCGAGGAAGTCTGAATGGATGGACGTAAGAGCCTGTGATCGATTGAAGCCGCATGCTGCGAACTGCCCATGTTCGTCTGCGATCCAATAATCACTCGCGTCAAAAGACTAACTCGTGAAGAGAAAACGTGTTATCTTTCTTTAATAGTTGCCGGTATGTCCGGGCTTTCTACTAAGACTTTATTCGTACTTTCCCTCCGTTGAAATTGGTAGCAGCCGAACAAACAAGTACAGAATCGATTCCTAAAGAAAGAGGATAAATTATATTCTATCATACACGGTCGAATATTTCTATACAATTATATCTGTAGCGCACCTCATACAACACACCCATACATATAGTTTCAATTCAATCTAATCTTGATCGTCGAAATCCCTGCTGGTCGGAATGTGAAATTTAGGAACCGCTTACTAGAAGATCGATCCCGAAAGAACAAAAATACAATGTTACGATTACAAAAAAATACAAATAACGCAGAAGATAAATATACAAACAACTCACCCAAGCCTCGGCTTCTTCCTCGAATGTCCCCCACCTAGCACTTCCAAAACTACCAGCACTTGCCTTGCCCGACATCTGGGCAGGATGGAGTGCATTCATACCCGTATTTGCCGAATGCAACGACGTAGCGGGTGCAACTGCGGGCATAGGCATCATCGAAGGCGCATCGTCCTGGGTGATACGTCTGTTTGGCGGAATCTGGTTGTGCGGGAGACCATGGAATGCGCTAAGTGGGGTGCAAGATATCGCAAAACGATCTGAGGATAAAGAAATAGGACATACTTGGCGTTAGGGACTGGATCTTCCTGGAACCACTTGTGTAACATGGCTTCTTTGGCGGAGAGCCGTTGGTCCGGGTCGTATCTGAAGAGATGATTGAGAAAGTCATAGCCTTGGTGGTTGATGATGTTCCGTCGCGAGGATTGTGTACACCATTCTCGTAGATGGGGCGCATAACTTTAAAAGTGTCAGTTCCTCGTAAACGTAAATAAGGAATGGGACATACTATTCTATTCGTTTCATGCTGTGATATTCGGGCATATCTTTGACTCCTGGCCAATCGTGTTCTAATAATATGGTTAATAGTAAGAAACAAAATATATACTGTCGTGGGGAGACCTACCACTCGGCGTTCCTAACACTTCAAAGATCTTGAGCATTTGATCCTTCTGAAAGGGAACATTCTTCTTTGCATCCAACTTGGCTTCTTCGCCTTTGAATATCGGTCTCAGACTCGCCAACTCTGCAACGACACATCCGATGGCCCAGATGTCCACTGCACGATTGTAATGTTTCGCTCCCAGCAGCAGTTCAGGCGCACGATACCAAATGGTGACCACAACCTTGTCACCGGCAAATAGAGGCTGAAGAGGTTCATATGTAAGACGGGCGAGACCTAGATCGCCGATTTTGACGACGCCTTGGTGAGTGATGAGGATATTGGCAGGTTTAAGATCACGGTGGATGATGTGTGCTTGGTGGAGGTATAAAAGGCCGTTGAGAAGTTGGTAGGTGAGGGATTTGAGAACAGAGGTCGAAATATTACTGCGAAGGGTTTGGGAATGGTGGTGTATCACTTGCTAGGAGGGCTAAGCTACGTCAAGCGGAGAGAAAGAAGAGACATACGAGAAAGTCATGTTCTGCGTATTCAAAGACCATGTATATGGATTTGTCTTCCAAGAGGACCTCTTTCAACGCAACGACATTCTCATGTCTTATTTCCCGATTCAGCTGTTGTGTGGTTAGTAACCAAAAATAGACTGGGAAACACTTGGACTTGCAGCAATTTCTCGAATGGCACTCTGGCTGATACCAGTATAAGTAACAACATCCCCCTCTTTATCCGGCTTGAACTTTTTGATCGCATGTATTTGACCATCCTCCTCCTTGCTCCGAGCCTGGTAGACACGGCCATAAGTACCTGAAGAGATGAAGCCCAGGATGGTGTATTTGTCCCCTACGCGTCTGCGTGTATTGTCACGCTTGGATCTGTAGAAGCGCATGGGGTCCTGGAGATACATGTTCGCAGACCGGTCGTCTGTAGGTCAGCATAAAAGCAAAGTTGTGTTCAGCTAGGGTTGTTGTTGTTAGGACGTTCGTAGACAGACCGCGGACAGAATGTGGATGTTGCAAGGGAGCAAGCGAGTCGGCCGTGTAAGCAATTCCTGTTGGCGAGCCGTTAAAGCGGATATAGAGGTCTAAATAGGGCAGAATATACTCTCTCCGGTATATTCTTGCAAAGTTTGATCATCATGGTAGGACTTGCGACCGTGAACGGAAGGAAAGTGGGAGGAGACGCCAGGATCTCAACTCGACCTGCAACCACCACCGTTGCTCTCTTATTCTAGCTGCTGGCCACCATGACAAAAACCCAGGATAGTTTCATGTTTACGGTAGGGAAACTTGGTAAGTAACGATACAGCTCATGTCGTCCATCTGACCGTTCATACCATCCTAGATGCTGGTATGGCCGTACGTGTCCCTGCTCGAACACCAATATCGGACACAGCTCATTCCCTCTCAAATTACTCGCTGTAGATCCTTTTGGGTGAACGTGCCCATCTTATCGAGTTTCCCTCTCTTCTTCTTCCTCCGGGTGCAACAACTGGTTCCATCGTCAACATTTCCGTCACCCGAAACGTTACCGAGGAAAAGAAGCGTGACAATGACTTCTGGGACCTCCAGAACGATATTCTAACCAATTATGGCGTAAAGACCCCTCAGCCTCCAAAGCTCGAGGTATGTGATGCACTATTCACTACACCCTCGTATACAATCCATTTCCCAGGTTCGCAACGTTACCCAAACCTCCGTGACACTAGAATGGCCCAAACTCGATCTCGCCACAGCCAAACTCCGTTCCCTCGACATATACCGCAATCATCAACGTCTGGCTGCTATACCCTCCCCTTTGACCAATACCTCCACCAAACTCTCCGGTCTTGCCATCGACACTGAATACCGCTTCCACCTCGTTATGCGTACCACAGCAGGCACTTTCCAATCCAACGTACTCAATGTTCGCACTCACACTATGGCCGACACATCTGGTATTTCTGTTTGCTTCGGAAACGTCCAAGATAATCACCTTCTCGAGAATGCAAGACTTGCTTTGGGTGAAATGGGCGCTAAATGGAGCGACAAAATCCAAATCGACACTACCCATTTCGTTTGTACTACCCCTGCTGCTACTCCTGGCAGTGCATCAACTACTGGAAGCATGTCCAGCGCTCCAGGTGTAGAATACCAGAAAGCTTTACAACTGAGCATCCCGGTTGTGAACCCGAACTGGATTCTCGCGTGTCACTCGGAGAAGAAGTAAGCACAACCCGTTGGAATAATATGGACTTGAATGCTAATATTACTCTCCAGGATGGTCCCTATCCATCCTTACTATCTCGGTGCAAGCTCCTCGACACCCATGAGCTCAGCACCCTTCTCCCGTCCCCAATCCATGTCCCAAGTAACTCTTCCCTCTCCCTCTTCTCGCTCTCCGGTGCAAAATAAAGCGGCAAACCGACAATCTATGCCAGCTCAACGTAGCACACCGGGCTCGCCTCCAGCTTCCTCATTCGTCAACCAGACACACCAACCCATCAAACCAATCGAACCGACACCCGAAGAGGAAAGTGAAGACGACAGCGGACCACAGTCCATCGAAGAAAGGTTTGAGGAGACAGACGAAGAAGCCGAGAGAGCAGGACGTCCAAGAAAAGGTACTATGAGCAAGAACTTCAAATTCCCCCCTCCTTCCTGATTCAGCTCCACCACCTCCCGTACCGGCACTTCCCCCCTCCATCTCCGTCTCTTCTTCGCAAACCCCACCGCCCAAGGAGCCCAAAGAAGACTCCCGCCCATCTCCACCACAAATCCAAACGCGTCCTACGCATACTTCAACAGACACCGAAGACGCGTCTCTCTCTGCCGTCCCGAATATCATCACCCCATCCACGGTAGAAGTTCCCCCTCCGCCTCCCGTCGAGAAGGAACGTTCGCCGATGGTGAACGACGTTGGAGATGATGATTTGGGTGAGACGGAGGAAATCTCTCTGAGTTAGAATCACGATTTCTCATAGCGCTATGGTGACAGTCGAGCGTAGTGGGGGGTTTAGTGTAGCTCATCATGATTTCTTAGCTGGTACTACAGGACATACTCCGGCGCTTACTTTCTATATATGGATATATTGAAATTCAACATACTTTGATAGAGAAATTGTATATTTTTCTCGGGATCGCTGTTATGAAACCATCTACAGCTGTCGCTGCCACATCGTTCTTCCCAAATTTATGGCAAGAGTCTGGTCCAAAACTCGCTCAGATATCCAATCATGACGGTGCTATGGCATTCAAGTTCATACACTGCGGTGTTTTGTCAAGCGACGGCACACCTTAGTGACCAATGCTAACCAATGCCACAGATCCACCTAGCTATCGGTCCCAGCAATCCATTCCGGCATGTCCGATACACTCTTATATTTCACAAGTGCTCGCTCCCACCGACCCGGCCAGCTTGGAGATGGTTCCGCTATTTCGATGCAGAAGATTCCGTCCGCAAAGGCGTCACAAATCGCGATTGGCATCGAGATCTCCTATTCCAGTTGACATCATGGAAACCTGTCAGCATGCAATAGTATCATATAAACTCACGCAATTCGAGCTCGGTCTTGTACCGTACCTTGCCGTACCCTTTTGTAAGTTGCAACTCACTTCACTCCAGATATGAGCAAAGTAGTCACTATCGTGGGCGGTCACGGAAAGGTAGTCATCATAAACTATTCCCCTCACCATTGTCGAAATGGCTAATTCGATAACAATAATGTTCCAAGGTTTCTCTCCGTCTGGCTCATCTTTTGAAAGCTAAAGCCAAAGTCACCTCCATCATTCGCACAGAAGAACATGCATCCGACATTACTGCTGCTTCAGCTACACCTCTTGTTCTCTCCCTCGAGAACGACTCGGTCGAGAAGTTTACCAATGCTTTCGAAGGATCGGACGTCGTCGTCTTCTCTGCAGGTGCCGGTGGACAAGGTAGTGCCGACCGCACAAAGGCCGTAGATTACGAAGGCGCTTTGAAGGTCTACGACGCCATCGAAGCCGTCAAAGGAGAGAAACCTAGACTGTTATTAGTCTCCGCCGTTGACGTCAGGAACCCTGATATAATACCTGATTACTACGTGGGTTTCTTATTTGCTGATATGCCGTCGGGCGATGTTCTCATCACTTCGGGACCAGAACGACGAAGACAAGAAGATTTCCGAATGGAGTCAAACTCATCTCGCCACCTATTACAAGTGGAAATATCAGGCTGACAAAAACCTCATTGAACGTACCGCTTTCAAATGGACTATCCTTCGCCCTTCAGGCTTGACCAACGCTGAGGGTACAGGAAAAGCTTCCATTGGGAGACCGCATTTGGTCCCGACTATTTCTGTACGTGTCTCCTCTATACATGTTGTGTCAATGTCAACTATTTCACTTGCTAAACTTCAACACCTACCTCTTTTGGCACTCACACTTTGAATAACTTTCGTCGGGCCCATTCTCGTGATCCTGATTTCAATCTACTTTCGTAGCGCAATGACGTTGCCCAAACTTTGGCTCTTCTCGTTGATCGACCTGATGCAGCAGGGTTGGCCCTCGATATTGTTAGTGGTGATACGCCCCTTGAAGAGGCGTTGGATGAGGCTATCACGAAGAGGGCTACCGCTTGGGTGGGCTGAGTTGCCTGCGATACATAGAATGAAATACATGGTCAGAAATTGCTACCATTCGAAGTCAATAGGTTGGTGTACAATACTTGGGTGTAAAAATTATCTTTTCAAATTTCTCTTCCGCCGCGTCTGCAAGGATACGTCCAAAGCTTCATATCTAGTGGAGGTTGATTCTTACGCCGTCTTCGTCCATTAGAACGACTTTTTAGTTTTGTTCAAGAAGTTCGCTTAGGTTCGTGGTGTAGCCGACTCGGGTATCCCTAGTGTGGGATGAATAGGTACGTCTCGTCATCCACTATTCTTGCTATCACCGGTGCTGATAAGACATATTCTTGATCAAGAAGGTCATCCTGTCTCTGGGAAGTGAATATCCCAACGCCCTGTCGAATTATCGAATGAGGTAAATGGTGCCGTCTTAAGTGATCTCATGAACAACCTCTACGATCGGACTATCGGCCCCGACAACAGCAAGATAGTAACTTCGCGTTCTATCTTACTTGTTTGAACGGGAAACAAATAACATCTAGTCAGATTCGGGGTGAGTTCAGATCCTGAAATACTCAGGGATTCAAACTTACAGCTTACTACCCGGTATGATCAAGTATGACAGGCTTTTCCCAATTTCGCTCTGCATTATTCGCATCATTCAATCCTTCAACCCAAATACGTGATACACACGTCGCTTCAAAAATACACTGTATGTGAGTTGCTCTATAGCTCATAAATATATCCTAGATCTCGTGGCCCTCGTAATTGGTCCACTGTCAAACCTTCTCCTATGGCACCCCAATCTATCCGTTACTTCAGTAGGGAGTGGAGGTATATATGCAAGCTTTGTTTCCACGCTTCTCCGTCCGAATGACAGTCCTAACATAACACAGAAGTCCGATGTGGATTTCGCGACGATTCTCAAACTTTGACCGTGGCACAAGTCAGGTGTAATCGAAGAGACCGAAGACCGAACCGAGGATGTACCGAATGAAACAGTGGGATGAACCAGTTCGATGTGAGGTGCTAGATCACGCGGAATCGAGTATTCCAAAGTATGAATAGTGACCTCGTTCGTGCGTTTGTGAACGAA
Organism: Cerrena zonata; assembly: GCA_038087015.1. Lineage (NCBI taxonomy): Eukaryota > Fungi > Basidiomycota > Agaricomycetes > Polyporales > Cerrenaceae > Cerrena > Cerrena zonata. The sequence goes on from JASBNA010000034.1 coordinate 354,042, forward strand.
GGAGTGGAAAGTACTGTCGAAAAGCTCATTTGCTTTGGAAACCGGTGCTGAGAAAGGAAGCCGGTTTCCTATTCCAGCAGTACTACTTAGATCAATATCAGTGATCTCATGTTCAGGCTATAGCGTCCGACTGTTACGTAATCATATCAGAAGGTCGAGAGTTCGAGCCTCTCTGGGGGCAGCTACTTTGATTTTTCTGGGCACACGAACTAGTACAAGTTGTGTGTAAGTATATCCTACAATATTGAGGACAATATTTTTTCTGACTTCCAACTCCCAAGGATTGTCTCTACATAGTCAAGTCTATTCACCTAGTCCTATCCCGTCCCCTCTAAGAAATAAAACCCAAACCTGGACTCTCTGTTCCTTTTCTCCCTCTACCGGTATAATTATCCAGTGTTAACTTGAAATTTGATTAGTCAAATCGACAGAGTTACATACTCTAGGATTCGATCTGTTACCGCTATGTCATTCGGGCTGTGGGTCCATGCTTGGCCACCTCATGACATAAGCGTTACCATATCTATTGGCCACACGTGCGACACGCGTCTGTCTGAGACATTGGGCCTTTTGTTCAAGCTACGAGCGGAACTTCAAAGCTTCAACTTGGTAACAAGGGTAAGTATTGTAACAAATGTTGAATCAGGAACTTCTTATTGACCGTCGTCTCTTTGCCATTAAGCCACTTATCAATTCTCGTCCTTTGACCTTAGCCGAGGTCAATCAGGTCAATCCTCGTGTTCCCATTGTCATTGCATGCCACGGTAACCTAAATCGGAGCACAGGCATTGACATTCTGAATCCTACATAAACTCCACGTCCGAGGAAATCATCCCGGTATGTCTATTCTCTCATTCTGTGTCCCCCCGCTATCATGGCCTACCGTGCTAATGCTCCTCCTCCCTTGGATCTCGGACTCTCTGCCGCAGCCGAAGACCCTTCACCTCGCCCTGGTACCCCCTGCAAACTTGTCTGTCACGGGCTAACCCGCTGGGCCCACCAACTCATTGAGAACGCCGAACTTCGCAAGCTCCAAGTCAGCGAGATGACCGGCAACTTTATCGGACCTATGCCTCCTCTCGACTTCCTCAAGGAATTCATGCAGATAGATGAATTTGAACCTGCCCCTAAAGTCGACTTCACTAGTGTACCGTACGATGGACTAGAGAGACCCATGTACCAGAAGCTCGTATGTGAATCTCCTCCTACCCATCTCATTCTCGCCACAAGATACTGAGACAGGGCATCCCTCTGTAGTGTGATGCTATCAATGATTCTGGAGTCTGCCCTGGATTCACGCTGGCCGATGTCTCTAATAGGGTCGACGAGAATGGTATCGAAATACGTCCCGACTGGGCTCTGTGTCGCGGCACGAGAATCAATGATAAACTCGATTTCAGCAATATGGAGTTCCCCGGCGAGGGCAAGGCTCAAAAGGCTGCCGACGCGTTCTTCGACACGGAAGAATCAGACATGACACTGAATCCGCTCGAGAAGGTCACCGGCCAGAGCGCGTCCACCCGTGGCCAGCTGATCTCGTACACGGCTACCCTGCACTCCTTCCAGCACAGATGCTTCTCATTCTCGTTCCTGATCTGTGGCCAGTATGCTCGTCTGTTCCGATGGGACCGCTCTGGATGTGTTGTCACTGCATTATTCAACTTTCACGATGAACCGGAACTCTTAGCGGCGTTCTTCTGGTGCTATGCTCACTTATCTCTGGAAGAGCGAGGCTACGACACTACTGTGAAGCGTGCTACTCTCGAGGAGGCCAAGTATCTTGCCGATGCGGTGGACAAGTTTATTGTAGACTCACTGCCCCGCGATGTCAGCTTCATGCTCCCCGAGGAGAATCCAGCTCACCCGTATCCTGTGTGCAAGATTCGTGTCGAGATGAAAGACGGGCCCCACAATCTGATTGTCAAAATGCCCTTCCTGGACTCTGCTGACTCTGCCTGTGGTCGAGCGACACGAGCGTATACGGCATTCGATATGAAGGAGCGTCGACTGGTCTTCTTCAAGGACTCGTGGAGGACAGAAGATGAGGACTATGCGTCGGAGGCTGAGATCTATGAAGAACTGATCAAGCGCGGTGTACCATTCTTACCTATCGTGCTGGCTGCTGGAGATGTGATGAGCAAGGGCTTCGGAGAGACTCAGATCACTTTTACTCAGGCATGGTCCTGATAGCATAGACAAACCGGAGTGGCGTCTTCCCTGCGATCGTCTACGGAAGTTGATCCATCACCGCGTCGTCCAGGAGCTCGCATATCCTCTGAATACTGCTCGGTGTTCGAAGGAGGCCACGCAAGCCGTTCGAGATGTAGTGGAAGGCTAGTAATCTCATACTCATGTACTCCACACTTACTCACTTTTGATATAGCCCTCAAGGTTTCATATCATGTAGCGGAGTATAATCATCGTGATGTCAGCACGGGGAATGTGATGATCGATAAGAACGGCAGAGGTGTTCTCAATGATTGGGATCATGCCGTGAAGGTAGTTCGACACGGCAAAGGGCATGCATACCGAACAGTGAGTGACAGATATACATTGTCGACTTCTATATACCTGTTATTGACACCGAGCGCAGGGTACCTGGCAATTCATCTCTGTAGCCTTGCTTCGACATCCAAAGAAGAGCCATGATCTCTTGGATGACTTGGAATCTTCCTTCTGGCTTCTGCTCTATGTGTCTTACATCCACTTTGAACTCGATGAGGGCTCACTAGAACCCGACTTTGAAATCTTCAACGAATATACCGAGAAAAAGCTCGCAGATGGGAACTACTATACACTCGGCGGCGGGGGGAAAAGTATTTTCCTCTTTGATAATGAAATTGGCAACTACAAGTGGACGTCTGCTCCATTGAACTACCTTCTTCAATCTCTCAGTCGCATTCTGGCCAAACTCAACAATCTCCGGCGCAAGGTACGGGACAAGCAGCCAAAAGCCCCAGAAAAGCTGAAAGCGTTGGAAGACCGACTTCGCACTGTTGATCCCTTCCTACAACTGTTTGACGAGGCCTTGGCGATGGATAGTTGGGTCGACGACCGCCGTGCTAACCCTGTGGACAAAACCAACAAGAAGCAAGCAGAGCAAAAACGCCTGGAAGCGAAGACAGCATCGTACCGTACTATCCAGGAACAAGCTTCCTCTGCTCAGCTAACCAAGCCGAAGACGTTACCTGCAGGTCCCTCGCACCTTTCTTCTGTATTGGCTTCAGGTTCTAGCCATAGCTCTACGAAGAGACGTGCTGACGAAGTTAGTGAGAACGTTCAGGTTGAGGAAAAGAGGAAAGTTGTGAAGAGGGCAAGGACTGAGATGCCACCTCGCGAGGATTCAGAGCAGCCTCCTCAGGCTGTTGGTGAACACCGTTACCAGACGCGGTCCAAGACCAAGTCCAAATCCAAATCCAACGGGTCGAGGAATAGCAAGAGTGCTCCCAAGAAGTCGTTGCAGGATGTTTCGATGCAGGAAGCCAACCACAATTATGGTCTACGTTCACGAACGAAGGCGAAAGCGAATCCCCCTCCGCCACCACCTCCTCCCAAGGCTCGCGCTCGGCGCCCGAAGAAGGCTGCCAAACAACCTGCTCCGAAGCAGTCGGAAAAGCAAGCGCAACCCAACAAGAAACAAGACAGACAGAACAAGCGTCCTCCATGGAGGTAATATAATGAAGGCCTTACTATCATGGAAAGGTTCGACATCGCCAGCTCCAGCCCCTGCAGGATATGGTTTCGCTACAACCCCCCAACTCGGTCACCCATCTCAAACCAGACTGCTCATGGCTAATCCACAGTCTGAGACAACGTTGGACAAAGTAGGCTGCAGGCATGACTCGGCTTGGTCGATCCAAAAGAGAGTACATGATTCTTGTGTACCCGTAGCATTTTTATGGGTTCCCGACGGCCTCAATGTCATCCTCGCAACCTGCATGATGAACCCTCAAACAATAGCCAGGCTACCGCGGATCTTGGGACTAGCTAGGTGCATCCACCGTTCCCTACAAAAAGTATATTAGTAGTACTATTTTTGTGATAATTTATTTGCAATACAGCGTCGTGCGTGCTACTTCACCATGGTACAATTCGGAGGGAACTCTAGCGCATCACCGAACGCGGTTAATGTATCGCCGGAACTCAATTATCTGCGATGGTCACCGCGTGAACGCGTGAATAGTTAACGAAAAGGAACTATTGCAAGATTTAGACTAAATTATGGACTGAATAAAAATAAGCGTAGTACTAGCAATTGTGACCATTTATATACAGGGAGCTGTCGGCCTACATGACTGTGAGTGGAGACTCGGACAAATAAACTTGTTGAAATTTCTGTAGTATTGGCTTATAAATAATCGGACCAGGTATCGTCCTCGGTATCGTCCTCTGACGATTCTTCGTCCTCAATGGGCCTGTTGCCTTCTCTATTGGATCTAAGACGACTGAGAGACCAATTAATGAAATCTCTATCCCGACTAAGATTGCAAGTTGTGAGTTCAATCAAGTAGCAAGACAGCCGATAAAATAACGTACTCGGTTCTCCTATGACCTCCTAAGTCCATTCTAAGGCGGGTGCGATATGATTGGAAGCTATAGTAGAATGGGTCGGTAACGTAACTGCAGGCAAGGTTTGGGTCCGAAAATACGTTCGCGCTCATATTTGCTCCACCCCGGTATTTCCAAGTGAGAACCCAGTTGGATATGACTACGGGATCACGAATCATAGGCTTGGAACCCTCGGACAGAGGGACTCGTTTGGTAATGAAGCTTGTATCGAGCGGGATCGACCAGCAGCGTTTATCTCCAAGCCAACGAAAGGCATGTGTATAGAAGTCCTTCTCGCGCTCGCTTTCGGAAAACTCATCTTGGACATCCCAGCCCCTTAAGTAGTACTTGTAATGGGCCTCTGCCTTGGTTTCGTTGTGAGGGCCGGTTCCGACAGAGGTCAAGGAAGTCCGCTTTTCGAATGTTGCTTTAGGGTACAGACTATACGCCATTTCGTAGGAGATGAGGTTCATGACACATGCTAAGGAAAGGACATCAGCGACTAAAGGAGTAGAGGAGCTGCGGATCTGCTCACTCGAATGAAAGCCCAAGATAGCTTCCATAGGGGTACTTATCGCCACGATCATCTGAGCTTTCGTAGCCGTTCCGTCAACCCAATTCTTTACGAAGGTAAGCACGGCGTGTACTCCTCTGAAATCATATTCATCGAAATCAGCCCGGCGGTCAACTGATAGTGTCGCATGAAAGCCATCGTCCTGCCCTCGTCCTGGCTCGAATTGATAGCCTTCCTTGAACAGGAACAGCCCCACTTCTATGCGGTGTTTGAAGGGCACATAGATATCGAGGTCGGATTCCGGATAATAGGAACGGTCAAAGAATTGTAGGGCGGCAGAACCAGATATAAGTGATCCTGTCCTGGCTTGCAATTGGCGGAATGCGAGAGGAGAAGTGAAGAATCGGGACAAGATGCGGTCGATCTTGAATGCTCGCTGCATATAGTATTTAACTGCTGCATGAGCAGATTTGCATGTACGAGCCAAGCGAAGAATGGAAGCTGGGGTACATTCAGAGAATACTATGTCATAGATCAAGTCGTTGATAAGGACGACATTCGATAGTGTCTTGGGTTCATGCTGGCTGCTTGTGACCACCAGGTCGGCGATTTTGAACGTCGAAGCCATCCTAAAAGTGACCTTTGATCCTTTGTTGGTCGTGGAGATGGTGAGAGACAAGTGGTCCAGAGATAGGGGCGGTTCAATTTTCTGTTTAACCTTGAAGCCCGATCGATCGAATAGAGGCTCCTGCCAGTGAGTGAGTGGCAGAGGCTGTTCCAGTAGACGATAACCCTATATTCGAGCATGACTTAAGGATACCGACCAGACCCTAAGAAACCTCTTGTGTATCCCCTTGGTGAGCATGGCTACCAGACGTGGTCGAAGACCAAATCGAATTCCAATGGAGTGAAGAGCAGTAAGAGTGCGTCCAAGAAGTCGCAGGACGTGGTGATGCAGGAGGTCAGTCACAGTTACGGATTGCGTTCACGAACGAGGAACTTGAACCTACCTCCGCCACCTCGGAGCTCGAAGAAGGCTACAAAACAACCTGCTCCAAAGCAGTCGAATAGGAAGAAAGATCGACGAAATAAGCGTCCCCCCTGGCGGTAATCCCTCTTGCTAGCAGAAATTTGATTTCGTGTATTCCTTGCTGGCTATGTATCGTCACAATCCAACTCGACCATGACCAAGATATTTATTGGCGATGCCTCCAGACTCATCCACTCGTAGTTGGACCCATGGCCGTCATCTACGATACCGTATGGCCGGACATCACTCGATCTCCAATGAAGTTAAACGTTCAACTTTGTTGGAGAGAATGAGCCCCAGATGTGACAAAGTCAGGCCAAACCCAAAAGGAGAGCATGTGGTTATTGTCTGGCCGCAGTGGTCCTATGGCTCTGGAGTCCGAGTGGACGACCTCTTCAGAACTTGCATGATGGTGGTCGAGCTCAGGCCGTAGCTTGTGGGTCAAACTCCTTCAAAAGTACTTATATTAGTAGTGCTATTAATCGTAGTAATTAATTCCCAATGCAACATCGTGCTATTATAACATGGTACAGAGCTTACCAAAAATATTAGCTTTAGTACTTATTCGAACGATTCAATACTCAATATCCGACTGATAAAGGAAGTAATATGTAAACTTTCGATCACCGATCACAATGACGATGATCGCCTCAATTGGAGTTGGTCCCTGCAAATTCCACCACCACAAACTCTCAACACAAAGATCAGCATAATGCCATTCAGCTATGTCATAGGTGAACCATAACTGCACAACTCCCCGAATCACACCTAACATAATTCCAGAACATATGGAAGAGGACGACTTGTCCTCAAAAACCATCCCCCGCTGGGTCGAATTGGAATACAAAGTATGTCCACTACCTATACCTCTCGATACACACCCATACTTATTACTAAATCTCGTTAAACCACAAGCACATGCAAGACCTCGCAGGCCCTCAATCCGAAGTGCACTTCACCCACCTCTCCCAACGATCCTGCGAAACCCTCCAAACCCTCTTCTCCCCAACCCCCACTTCATTATCTTCTGTGCCCGTAGATGATGCACCACCGACTAAGGGAAAAGCTAAAGGCTATGCTCATCCTGAGGGTGTTTTGGAATTGATGAAATCGAAGTATGTACCGATTGAGAAGGTATGTCTTTTGGACCCGAAAGCGACTGAAGAGCTTTCGCCGAAGGATGGAGATGGGAGGTTTGAGTGGTTCTTGTTTGGCGTACGTACCTTTCTGCTGGACATTTGTGTTGTTTTAGGAAGCTGATGGTGTCAAGGTTTGATATAGGGTATCTTAGGTTCGTCAAAATTCAAATTCACCTTAATACAGAAGTTATATATTCTTCAACGCGGTTGTAGGAGATGACCCTCCTCGAGACCGGACCTCCGAACTTCGTGTACTCGGCTTCCCAGGGAGGCATCTAGGGCCTGTCCAAATGACGACAGATACAGCTCTTGGTGTCACAAAGATAGTTGTCGAAGACAAAAGTGAGTCTTCTCTACCTCGATGCTTTCTTATATGAATCGGAATGTTGACCACCTATTCGATAGTAAAATTGGGTGATATTAAGTTCATCGTATGTTCTCCATTCGCATCTTCTGCAATAACCTTATGAACAACTTGACTTATGTAGAATTTCCCAACGATCAGATTCAACGCAAAAGAAAGTGTCGAAATGCCTTTCCGCTACATTGCAAACGGCGAAGAACCAATCCTACCACCAGGAATGCGAGAACACTTGCATGAAGATCTCAACCAGAGCTTTGAATTCTGATCCCCAATCAAAAAATTGCATTTATCGCAGATGTACCGAGTAGGGAAGTATGAAATTAATCATGTACAATATGCCGAACGTCCATGAGACGAAATGTGTAATTCGAATAAAACCCCGTAACGTCGATCTAACTGCCAGCTTCTCCCTTCTTTTTCTTAGCAACCCTCTTCCTACCTTTCGTCTGCTCTTTAACAGCTTCCATAACCTCCGGATGTTCCTCCTCCTCCACCTTCTCTACGTCTCCACCAGTCCACAGGTTGCACATACTCCTCTTGGTTCATCAGTCTCACAGCCGGGCCCGTGTCCTCCTCAACGGCGGTCTCCGCATCTTTCGTAGCCTTCTTCGGCACTCGCTTTCGTGAAGGTTTCGAAGATGTCTCTGGTGCAGGAGGTGCGATCCCAACAAGAGTATCTGCCTCTGGTTGCGCGACATCTGATCATTGTCAGTTCGTGAGGCTAAGTATTCGTCTATGACTGGGTAAATGGTACCTGTAGATTTCCGTGCCTTCCTCTTCCGAGTCTTCTTACGACTCTCGCCAACCCCGTCAACACCTCCGTCTTTATCATTCACACCTTCACCGTCACCCTCCTCTTCAAGTTCATCCTCAAGGCCCTTTACTCGTTTGACCTTCTTCGGAGACCTCACGAACGGTTTCGGTGGTTTCTCCGGTCTCAAGTTCTCATGGATGACCGGATGGAGGTTATACACCCTATAAAGATGAAAGACAGCTTGTTCCTTATCTTTCGCCTAAGCCCCATTGATCAACCTATTCGCACCATGAAAGAAAAGGTAAAAAAGGACGCACCTCGATCATCAGGTCCATATCATCAGGCAACTCAGGAGGCAATTCATAACACCTATCAGCATGAGCTCTTTTCTCCATCACGCTCTCCGCCCCTGGACGAGGAGAAGATAGGTGTTGTTTCGGTTTGATACCTTTGCGGTGCCATGTTTCGTTGATGAGTGGGATTATTTCCGAGACGGGATGGACACTTGGCTAGGTGCGAAGTAGGTAAGTGCATGAGAGGGAGCAAGGTAAGAAAGGTCATACATATATCCAATTGTGGTGATAGTCGAACTATCAAGGATGTTAGCATGTTCTGGTGAAGACAGGCGGGATAGGAAAGATACTTACAACGATGGGGATATTCTAGCTCGTTGCAGACAGGCAGTAAGTCATCGACGTTGTAACACATCTAAAAGTAGATGTGAATATCAGATCCTGCGAGAGGGCTAGAGTCTTTTCTTACCTCGTCGTTCTCCAACACTAATCTCGCCTTCATCTCGTCTGTCAACTTGGAGGTATAGTTCTCCTTGAACCGAGCTAGCGTGGGTTCTTTATCTCCGTATACACCCTACCGATATTTAATTAGTCGCATGGAAAGGACACGAGAAGGATACACTTACTCCCATATGTATGATGATTACGCTGTCTTGATCGAGACCCATGTAGCGCATCATCTGGCAGTGGTCTATATTCATGAGGTTAGTAGGTATGTGAAACGAACATTAGCTGTTACTAACAGTCTAACTCTCGGACGGAAGCATCGACAACATTCTCTTTCGGTGAAGCTAATTGGGTAAACTATATAAATGCTGTTCAATAAGGAAGGCCTATCTCGAATGAAGCCGAGACCACTTACTTGGCCCGGGTGCGCAGTAAGTCGATGGCCGAGGAGTTTTGCCAAGTCACCAGCAGCCTAAACAGAACGAGGGTAAATATATCCACACAAAACAATGCATGTTGGGTCGTACCTTGAGTTCTTCTTTCGCGTACTCCAAATCATATCCAAGCTCACCATGGGAAGCGAAAGGGAACATCTCTGAAGAGAGACGCAGGAATTTGATATTGTTCTCATCGTTCCACTAAAAGGGAGTTTAGAAATATGCATTATTTGGTACGCCATGACGATAATTATACCTGGATTAGTTTACACAGATCCTTAGCGTTTTGCCTCCCTAGGTCTTTGGAAAATCGATACCGTTCTTGTGGATAGTATCTTTCCGACACGTTCGTGAACAAAATACCGGATCAGGTTTCGAAAGGCGAAGAATCGTGTTTAGGCACGCATATCCCAATCGTCCTAAATTCGATTTTAACCGAACCTGAATGGCTAAAGGAACGTTAAGTGTGACGTACCTTTGAAAGTCGTTTCTTTACTTTCGACAGGAGGAATATCATATACAACTGGTTCCACATCCTTTTTACGCCTTCTCTTCGCAGGAATTTTTGGGACGTCGTCTGTTCCTTCAAGGTCAGTTAAAGGGCTCTCAGCCCTCGTATCGTTGCTTGCTTGTTGGTCAGCATATGAGACAGGTTTCTTTTCTCTTGTAGACGTCCTACGACGAGGTGTAGAATCGGTGAAGCAGTAGAGCCATCGACTGCCACAGTCGCTGATTCTGATACAGACACTCCGGAGACAATGGCCTCTTTGGTGGCTCTTTTTCGTTTCGGAGGCATGAGTGCGGACTTTGTTCTTGTCGGTTGTAAGGCTACAGACACTGAAAAGGATCTCAAGTATACCGGCAGAGGTCGTCGTAGAGCAGAGGAAAAGTGCATAAATGGTTGACGCCCTCAGGAATGCCAGGTCACTGTGTCTCAATTGTCTACGAACGCCGCCCCCCATTCTGGAGCAGTTCGTCATGGCCGTACTACAAGCTGTCGCCAACGATGGGCGGGATCCATCAGGCGCGTCATTCTGCAAGGGATCGCGCCTGTCACAGTCACAGTCGCGTGCTCAATTGGTCCGAAAGTTGTCACAGCGACAGCAGTCTCTCGGACGTCAAAGTACCACCAGCCAGTGTTTTGGTTTGCGATTGTCGTTAGCACGGTCGTGTCCTACAGGATGTCGGGTTTGTCGTTGCAAGCCAAGCGTTGGAGAACCATCATGGTAACAGTCCCTATTATAGGCGCAACGTCGCGTGAGTGCCGTGAGTTTTCAAGAGTGATGCTGGAGTTCTGAACAGGTTTGGCATGGATAGTTGTTCTCTACCAACGTCTCGTCCTTGGAAAACCGCAGAGAAAGCTTCCACAGAGAGATGATGCAGAGGGTATCAAGAGGAAGGTTATCGAGCTAAAGCCAGAGGATACCACCTCCAATACCGGTCATAGGGAATAGCAGGACCATTGCAATTCACTGCACACGTCTGTTTGCTTATGCTGGAAATTTGGATATGACAATAGGGGAGGAGGGTCAAAGCATCTATAAAATTCCACGGAAAATAGCGAATGCACTTAGCACAACCCGCATACATGTCTACTCGTGTACCACAACCCTGTCCTGTTTTCTGCCACCCCTAACCCAAACCTAAGTTTACGCTGAAGGTTTTGACTCCTTGCTTTCCGAAGGTGCTGGTGATGATGAAGCGGTGCCGGGGACGAACTTCACTCCAGGTATTCTTGCTGGGTTGAATGATCGGTCACAGTCTGCGTATGCTTGTCCAGCACCGAAACCTGTTCCGAGTGCGATTGGCCAGCCTCGGCCTGTTCGTTATTTGAAGTGAGGGTAGAGGAAGGTAAATAAGTTCAGGACAACTTGAACGTTAAGAGGAGGGTATGAGAGACGAACGTTTGAAGAGAATGACAGAGCCGACGACGCCTGCACCGAAGCCAATGCCACTACATTCCTCTATCATCAGAAACTCTTCGTATCTCAAGTAAGAGTAATTGACGTACGCCTTGACAATCAAGTCCGCAACTTGACAAGAGTTCCTTTAGCTATTACTGCGACGAAGTTATCGTGTGCGAACAGAACATACCACAGCGGTCATACTACAATATGAATATCCCGGTGTTAGCAAAGTGGTCTTCAGAATTTATCATATACGAATAGGCTAAGTACCTTTTGGGCGACGATGTTCTCGCTTGACGAGGGTTTTGAGTCCGACATGGTCGATGTGCAGGTGAAGGTGAGTTGTTGAATGGGCGTCTATACGCGCCTGAGTCTCCCGAATACCATGATTTTCGAGAATTGACACGGGTGACTCTGTACCATGATGTCAACGTTCCATTTACCTCAAGTCGAACTCTTTCTGTCGCGTACAAAACTTCTGAGTCCTGCTTACACTCCGCAAAAGTTCTAGCAGTCTGATCACAGCTTTACCTCCGGGTGATTCAAGTCAGTGGTTATTAGGCATCCGCTCTCGAAAACATTCCCTGTGCTCGGCCATGGAGACACAATGACCAGTCGACTCTGTTTGGACTCGTCAGGAGACGAAGCCTAATGTTCATACTATCAGGTCTATCTCTCTACTTCTTTATGCTGTTCTCCGAGTCGTTTGTCAAATGAAGTATCTACAGTTTTCTTTATACTCTCTGATCTCGTTCAGTGCACAGGTTACGCAATCTTAGGATGTGTAATTGAGCCATGTTCCGCTCCATACCCAATGATCCTTAGGGCTGGAGGCTTGGAGTCTAAAACCTCGTTCAACACCGGTACCTACGCGTCATTACATGTTCTAATGTACATCAACTGTCTTCGGCGTGATATACTTGTGCCTCCTTCAGCTCTAGCAATTTAAAACTTGACTCTGCAGACGGGAAACAAGACCTTCCGTGTCCTCGAAAGCAAGTCAGTGGTGTTTAACCCCACATTCTCCGCGTTGTAAGAGTTTCGTCTGTCTCTGCGCTTATACAACCGATATTCCCCTCTACTTATACGACCATTCTTTCCTCCAGAGTCCAGACTACGCACCAAGTTTGTCGCTGAATCTATCACCAGTCTATATTGTGATCTCGAAACACCGTTTTGATCGTCTCTTCTCCGTCGGCCGTCATTGATGCATGGAGTGTAGCCGCTTACTTCTTCTTACCCACAATTGGAAGTACGTCCGTATACACCTAAAATAATAAGCAACGGTCCCTCCTTACCCCACTTCCGGACAGGTTTCCATACCAACCACTTTATTGAACTTCAAATGGCCCTGACTCGAAACAACAACATCTCTCAGCCGGATACATATGACCGTACCAGACGTTACGTATGATCTTCAAAGTCGCTCACTTCCATGCTTCAGAACACTTACACTTTGAATTAGTCATGTTCAAAGTGGAGTCCTCTAAATATAGATAACTATGCCGTGAATAACCTGGACTTCTCTTTCATATAAACTAATGTTCGAGGCGGCCATTAGCAGGCTTTCCCCATCATATGTGAATGAAATCGCAGTAGCCCACTGGTATTTAAACAAGAACCGTAGACATCAAGTTTCCATCCAACTTCAGCACTATTCCTCGTGATAACGATGGGTCAGTCGCGTCTTTTACCTTCCCTTTTGCTCGTGACTTTCGTCGCATATGTGCTACCGCTAGCTGCTGGCAATGATTCTCTTCCTCAGCGACGCTCTATGGCTATCCACGAAAAGCGTACCAACATTCCTCGCCACTACGCGAGAGCTGGAGATGCTGACCTAGATGCTGTGATGAAATTCCGAATTGGTCTCAAGTCTAGGGACGTTACTGGCTTGGAAAAGGCTCTTTACGATGTCAGTGTTCCCGGAAGTCCGAATTATGGTCAACACTTGACTGCTAACGAGGTAAGTAGAAACTCAGTAGCCGCAAGACTCTATTCTTACTCCAAAAACTCTCTAGGTCCGAAACTACATGTCGGCTAGTGCTGAATCCATGTCTGCCGTGGCAGAATGGCTTTCTGAACATGAGATCACTGATATTGATCCAAGCAGTACTGCTGGAAATTGGCTTTCTTTCTCAGCACCAGTTTCCAAAGCAAACGAACTTTTCGACACAACTTTCCATTCTTTCGTCCACAAACGCACGAACGAGGTTACCATTCGTACTCTGGAATACTCGATTCCGCGTGATCTAGCACATCACATCGCAGTGGTCCATCCTACTGTTTCATTCGGTACATCCTCGGTTCGGTCTTCGGTTTCTTCGATTGCACGAAGCGATGTACAAGCAAGGGACGAAACTATAGACCCTTCTTGCAATAACACTATCACTCCTAAATGTCTTCAGGACTTGTACGGAATACCTACCACTCCCGCCACCCAATCTTCCAACCAAATTGCTGTTCCCGGTCTTATTGATTTCTTCGCGCAGGTCAGTCGTATAAAGTCTGGAACCCTTGCAACTCTCACTAACGTCTTTCTCTAGTTTTCTGATCTGAAATCTTTCTTGGAAGAATTTCGCCCCGACATCCCTTCAAACACAACTTTTGCAGTTGAAACCCTTGACGAAGGACGCAATCTACAGGGTCCTGACAAAGGAGCCACAGAAGCGGTACGTAAATCTAGGCAGTTTTTGTCGCATTGGATCTCATTTAGATGCCAGAATCTTGACATTCAATACACTGTCGGCCTCGCGACTGGAGTTCCTGTCACATTCGTCTCGGTTGGAAACGATACTACCGATGGCGCTTTAGGTTTCTTGGACGTTGTCGAGTATCTGTTGAACAAAACGTCTCCTCCTCAGGTGCGTTTAATCACGTGAGGCTCACGGGGGTATCTACTGATCATCATGCACATGTATAGGTTATGAGCATGAGTTATGCTTTCGATGAAGCCAATATCAGTCCGGCATTAGCACAGTACGTATGTCCCGATTTTACTATGAGTTCAGTATCTTCACATCGTATTAAGGCGGATTTGTGATACCTACATGGCTTTGGGAGCTCGAGGAGTTACTCTTGTGTTTGGTTCTGGTAAGCATGCAGATATAGTTGTATCCCCATTTCCTGATACATAGGAATGATTAGGTGACGCCGGAGTTGGAGATGCATTGTTTCAAAGTGAATCTATACTCTCGCGAATGAAATCTCCCAATCTTACCGTACTCTCCAGATGATACCTGCTTCGAATTCAACCCGCCATTCCCTGGCGGCTGCCCATTCATTACATCAGTTGGCGGCACAACTAACATCAACCCCGAAGTGGCTGCTCAACTTAGTACCGGCGGCTTCTCAAACGTCTTCCCTCGACCCGCATACCAAGATCCCTTCGTCTTGCCTTACCTCGATGCTCTTGGTAATATCTATGAAGGTCGATTCAACGCAAGTGGCCGTGGTTATCCTGATGTTGCTGCCCAAGCATTGAATGTCAAGATTATCAATAACGGTAATGAAACGTTCATCAATGGAACATCTGCTTCCGGTCCAATTTTCGCTAGTATGGTTGCGTTGGTGAATGACAGGTTGGCTCAAGCTGGTAAACCGCCCCTTGGATTCTTGAACCCGTTGTAAGCATTGTCTTTATATGTTACAGAAGAGTCGTTAACCAGTGTGCACTGTAGCTTGTACTCGCACCCAGAGATATTCACCGACATAACGAGTGGAAATAACCCGGGGTGTAAGCGCTACTTGTTATGATCAGTGGAGGCTAGAATTATTGACCCCACTAATTCTAGGCGGAACTCCTGGTTTCAACGCTACGGAAGGATGTAAGTAAATCACTGTTGTCTCCATCATAACGCATCGATTTCTCACATTTTCTCACACATCACCCAGGGGATCCTGTAAGCAACCATAAATCTTTGTAATTGTGAAAATGCACATGTTAATGTCACTGACTAGATCTCAGGCCTTGGAACGCCTCAGTTCGCCAAGCTCCTTGCCGCTGCTGGTATTTCGGATGAAGCTTAAAGATAGTATGTCATCGTGCAGAAGTTGGGTATAATTAGAGCAATCATATTTATTGAATGTCGACTAGTAGTACCACTCTTTTATCGGTTTTATTAGAAGTTCCACGAGTTCAGTAGATGCGCGAATTTGATCGTCATTGACTTGGGATGTATACCCCGGTTTACTCAGTACTCAGGCCTCAGGTTTGTCACTTATGAGCGCTTGAGTGTCAACGCAAGTTGCACTACTGCCTATTGATAACTTGAACTGCTGATTTGTGCACATACCATTACTTGCTCCACACACTCTCAGCCAGTCGACACCGACTATGGTTAAACGAGGAAAATCAAATACAAGCAGCGAGCAATCAACAGTCTCGCTCGTCATCCCCTCGTTGTACCTGGGACCATGCTCAGCAGCTTTATCCCAGTCATTTCTGACTACTAACTCAATAACCCACATCCTGAGTATCGGCTCCAGCCCAGCAAATAAGGTGGATGGCATAACCTATCTCCGTCTCTCTCTGAGCGACTCGCCATCATCATCCATTTCAAAGGTCTCCGACGCGGCCTGCACATTCATCGAAACTGCTCTTAAATCCCGTAATGGTACCGGGAAAGTATTTATTCATTGTTCCGCGGGCATCTCGCGCTCGCCGACAATCGTCGCTGCATACCTAATGAAGTGCCACAATCTATCGTTGAAAGCCGCGTTGAGACAGATCCTCAAAGTGCGGTCACAAGTGTCTCCAAATTCGGGGTTCCTGAGTCAACTGAAAGAGCTCGATTTGGAGCTCTTTGGCTCTATATCTCTAGATATTGATACGCTGCCAAGAACTGAAAAGGAGCGTTTGGCACTATTCGAGGATGCTGGTTAGTTTGGTGCGTATCTTATAGCTCTTTCTAAACGATTTATCTAAGATTCTAACATGGTACAAATAAGCTCATATGATTCAAAGCGAGCATGTATCGTGCAGGTGTCCTATTCTATCAGGAACAAAAGTTTTTCAAGGATCGGGCACTGGGCGGGAACTTGAAGAGAGGAGGATGGAATGACTAGAAGCTTCAGTCGTTGTAAATACTCTCTATAACCTTGACTCACCTCGATAGAGAGAGAGAATGTATACTCATTATAGGAATTACTAGTCTACTTGTGAGAACCACATAGTCTCATACTACCTTCGGACTGGTTCAAGCGGTTCAAGAGTCGAGACAAATTCAAGTACTTGTTGGAGCGGTACCGTATAATTAGTGATTCCGTAGTTGAGTATTAAATTATGATTACGAGTCCTTTCGAAGTGCAGTTACTCGACATCGTCGAGAGAATGCCATGGTAGGTACATTATGACTAGAGTTTGAACCATCTCTCCATTGGCGAAACACGAGAAGTCCTGCCGTCCAGACACTCAAGTGTGGTATACAAGACCACGAGTATTACCGCTCCTATTCATCTCTGGACTGGTTCTTTATCTTGACCGTCTAGGACGATATAAAGCATTCCAGGCGATGTACCGACGACAAGCCGCGCAGGCATGTATGGGGTGACCGAATTGGGCAACGTATGGTCGAATACGTTCTGTCGGCAGTCGGAGCCTAGGATTGGCGATGTCGGACCTTCTGGCCTTTGGAAAATTTGCGCTGATAGATGTTATCGCCGTGGTCCACGTTTGTTCTGTCGACGTTGCTTCTTGTTCGTCTGCGCTTGTTTTTCTGACTGCTTCGGAGCAGGTTCTTTTGCAGCTTTCTTCGAGCCCCGAGCGCGAGTCTTCGGTGGAGGAGGGGGTGGGGGTGGTGGTGGATTCGCCTTTGCCTTCGTTCGTGAACGTAAACCATAACTGTGGTTGACGTCCTGCATCGAAACATCCTGCAACGACTTCTTGGGAGCACTCTTGCTATTCCTCGACCCGTTGGATTTGGATTTGGACTTGGTCTTCGACCGCGTCTGGTAACGGTGTTCACCAACAGCCTGAGGAGGCTGCTCTGGATCCTCGCGAGGTGGCATCTCGGTCCTTGCCCTCTTCACAACTTTCCTCTTTCCCTCAACCTGAACGTTCTCGCTAACTTCGTCAGCACGTCTCTTCGTAGAGCTATGGCTAGAACCTGAAGCCAAGAGAGAAGAAAGGTGTGAAGGACCTTGAGCCAATGTCTGGAACTTCGGCGCCGCGGCAGCCTTTTTGCGAAACGATGCTGTCTTAGCAACAAGCCGTTGTTGCTCCGCTTGTTTATTGCTGCTTTTTCCCACAGGAATGGCACGGCGGTCATCGACCCAGCTATCCATCGCCAAGGCCTCGTCGAACAGTTGTATAAAGGGATCGACAGTGCGAAGTCGGTCTTCCAATGCTTTGAGTTCTTCTGCTGCGTGTGGCTCCTCTTCGCGTACCTCGCCCCGGAGGTTGTTGAGTTTGTGCAGAGTGCGACCGAGAGATCGAAGAAGTTTATTCAATGGAGCAGACTTCCATTCGTAGCGGGAAATTTCTCCATTGGTAAGGAGGCTAGTTTTCCCGGTGCCGCCGAGTGTATAATACTCCCCTGACACGCCCTTTTCTTCGGAATATTCATTGAAAATTCCAAACTTGGGGTCACCCTTCTCGAGTTCGAAGTGGATCAAAGACACATAAAGTAAGGCCCAGAAGCAAGACTCCATGTCATCCAAAATATCATGGCTTTTCACTGGGTTTCGAAGCAAGGCTATAGAGATGAATTGCCAAGTACCCTTCATCCCATGTCAATAAGATGTAAGTCGACAATGCACAACTCCGTGACTCACAGTGCGATATGCATGACCTTTGCCGTGTCGAACTACCTTCACGGCGTGATCCCAATCGTTGAGAACGCCTCTTCCATTCCTGTCGATCATCACATTTCCTGTACTGACATCACGATGGTGATAGTCCGCCGCATGGTACGCGACCTTTAAAGCTAGAGTGGAGGTTAATAAGAGTGAGATCCCTGAGAATAGTGTAGCTTGCCTTGCAACACATCTAAGATGGCTTGGACGGCCTCCTTCGAACACTGAGCAGTGTTAAGGGGATAGGCGAGCTCCTGGACGACGCGATGATGGATCAACTTCCGTAGACGATCACAGGGAAGACGCCACTCTGGTTTGTCTACGCTATCGGACCAGACCTGAGTAAAAGTGATTTGAGTCTCTCCAGAACCCTTGTTCGTCACATCTCCAGCAGCCAGCACAATAGGTAAGAACGGTACACCGCGCTTGGCCAATTCTTCATAGATCTCAGCCTCCGACGCATAGTCATCGTCTTCTGTCCTCCACGAGTCCTTAAAGAAGACCAGTCGACGCTCCTTCATATCGAATGCCGTGTAAGCTCGCGTCGCTCGACCACAGGCAGAGTCGGCAGAATCCAGGAATGGCATTTTGACAATCAGATTGTGGGGTCCGTCCTTCATCTCGACACGAATCTTGCACACAGGATATGGGTGAGCAGGGTTTTCCTCAGGGAGCATGAAGCTGACATCGCGGGGCAGTGAGTCTACAATAAACTTGTCAACTGCGTCGGCAAGATACTTGGCCTCCTCAAGAGTAGCACGCTTCACAGTAGTGTCGTAGCCTTGCTCCTCTAGGGACAGATGAGCATAGCACCAGAAGAACGCCGCCAAGAGTTCCGGTTCGTCGTGAAAGTTGAATAGTGCAGTGACAACACATCCAGAGCGGTCCCATCGGAACAAACGAGCATACTGGCCACAGATCAGGAACGAGAATGAGAAGCATCTGTGCTGGAAGGAGTGCAGGGTAGCCGTGTACGAGATTAGCTGGCCACGGGTGGACGCGCTCTGGCCGGTGACCTTCTCAAGCGGATTCAGGGTCTTGTCCGATTCCTCAGTGTCGAAGAACGCGTCCGCCATCTTGCTGGCTTTTCCCTCTCCAGGAAATTCCATATTGCTGAAGTCGAGTTTATCCTTGATTCTCGTGCCGCGACACAGAGCCCAGTCGGGACGTATCTCGATACCGTTCTCGTCGACCCTATTAGAGACATCGGCCAGCGTGTATCCAGGACAGACTCCAGAATCATTGATAGCATCACACTACAAAGGGATAAAGGATGCCCTGTCTCAGTATCTTGTGAATGAGATGGGTAGGAGGAGAGTCACGCACAAGTTCTTGGTACATCCCTCTTTCTAATCCTTCGTATGGCACGCGAGTGAAGTCGACTTCAGGGGCAGGTTCAAAATCGTCCATTTGCATGAATTCTTTGAGAAAGTCGAGAGGAGGCATAGGTCCGATAAAGTTGCCGGTCATCTCGCTGACTTGGAGCTTGCGAAGTTCGGCGTTCTCAATGAGTTGGTGGGCCCAGCGGGTTAGACCGTGACAGACAAGTTTACAGGGGGTACCAGGGCGGGGTGGAGGGTCTTCGGCTGCAGCTTCAAGTTTAGAACCAGAGAGTCCGAGATCCAAGGGAGGGGGAGCATTAGCACGGTAGGCCATGATAGCGGGGGGACACAGAGCGAGAGAATAGACATACCGGAATGATTTCCTCAGATGTGGAGTTTATAAAGGGTCCAAACTGTCAATGCGTGTCCTATGGGTTGCGTAGCTGTGCGGACAATGACAATAGGGCCGCGATGATTAACCTGATTGACCTCGGCTAAGGTCAAAGGACGAATATTGATGAGTGGCTTAAAGGCAAAGAGGTGACGGTCAATGGAAAGTTCCTGATGGGGCTCCCTTGCGAGTGCTTACTTTGATTTAGGAGCTTACAAGGTTCTTTGTAGTAGAACAAAAGCAGAATGTCTCAGACAGACGCGTGCTGCACGTGTGGTCAATATACTTATGTGGTAACGCTTATGTCATGGAGTGGGCAAACATGGACCCACAACCTGAATGACATAGCGACAACGATCCTCAACTTGAACATGAGAGATTTAGGATTCGTGAGTGAAAGAGATAATCACTACCTCTTCAATTTGCACCCTATTAACTTGGTCTTCTGGAGCTTGGTAAGTCTGAGACATATGGTGAAGGTAGGAACTCCGAGTCCCGGATAAGTACTACTCACCCTACTGAGCGAACCTGAAAGGACAAACGACCTAGCCTTCGTGAAGCTCTCATAGTTGTGTTAGACTGAAAGTGAGTAATTGAGAACTATATATTGTTTCGGAGTGCAGAAAATTGACCAAGTGAAAGCAAGAAGCGACTCAAGCGAGTGAAAACTGAAGTGACTACTTGGACTCGCGTGGGAAATTCTATTTGCAACGCGACAAGTGAGAATAAGTCACTTTGATGAGGGGCAAATGAGACCTTCAAGTGAAACTGTTAACCCTCTCTCTGGACCACGATCATAACTTGAATCTTATATCATTGAAACAATGAAACTTGCATTCGTACTACAGACATAATATAACGAGGAATAAGCTGATGATAAATGAGGTATCTTCTCCCTCCGAGTCCTCATAACCTCCTTCAAACAAGTTTTCTTCTTGTCAACAGGAGGTCCAACCTGTCTGTATCTGTACTTATGATAGTGCGAGAGTATCCAGTTTGAGCCAGTTAGAGAAAACATCCAAATTCTTGCAGAGATTACCGCAATTGAATGCTCCACTCTCCGAGTCTTCCACTGTGATACAGTTTACTTCGCGCCCCGTGACACTTCCCTAAAAGAGATTGGATCAGAGCTTCGGCAATCTGGAGAAGGTAAGTTCGATTTAGAGGATGCATTAAATTCGAAGTACGCTATCAACCTCCGAAAAAGACGAACGATATACTGCTGCCTCTCATTCATCGTAACCACCCTACCCCTGATCACCCTTCCCAAACCTACAAGTCAGCAGATCCTCCAACTCTTATCTCAAAACCCTCAGATACGACGCAAACCGGCCATACCCCAACAGTCGTGCCACAAAGTGTAAGTTTATAACTCAATCAACCCGCGAATTTCCCATGATTTAAGATGGGCGCGCTGCTGAGCACAGTTTACGAACGTGGCACCCGTTTTCGTTTTCTGGGTATGGGGGCGGTGTTTGGCAGTGTATACATTTATGGAATTCGAGTGCGGAGGTTTTTGAGGTGAGGTATTGCTACCGGGTCTAAGCCTGAAAGTGAGGATCAGGGGGAGATAAGTGAGTATATATCATATTGTCGATATGTCATGAAACAAGTCCACACCTTTTCCTAAAGAATACGTAAACTTTACAACCAGAATGGAGATCAACGTTCTCAGTCCCATCGCAAAATCGTCCGACTACCCACTTACCATACTGATAGCTCGGAAGAGGTGGAACCACCGCAATCCATCCGGTACAAGGGAGAAGACCTCAGGTCTCAGGGGCAGAACTGTCAATTAGCGTCTGTATGACAGCTCGAATGATTTCATGACGCGGTCCTATTCTTAATCTAAGAACAATTCCTATTCAACCCCAGGGACAGCGTCAGAAGCAGAACCCTCTACAGATTGACGCTCCTTGACGACGAGAGAGGATGAAATGGAAGGCTTGAAGACATATAGGATTGCTCACAATCAAACGTTATACCGCGAAGGTTTACACCTGTTTCAGGGTTTCGGTCCCGCTTTGAACAGCCCTCCGAAGTCGATCTACTGCTGGTGCTGCTGCAGATTCTCACTAGGCGAGATACGTCCGTGGGTGTACAAAACCATATCTCATATCTTATGGGCGGAAGAAAGCGGGCGGAGTCGAGAGCTGACGTGTATACACTGAGCTGTTATTGCTTCGGTGTTATTGTGGCTGCGTAGATTAAATAACGATGGTAGCTGATTGCGATAATCTCGCCGTTCGGCGCTGGGGTAAGCGTGGAATCTGCGAAAGCCATTTGAGCAGGGACGCTGCGCCCTATGTCAGAGTCTATGTAGGAATTTCAATGCTTTCAGTAGCCCAGGCAGCACCCCAGATGGTCCAGGTGTGCGCGGTCCAACAAGGTCAGATGTCAGCAGAGAGATATGCGGCAATGACGGGCATGAGGGACTGCGGCAGCATAAGGGACTCCTGCAAGTTCAGGACCAGGTAACCAAGGGCAACGGTCTTGGGTTAGGCTTGAAGCCACTTCCGGAAGCAAAGAACAAGATTGGAACGGAACGAAATGGAGGGACAGCAGCCGTCCTGGGCTTCGTGTCGGCAGGAGCCTGCCAGCGAGTGAGATGTGCGCGAAGCCCGAACGGTACCCCTCAAAGGAGACCTTAGATGCTAAGTCCTATTGAATAATGTGATCGAGTTGCGTAGATGCAAGTGTACAGATGTTGAGAACGAAGTTGTGCACAGAAGGGCGGCGGCCCCGAGCAGAGAGAGAAGTCCGAGTCTATAGCCAAAGAAGACATACGGTGTATCGCTTTGTCCGCTATTTCCGGGCGTCGTCGTTGTCGCTGTGACTCGGACCTCAGCCTCATGATGACTATGGTTAGGAACCAATCCCCAGAAGAAGTGTGTTTTGCAGCCGGATACATATGACCGTACCAGACGTTACGTATGATCTTCAAAGTCGCTCACTTCCACGCTTCAGAACACTTACACTTTGAATTAGTCATGTTCAAAGTGGAGTCTTCTAAACATAGATAACTATGCCGTGGACAACCTGGACTTCTCTTTCATATAAGCTAATGTTCGAGGCGGCCATCAGCAAGCTTTCTCCATTATATCGAATGAAGTCGCAGCAGTCTGCCGGTATTTAAGCAAGAACTGTGGGCATCAAGCTTCCATCCAACTTCAGCACTACTCTTTGTGATAATGATGGATCAGTCACGTCTTTTACCTTCCCTTTTGCTCGTGACTTTCGTCGCATATGTGCTACCGCTAGCTGCTGGCAATGATTCTCTTCCTCAGCGACGCTCTATGGCTATCCACGAAAAGCGTACCAACATTCCTCGCCACTACGCGAGAGCTGGAGATGCTGACCTAGATGCTGTGATGAAATTCCGAATTGGTCTCAAGTCTAGGGACGTTACTGGCTTGGAAAAGGCTCTTTACGATGTCAGTGTTCCCGGAAGTCCGAATTATGGTCAACACTTGACTGCTAACGAGGTAAGTAGAAACTCAGTAGCCGCAAGACTCTGTTCTTACTCCAAAAACTTTCTAGGTCCGAAACTACATGTCGGCTAGTTCTGAATCTATATCTGCCGTTACAGAATGGCTTTCTGAACATGAGATCACTGATATCGATACAAGCAGTACTGCTGGAAATTGGCTTTCATTTTCTGCACCGGTCTCCAAAGCAAATGAGCTTTTCGACACAACTTTCCATTCCTTCGTTCACAAACGCACGAACGAGGTCACCATTCGTACTTTGGAATACTCGATTTCGCGTGATTTAGCACATCACATCGAAGTGGTCCATCCCACTGTTTCATTCGGTACATCCCCGGTTCGGTCTTCGGTTTCTTCGATTGCACGCAGCGATGTACAAGCAAGGGATGAGACCATAGACCCCTCTTGCAATGACACTATCACCCCTAAATGTCTTCAGGAATTGTACGGAATACCTACCACTCCCGCCACTCAATCTTCTAACCAGATTGCTGTTCCTGGCCTCATTGATTTCTTCGCACAGGTCAGTCATACAAAATCTCGACCGTTCACAGCTCTCGCTAATATGATATTATAGTTTTCTGACTTGAAATCGTTCTTAGAAGAATTTCGACCCGACATCCCTTCAAATACGACTTTCGCCGTTGAAACTCTCGACGAAGGTCGAAATCTACAAGGTCCTGACAAAGGAGCCACAGAAGCGGTACGTAAATCTAGGCATTTTTTGTCGCATTGGATCTCATTTAGATGCCAGAATCTTGACATTCAATACACTGTTGGCCTCGCGACTGGAGTCCCTGTCACGTTCGTCTCGGTTGGAAACGATACTACCGATGGCGCTTTAGGTTTCTTGGACGTTGTCGAGTATCTGTTGAATATTTAGAGCTCTTCGGCTCTATATCTCTGGATATTGATACGCTGCCAAGAACTGAAAAGGAGCGTTTGGCACTGTTCGAAGATGCTGGTTAGTTTGGTGCGTATCCTATAGTTCTTTATAGATGATTTATTTAAAATTCTTACAAATCTGCTTGTCAGAGAAGTTTTATTCCAGTTATTGAGGGGTTTTATGTATCGTGCAGATATCCTATTCTATCAGGGACAAACAAAAGTTTGTCAAGGATCGGGCACTAGGCGGGAACTTGAAGAGAGGAGGATGGAATGACTAGAAGCTTCAGTCGTTGTAAATACCCTCTAAAACCTTGACTCAACCTCGATAGAAAGACAAAATGTACACTCATTATAGTAATTATTAGTCTACTTGCGAGAACCACATGGTCTCGTACTACCTTCGGACTGGTTCAAGCGGTTCAAGAGTCGAGACAAATTCAAGTTGTTGGAGCGGTACCGTATAGTTAGTGATTTCGTAGTTGAGTATTGAATTATGATTACGGGTTACTCGACATCATCGAGAGAATGCCGTGGTAGGTACATTATGACTAGAGTTTGGAACCATCTCTCCATTGGCGAAACACGAGAAGTCCTGCCGTCCAGATGGCACTCAAGTGTGGTATATAAGACCACGAGTATTACCGCTCCTATTCATCTCTGGACTGGTTCTTTATCTTGGCCGTCTAGGACGATATAAAGCACTCCAGGCGATGTACCGACGACAAGCCGTGCAGGCATATACGGGGTGACCGAATTGGGCAAAGTATGGTCGAATATGCTCTGTCGGCAGTCGGAACCTAGGATCGGCGATGTCGGACCTTCTGGTCTTTGGAAAGTTTGCGCTGATAGATGTTATCGCCGTGGTCCACGTTTGTTCTGTCGACGTTGCTTCTTGTTCGTCTGCGCTTGTTTTTCTGACTGCTTCGGAGCGGGTTCCTTTGCAGCTTTCTTCGAGCCCCGGGCGCGAGTCTTCGGAGGAGGAGGGGGTGGTGGTGGTGGTGGATTCGCCTTTGCCTTCGTTCGTGAACGTAAACCATAACTGTGGTTGACGTCCTGCATCGAAACATCCTGCAACGACTTCTTGGGAGCACTCTTGCTATTCCTCGACCCGTTGGATTTGGATTTGGACTTGGTCTTCGACCGCGTCTGGTAACGGTGTTCACCAACAGCCTGAGGAGGCTGCTCTGGATCCTCGCGAGGTGGCATCTCGGTCCTTGCCCTCTTCACAAATTTCCTCCTTTCCTCAACCTGAACGTTCTCACTAACTTCGTCAGCACGTCTCTTCGTAGAGCTATGGCTAGAACCTGAGGCCAATACAGAAGAAAGGTGCGAGGGACCTGCAGGTAACGTCTTCGGCTTGGTTAGCTGAGCAGCGGAAGCTTGTTCCTGGATAGTACGGTACGATGCTGTCTTCGCTTCCAGGCGTTTTTGCTCTGCTTGCTTCTTGTTGGTTTTGTCCACAGGGTTAGCACGGCGGTCGTCGACCCAGCTATCCATCGCCAAGGCCTCGTCAAACAATTGTATGAAGGGATCGACAGTGCGAAGTCGGTCTTCCAATGCTTTGAGTTCTTCTGCTGCGTGTGGCTCCTCTTCGCGTACCTCGCCCCGGAGGTTGTTGAGTTTGTGCAGAGTGCGACCGAGAGATCGAAGAAGTTTATTCAATGGAGCAGACTTCCATTCGTAGCGGGAAATTTCGCCAGTGAGAAGGAGGCTAGCTTTCCCGGTGCCGCCGAGTGTATAATACTCCCCTGACACGCCCTTTTCTTCGGAATATTCATTGAAAATCCCAAACTTGGGGTCACCCTTCTCGAGTTCGAAGTGGATCAAAGACACGTAAAGTAAGGCCCAGAAGCAAGACTCCATGTCGTCCAAGATATCATGGCTTTTCACTGGGTCCCGAAGCAAGGCTATAGAGATGAATTGCCAAGTACCCTTCGTCCCATGTCAATAATGTGTAAGCCGACGATTCACAAGTCTGTGACTCACAGTGCGATATGCATGGCCTTTACCATGTCTCAATACCTTCACCGCGTGATCCCAATCGTTGAGAATACCCCTTCCATTCCTGTCGATCATCACATTTCCTGTACTGACATCACGATGGTGATAGTCCGCCGCATGGTACGCGACCTTTAAAGCTAGAGTGGAGGTTAATAAGAGTGAGATCCCTGAGAATAGTGTAGCTTGCCTTGCAACACATCTAGGATGGCTTGGACGGCCTCCTTCGAACACTGAGCAGTGTTAAGGGGATAGGCGAGCTCCTGGACGACGCGATGATGGATCAACTTCCGTAGACGATCACAGGGAAGACGCCACTCTGGTTTGTCTACGCTATCGGACCAGACCTGAGTAAAAGTGATTTGAGTCTCTCCAGAACCCTTGTTCGTCACATCTCCAGCAGCCAGCACAATAGGTAAGAACGGTACACCGCGCTTGGCCAATTCTTCATAGATCTCAGCCTCCGACGCATAGTCATCGTCTTCTGTCCTCCACGAGTCCTTAAAGAAGACCAGTCGACGCTCCTTCATATCGAATGCCGTGTAAGCTCGCGTCGCTCGACCACAGGCAGAGTCGGCAGAATCCAGGAAGGGCATTTTGACAATCAGATTGTGGGGCCCGTCTTTCATCTCGACACGAATCTTGCACACAGGATATGGGTGAGCAGGGTTTTCCTCAGGGAGCATGAAGCTAACATCGCGGGGCAGTGAGTCTACAATAAACTTGTCAACCGCATCGGCGAGATACTTGGCCTCCTCAAGAGTAGCACGCTTCACAGTAGTGTCGTAGCCTTGCTCCTCTAGGGACAGATGAGCATAGCACCAGAAGAACGCCGCCAAGAGTTCCGGTTCGTCGTGAAAGTTGAATAATGCAGTGACAACACATCCAGAGCGGTCCCATCGGAACAGACGAGCATACTGGCCACAGATCAGGAACGAGAATGAGAAGCATCTGTGTTGGAAGGAGTGCAGGGTAGCCGTGTACGAGATCAGCTGGCCACGGGTGGACGCGCTCTGGCCGGTGACCTTCTCAAGTGGATTCAGGGTCTGGTCCGATTCCTCGGTGTCGAAGAACGCGTCCGCCATCTTGCTGGCTTTTCCCTCACCAGGAAATTCCATGTTGCTGAAGTCGAGTTTATCCTTGATTCTCGTGCCGCGACACAGAGCCCAGTCGGGACGTATCTCGATACCGTTCTCGTCGACCCTATTAGAGACATCGGCCAGCGTGTATCCAGGACAGACTCCAGAATCATTGATAGCATCACACTACAAAGGGATAAAGGATGCCCTGTCTCAGTATCTTGTGAATGAGATGGGTAGGAGGAGAGTCACGCACAAGTTCTTGGTACATCCCTCTTTCTAATCCTTCGTATGGCACGCTAGAGAAGTCGACTTTAGGGGCAGGTTCAAAATCATCTATTTGCATGAATTCCTTGAGAAATTCGCGAGGAGGCATGGGTCCGATAAAGTTGCCGGTCATCTCGCTGACTTGGAGCTTGCGAAGTTCGGCGTTCTCAATGAGTTGATGGGCCCAGCGGGTTAGACCGTGACAGACAAGTTTACAGGGGGTACCAGGGCGAGGTGGAGGGTCTTCGGCTGCAGCTTCAAGTTTAGAACCAGAGAGTCCGAGATCCAAGGGAGGGGGAGCATTAGCACGGTAGGCCATGATAGCGAGGGGACACAACGCGAGAGAATAGACATACCGGGATGATTTCCTCAGATGTGGAGTTTATAAAGGGTCCAAACTGTCAATGCGTGTCCTATGGGTTGCGTAGCTGTGCGGACAATGACAATAGGGCCGCGATGATTAACCTGATTGACCTCGGCTAAGGTCAAAGGACGAATATTGATGAGTGGCTTAAAGGCAAAGAGGTGACGGTCAATGGAAAGTTCCTGATGGGGCTCCCCTGCGAGTGCTTACTTTGATTTAGGGAGTGTAAAGGTAGCTTACAAGGTTCTTTGTAGTAGAACAAAAGCAGAATGTCTCAGACAGACGCGTGCTGCACGTGTGGTCAATATACTTATGTGGTAACGCTTATGTCATGGCATGGGCAAACATGGACCCACAACCTGAATGACATAGCGACAACGGTTCTTAACTTGAATATGAGAGATTTAGGATTCGTGAGTAAAAGAGATAATCACTACCTCTTCAATTTGCACTCTACTAACCTGGTCTTCTGTCACTTAATAAGTCTGAGGTATATGATAAAGGTAGGAACTCCGAGTCCCGTATAAGTACTACTCACCCCGAAAATCTGAATTTCGATGGACAAACGACCTAGCCTTGAGCTTGAGTGTGAAGCTCTCATAGTTGTGTTAGACTGCAAGTGAGTAATTGAGAACTATATATTGTTCGGAGTGCAGAAAACTGACCAAGTGAAAGCAAGAAGCGACTCACTGGCAAGCGAGTGAAAACTGAAGGAGTACCGAGACTACTTGGACTCGCGTGGGAAATTCTATTTGCAACGCCCAAGTGAGAATAAGTAAGTCACTTTTCTGAGGGGCAAACGAGATCTTCAAGTGAAATTGTTAACCCTCTATCTGATTCGTACTACAG
Source organism: Cerrena zonata (assembly GCA_038087015.1). Taxonomy (NCBI): domain Eukaryota; kingdom Fungi; phylum Basidiomycota; class Agaricomycetes; order Polyporales; family Cerrenaceae; genus Cerrena; species Cerrena zonata. The sequence continues at coordinate 382,913 of JASBNA010000034.1, forward strand.
ACATAATATCTACTTCTAGTGATGCCACGGAAAATGCAGATCTACACACAAGATACTGCAGCCAAGAAAACGAGGAATAAGCTGATTATGAATGAGGTATCTTCTCCCTCCGAGTCCTCATAACCTCCTTCTAACAAGTTGCGTCCTTATCAACAGAAAGCACAACCTGTCTGCGTCTGTGCTTACGACAGCGCAAGAGTATACAGTTCGGGCCAGCTAGAGAAGACATAAAAGGTTGTTCAGAGTTAACTGCATTAATGCTCCACTTTACTTCGAGCCCCGTTATACCTCCCATAAAGAGAAAAGTTCAGAATTTTGGCAACCTAGAAAAGGTGAGTTCGACTTGAAAGCAGCGCATTGTATTCCAGTCAGAGGATATCGCACCTTATTGACATCCCTTTCCATGCCCTACAAGTCAGTAGATTCGCAACTCTTATCTCAAAACCCTCAGATACGACACAAACCGGCCATACCCTACCAGTCGTGCCACAAAGTGTAAGTTTATAACTCAATCAACCCGCGAATTTCCCATGATTTAAGATGAGCGCGCTGCTGGGTACAGTTTGCGAACGTGGCACCTGTTTTCGTTTTCTGGGTATGGGAGCGGTGTCTGGCAGTGTATATACTTTTATGGAGAGCACGGAGGCTTTTGGGATGAATGGATTTAGTTAAGGTCCCGAGTCTAGTCCTGAAAGTGAAAGTGAGGGACAGGGGGAGATAAGTGTATATCATATTGACGATGAAACAAGCTCACACCTTTTCGAAATATTCGTGAACTTTACAACCAGAATGGAGACCAACGCTCTCAATCCCATCGCAAAATCGTCCGACTACCCACTTACCATACTGATAGCTCGGAAGAGGTGGGACCACCGCAATCAATCCGGTACAAGGGAGAAGACCTCAGGGGCAGAACTGTCAATTAGCGTCTGTATGACAGCTCGAATGATTTCATGACGCGGTCCCATTCAATCTGAGAACAGTGTTCGACTTCCGACCTCAGGGACAGCGTCAGAAGCCAGTCACCCTATAAATTGACGCTCCTTGACGACGAGGATGAAATGGAAGGCTTGAAGACATATAGGATTGTTAACAATCAAACGTTATACCGCGAAGGTTTACACCTGTTTCGGGTTTCGGTCCCGCTTTGAACAGCCCTCCGAAGTCGATCTACTGCTGCTGGTGCTGCAGATTCTCACTAGGCGAGATACGTCCGTGGGTGTATAGAACTATATCTATATCTTATGGGCGGAAGAAGGCGGGGCGGAGTCGAGGAGCTGACGTGTATACACTGAGCTGTTATTGCTTCGGTGTTATTGTGGCTGCGTAGATTAAATAAGTCGATGTGGCTGATTGCGATAATCTCGCCGTTCGGCGCTGGGGTAGGCGTGGAATCTGCGAAAGCCAGTTGAGCAGGGACGCTGCGCCCTATGTCAGGATCTAAGAGATTTCAACACTCTCAGCACTAAGCCCCTAGATGGAGAGCGCGATCCAACAAGGTCAGATGTCAGCAGAGAGATATCCGGCAATGACGGGCATGAGGGACTGCGGCAGCATAAGGGACTCCTGCAAGTTCAGGACTAGGTAACCAAGGGCAACGGTCTTGGGTTAGGCTTCAAGCCACTTCCGGAAGCAAAGAACAAGATTGGAACGGAACGAAACGGAGGGACAGCAGCCGTTCTGAGCTTCGTGTCGGCAGGAGCCTGCCAGTGAGGGAGATGTGCGCGAAGCCCGAACGGTACCCCTCAAAGAATGCTTTAGCTGCTAAGTCCTATTGAATGGTGTGATCGAGTTGCGTAGATGCAAGTGTACAGATGTTGAAAACGAAGTAGTGCACAGAAGGGCGGCGGCCCCGAGTAAAGAGAGAAGTCCGAGTCTATAGCCCAAGAAGACATACGGTGTATCGCTTTGTCCGCTATTTCCGGGCGTCGTCGTTGTCGCTGTGACTCGGACCTCAGCCTCATGATGACTATGTTCAGGAACCAATCCCCAGAAGAAGTGTGTTGGTCCCAGGAAAGAGACTGTCGAGGGAGAAGGACGGATTGAGTTTGGGAGGAACAGGGAAAGTTTGACGGGGATGGTGTCGCGTGAGATGGCTCGCCAGGGACGGATACAGTGCAGTAACTTGGCCGGGGGATTTTGGGCAGGTGGTTGTTGGGATCAATGGGATGCGAAGACGGCAGTGCTGGTGGTAGAGCCCGTCACGGGCGAACCGCCTGTGCTGGCTAGTGCCGGTGCGATTGCTGTTTGTCCTCGAATTCGGAACCAAAAGGCTATTGTCGCGTTGGTCCAAGGTATGAGAGTAATTTAAATATGATCCTCAGGTGTATATGTCAAATCACAAATGATCTAGTATTACACTCTAACTTTTCCTGTCGACGCCTCCCCACCTATCACTGTTTCCTTCCTATTTCACTTCGCTATACTACTTCTACTTCCCGTTTTACTCCCCACTGTAAACCTTCCCCACCCTGGCCATCTTATTGTCCAACTCGTAATACATCGTCCTTGTCGTTGCCGTCGTCCACCAACTCGACGCCTCGACGTTCATTCTTCTGATACCCAGCATTGTCACTATACCTATACACGATGACCAGGAAGCAAAGACCGACGAGCATGATTGTGCCACCAACTTCAAAGACGAATGACGACGAGGTGCAGAGCCAAGGACAAGGACTCCCACGGCGCATGCTCACCCGCGCCGCCAACTTACTCACGACCAAAGGCGAACCAGTCCCCGCCGTCGCGGAAACCATCCTCGAGCTCGAGCACTCCACCTCAGACTCCAGTACCTCGCGGTCGGACAGAGAAACGAAATATGATGCAGGGCCAAGTTGGAAGAGCAACCCCGGGCTCACGCGACGGAGAACAGAGAACCTGCACGCGGGCGGCTTGAACTTTGAAGGGATCCGACGGAAACTGGTGCAGGTGAAGGATGTGTCTGTCGGCAAGGTCAAGGACACTGTCTCTGCCTCGGTCGTGCGCACCAAGAGTCTTACGTCCAGACGACGCCGGTCGTCGACCACGGACAAGAATATTCACGAGGTCATCACCCCAGTCACGCCCAGCACAGCCGTCTTCAATTCCAATCACTCTGGCTACACCCCGCAACCTCGCCGAACTCATATCAGATCCTACTCTGACGTCCTCTTCACCCGTCCTCGCATCGTTGCTCCCTCTTCTGACTTCCAACTTGCTCAGCTCGACACCATCCATTCCCCAGAATCTATCGAAGAGCAGCCTCTCTCTCCTCCCAGTACTGAGCGTTTCAAAATGGCCGACTTTGCAGTACCGCCTTTGCTCAAAATGGGCACTCCCATGATGAAAGTATCTGCCAAGAAGCAGAAAAAGTACATCTTTCGTCTTGATCCTGACCAGGGTCAGATCGTATGGGAGTCCAAGAAGCTTCGCATCAGTACGCCGTTCTCCTTGTATTTCCTTGAGATATTGACGCTTACCCTCTTCCTCATTTACAGTACCGATTGAGAACCTCAAGGAGCTGCGATCCGGTGTCGACGCTCGTTACTACCGCGAACAGTTCCAACTTGCCCAAGAATACGAAGAGAAATGGCTTACGATCATCTACGTCATGGATGGTGGGTACAAGACCCTCCATCTCATCGCCGCTACCAGGGACATTTTCCAGATGTGGGATGTCACTCTGCGTAAACTCTACGAGATTCGACAACAGCTCATGACTGGGTTGGGCAATGTGGAGATGCGACAGGCTGTATGGGAGAAACAATTCTGGAAGGGTGCGGATGAAGAGGCGGACCAGAGACTGGATTTCGACGATGTGGAGAGGATGTGTAGGAGGTTAAATATCAATCCCTCCAGGGATGATCTGCTCAGACGGTTCAAGGTATGTTTCTCTTGCACAGTCTTGCTTGATGCGACGAACGTGTACTGATGAACGTGGTTTATTCTTTGGTAATTTGTATTCAATAGCAAGCGGATATTCAGAACCGTGGATACCTCGACTTTACAGACTTTCGCCGATTCGTCAAATCTCTCAAGGCTCGTCCGGAACTTGAGAGGGTGCATAAGAAGCTGGCCAAAGATTTCGGCGGCGTGCTTAATTATGTTGCCTTTGAGCAGTTCATGCGGGATTACCAGAAGGTGCGTCACTTCTAGTCTTCTACTCACGCTATAAGATACTAATAGTCTGCATATAGTCGACTCTTCCAGATACCGAGCTGAAACGCATATTCGTAAAGTATGCTTCTGCACCGTCAACCAAATCTAACGCCACTAGTCCCGCCAACTCGCCTCTTCAAAACCCCATGGACCTTGCTGCTCATGCGAATGCGGCCACTCCAGATGGCTCTCCTCCTCTCCCACCTAACACTGCTGCACCCACTCCAGCACCTCCCCTTGCCCAAGTATCCACATCCAGCTCGGATGGTGTTGTCGCCCCATCACCCTCCACCTCCGCAGCATCATCGTCATCTCCAATCACCTGGGAAACGGGTATACTGACAGCCAAAGGACTGACCAATTTCCTCTTGTCGACTGATAACTCGCCCTTTGCCGACCAAGGAGGGAAGATAACACATGATATGACCCGACCTCTCCCCGAATACTTTATTTCAAGTTCACATAATACGTATTTGGTAGGACATCAGTTGGTCGGTGATTCGACGGTGGAAGGGTATATCAGGGCGTTGTTGCATAGTTGTCGCAGTGTCGAACGTAAGTCATCTCTTACTCCTTGTTTTTTTGTCTAATTCATTTACTCAACGATTTTGGTATAGTTGACATCTACGATGGCGACAAAGAGCCCGTTATCTACCACGGCCGGACACTTACCACCAAGGTCCCCCTCCGAGATGCTTGTCAAGCTATCGCCAAATACGCTTTCGTAGCTTCTCCTTACCCCATCGTCATCAGCGCAGAAGTGCACTGTGGGTTAGCACAACAGGAGATGATCGCAGGAATCATGTCCGAAGTATTTGGCGATGCCTTAGTCAGCGCACCAGTCGATGGAAGGCCCAAGATCGAAGTTTTGCCGAGTCCTGAGGATCTGAAAGGTCGGGTGTTGTTGAAAGCGAAGAATCTGTATATTTCGCAGAGGGAGGGCAGTCAGGATAAAGATGTGATTGTGGATACGGAGAGTTCGTCGACGGAGACGAGTGCTTCGGATACGGATTTGAAGGAGGAGATTAAGCAGGAGTGGAGGAAGGCGAGGGAGAATGAGGCTGAGGTGATCAGAGGTAAATTTCTCACAATAATTCATCCCCGTCACGGTTTCTAATGGATTGGAACAGATCTCAAATCGAAAGCCCGTAACGCCCTTGGCCGAGTATCCAGCGTCCGCACTCCCCGTCGAAACTCCTCATCCTCCAAATCCCTCGTCGGTACACCGCCCAAATCCACCCCATCCCCTTCCAACGACCGAACTAAAGTAAAGATGTCCATGGCTATTGTAGCCTTGCTCGTCTACACCGTCGGTGTCAAATGTCGTGGTATCAACAAGAAGGAGGAATATGCCCCCGAACATATCTTTTCGTTGAGTGAGAACACGGCGAATAGGATATTGAAGCAGAGTATGATGGATTTGATTAAACATAATCGGACTCATCTGGTTAGGGTTTATCCTAAGGGTACTAGAATTGGGTCGACGAATTATGAGCCGCATAGGTATTGGTCGGCTGGGTGTCAGTTGGTTGCTCTTAACTGGCAGACGTTTGGTAAGTTTTACCTCTCTGAAGAGTTGGAGGACTGATACTGATGGTCATTGTTGTTTAGATTTGGGTTATATGATCAATCATGCGATGTTCCAGCGGAATGGAAGGGCGGGTTATGTTCTTAAACCCCTTGCTCTTCGTTCCAATGACAAACAGTTAATGTCGAAGCGAACCGAGCATTTCTTGGAACTCAAGGTAAGTTCAATAGTCCTAAATACAATGTCCGCCTTCTAATTCGATTTCGTTTTTAGATCATCTCCGCCCAACAACTTCCCAGACCGAAAGACTCCCTAGGTCGAGAAATCATTGACAAGAGCGTCCTCGATCCTTTCGTCGAAGTATCCATTCACATCCCCGACTGGACACATTCCCCTTTCCTTCCGAACGACCCATCCAGCGATAGCCGTACGTATTCTCCACCAACCGATGCATCTGCGGTGAACGCCACCTCTGCGAGAACCATTACTGTCAAGACGGGTGTTGTCAAGAACAATGGGTTCAATCCTATTTGGGAACAGGGATTGAGTTTGCCATTTGATTGTGTCGGTGATATGAAGGATCTTATCTTTGTGAGGATCGCGGTTAAGCAGGAGGATAAGGATGATGATGAACCGCTTGCTGTCTATTGTACCAGTTTGGGTAGTTTGAACCTCGGTGAGTGTATAATTCCCGAGTCTTGTGAAAATGTTGCTGACTAGGGGTGCTTTTGATTGGTTTAGGATACCGACACCTTCCCCTCCATGATGCTCAACTCTCACAATACCTCTTCTCTACTCTGTTCGTGAAGATTGATATCCGTGACGTCTAATTCTGGTTTACCATTTCGACTATCACATCATACCCCTCCATCAAGAATTGTCCCCCATCATTGCATTTAGTTTCGAGTCTTTTTGCGTCTTCATGCATATGCTTTCTTGCATCTACAACAACACAGCTTAATATTCTCCATCATTTGTACTTGTATAATCATCACCTCCTCGCATCCCATCCTCTCACATAACATCTTGCTCTTTTTTTGCTCTTACATCCATGATTTACTTTATACACAATGCTCTCTCTTTCTCATTCTTTCTTGTCCTTTCTCATTCCTCTCAACGCATTCGTCTTTTGGAATCTCTCTTGCTGGCATATTCTTCATTCTGCCTATTCATCGTTCGCTCGCTCGTTCATCCCCAATCTTCCTCAACCCATATTTATCATCACAATCGTCGAAAGAAAATCAATACCTTGTAAGATTAGGATACAAAGTAACCATCTACATGTAATAAAGGATATCGATATCTTAGCAGTGGTGTTTCGAACTTGGGCGAGGTCCGACTCGGGATATATTGAATATTGAACACGACAGCTATTCAATTCTTTCATTATCAATATTCAAAGGTTTGGGAGATACGTATTCCATAGACGCTTGTCTCACTTCTAACTCGTGGCCAGCCAAGACTCTTGGCAACTTACTATCACACCTGGGGAGTTTGAACGCTCCCCACTGGTACGCCTCGGGTTCTATCCAAACTCAATGGTTTTTCATCATTTTTTCACTATTGTATAGCTGTGCATTTTAGCTATAAGCCCCAAAAGTCCACTGAGAAAAAGAAAGGGAACTAAATGCCTCGGCACAATTTTGATGTGGAGGGCTTGAAAGTGGTAGAGTTTGAACGCGAGGTCACAGATCGGTCACGGACGAGTAACGTCGGCATCAGTCGGCATGCACCTTTGTCAAGCATAACTTGGTGAGTTTGACAAGAGCGTGTGAACACCATTGTAGAAGCTCATGTCACATTTGCATGAACACTCGGAAGATAAGTTAACTCTACTCCGACCTCTACTGTAATTGTAGAATCAGATTACTAGAGTATGTTATAAGTATATATTTCTATCTTATCTGCCCATTTGAGGAGGATCCGTCGAGGCGTTCGCCAGCGATCTACTAAGATCTCCTTGAAGATGAGGCTGCACATCGCCATATTGTCCTCTGGCACATGCAATTCTGGACGGTTTCGTCTGAAAATTGGAAGAATGCATGTCATAGTATCTAGCTACAATATCCTACCATACTGGACTTTAATTCTGAGTGGAAAGTGTCTAACCCATAGAGTTTGACAAAACGGCGTCTGTCAAACTCCCCAGGTGTGATAGTAGTCGTATCTTTATTGTGTACACTCACATCCACATCACCGAATTCGAAAGGATTGAACACCTCAGGCTGACCACTTTAGAGACGAACCTTGTGCGATCTTTGCACAACGGCATAATATGCAGTTGAGCTGACTCGAACGAATATTTCCAAATTGACAGAGTCACCCATCATGGAAAGTTGTGCATTTAAACTCACTTCGTCTAGATTTGACTCATTTGAGGCCTGGTGTGTTCCATGGTTCTATACATCTCGAAACACACCATCTCCGATTGGTTGCGTCACCGGTTCCGCCGCCTTGCCTCCCCATACCGCTGGGGGAGTCAACGCCTCGGACGCGAAACCAGCGCTGCTGGTCCATGTAAATATAAAGGTAATGTTTCCAACGACATTTTTGAGCCTTATTTCTGTGCAAAATTCTTTATGAGGATGCGCAATCCGTTTCATCCGAAACCTGCTCCTCCTGCCTTTGGGCAGAGCAGTGTTGTTCCCGAGAACCGTGCTTCGTAAGTTGATTTCGCATTCGGAACATCTAGCAAACATCAAAGGCCCCGCCACTGAGTACTGAAGAACGGATGTCCGAACCAAGGGTGCTGACGTTCTATGATCGCAACGCTCCCGAGTGCCAAGGATGGTTCTATCATGGACTTAGTCACTATTACCGCACCTGGGTTCGACCCGTCGATCACTTCCATCACCATCATGTTTATTCTCTTGTATTCAGGCTAATGCTAGAATCTTGTGAGGCATCTTCCGACGTTTCGCAGATCAGAGCTGGCCTACAAAGTCTAAACACGATTTGTGAAGGAGGTTTATTGTTATGGGTTTAATTTTGGTTATTCCCGGATGGAGTCTGAGAAACTAATTATGTACACAGACCATTATCTCAACTAATATTTTCGTGGCTCGACCCTTTCCTGCGAGTTGGTTTCTCCCGACCTTTAGAGAAAGAAGGTATGTTGTTTGACTATCAGCGATACCGATTAACATCAGTGTCTAACACCATTTCCGTAGACTTTTGGAAACTTCCAGACCAACGACTCACTCAGACATTGACTACAGAACTAGAGAAGAATTTTTATGCCCGATGCCCACCAGAAAAGCGACCTGTGTTTACACAGGAGATTCCTGTTGGAGGGCATGACGACCAATCTACGAGGAGGGACAACGGAGGGAAAACACAGTCACAAGAGGATAGATCCAAGTCTCCTGAATACGATGCATCCTTGGTCAAAGCAATTCATACGACGTTCTTTTGGCACTGGTGGGGAGCTGGAGCTCTCAAGTTCTGTTCTGGTATGTGCTAATAGTAACTTTGTGAGTTGATTACTAAATAACATGTTTCTAGATACATTGAAGACGACTACGCCTCTTGTGAACAAACTCCTGCTGATCTGGCTTACCGATTCATTTTTCTACTATCGCGCAACTGACGCAGAACGTGCGACCTTAAATCTTACACAGCCGCGGGGTATAGGATATGGCATTGGTCTCGGATTCGCTCTGTTCGTGATGCAAGGTAAAAATTTATACTAATCTAAATCATTATCTCATGCCTGAAAAATCGTGCTCTACTAGAATGTGCAAGTTTGCTATGTTTCTTTGTTATTTATGGAAGTACGGAGATTCTAACATGTAATAGATGACGAATCATTTCATGCAAAGTACGTTCTGAGATGCCGATGACGACTCCTCGCTGATCCTGTGTAACAGTGGCCATGACTACTAGCTTGTCGGTTCGAACTGCGGTATGACCTATCAAAGTTCTCACCTGGTATTCTTTTGTGCTGACATACCAGATGTAGATCATCGGAGCGATTTTCCGCAAGTCTCTCCGTCTCAGTGGGAAGGCTCGACTGGATCATAGCGTTGGGCAGATTACGACCATGATTTCAATAGATACTACAAGGCTCGATTTCATTAGTAACAATATTCACAAGTAAGTCTTCATATTCGCGAAGGCAACAGTATGCCATATTTCAACGATTAGCTTGTGGATTACACCTATACAGGTATGATTCATTCCACACCAAACGATGACTGGTGTAACAAACATTTCTCTTTCAGATCGCAATTGGCATCGGACTCCTCATTGGCAATGTGCATTTAGCTTTCTGGTCGGCTAGTCTCTCTTTGACTCATAATTTCTTCCAGCTTGGTCCATCCGCCTTAGTCGGTCTTGGTGTAAGCGGAGGGATATTCAGGCTCATTTCCGTAAAGCTCACGCAAACGTCTCACAGGCCCCGGTTCTCGCATTGCCCATTCAGATGCTCTTGGTAAAAGTCTTGTTCCAACAACGAAAGAAGGGTGTCAAGATCACGGACTCCAGAGTGCGACTTACCACGGAGGTAAATTGATTAAGCTATCCATTTACCTACACCTCATCCAATACCCCTTGAATTGGATGTAGGTATTACAAGGAATTCGATTTATCAAGTTTTATGCTTACGAAGCCTTCTATACAAACCAGATCGGCTCCCTCCGAGAGAAGGAATTGAAAACCATTCGTATGATAGCGTAAGCTAGTACCCTTTCTCTCTTATGAGAATATAACTGAAATGCTTCTTTGGCAGCGTTGTAAGAGCGGCTATACTCGCATGCATGATCACTTTGCCAGTCCTTGCGGCAGTATTATCCTTCGTACGTAGCATATTAGACGCGCTTCGTAATGTTTAATGACGGCATCTCTAGGTCACTTATGCTCTCAGCGGTCATCAGTTGAATATTGCCATTATCTTCACCTGTCTGCAATTCTTCAACGTAAGTTCCGTTTTGAAATAGCTACCAGCCACCCTCTAACTAATGGGTGTAGATTATTCGGATACCTCTAGCAACGTTCCCCGTCGTTATCGCTTTTGCATCGGATGCTGTCGTTGCTCTGGGTCGTATTTCCAAATTCCTGCTAGCGGAAGAACTCGCGGTACCGTATACGATCAATTCCCAAAGCAAATTCGCGATAGACGTTGATGCCGACTTCCGGTGGGAAACTACGTACAAATCGACATCTGAGGGTTCGAAATTTGCTCTAGGAAAGACGGATGCAAAAGACACGAAGAAACCACCCCCGAAAGATCAGAAAAAGAATTCGAAGAGGGGAAGTTGGTTCCGCAGAAACAAGACCGAACCTGCTTTACCTGTTTCTGGAGATGAGGAGAATGTTGAAGAGAAGAATGAGGACAAGCCATTTGCGCTCCAAGATATGAAACTACAAATTCCAAGGGGTTCATTCGTTGCTGTGGTCGGTAGAGTTGGATCCGGCAAGGTATGTGTTGCCACATTTGCTCACTCTCTGTGTTCTCCGGTTTACTGTGCGATACAGAGTTCGCTATTGCAAGCGTTGATAGGTGAAATGAGAAAAACTCGAGGCTCTGTAAACTTTACTTTGACACCACCCCGCTGTACCAGATTCTAACCCATTTCCCAGGCTCAATTTGGCTCCTCCGTCTCTTATGTGCCACAAACATCTTGGATTATGAATGCGACACTTCGAGAGAATATTTTGTTCGGGAGAGAGGCAAATGAACACAAGTATGCTTGTGTAAATCTTGAAATGCACAACAGGCTAATTGTGGTTACTCAAGGCTTCAAGCAATCATCCGTGCCTGCTGTCTCGAGAATGATCTTGAGATGCTCCCCCATGGTGAAGATACTGAGATTGGTGAGAAAGGAATCAATCTAAGCGGTAATTCTTTCACATTTTTACGAGAGATAATGTGCTAATAGTATTGTCATAGGCGGTCAGAAGGTATGGACGCTCTACATTTGGCGTGAACCACGGTCTGACTGGCTCTTCAGGCTCGTGTATCCTTAGCTCGAGCTGCATATTCTGATGCAGAAATCATCTTGATGGATGATTCCCTGAGCGCCATCGATGCCTATGTTGGAAGGCAAATTCTAGAGAACTGTTTGCTCAACGGACCACTCGCGACCACGACAAGGGTCATGGCAACTCACGCCTTACATGTACTAGACAAGACCGATTACATTTATGTGATGGATAATGGTGTAATTGTAGAGCAAGGGACGTACCGGGTAAGTCGATCCTCTCCTTCTGGAATAACAGTAGTAGTGTAACTGTACGACCGTAGGAACTCATGAACGACAATGGCCTATTTTCTCGCATAATTGATGAGTACGGGAGTCAAGAAAAAGTCGAGGAGAAATCCGAGGCGGAAATAACTGTTACTGAAGGAAAATTGGCAGCTGGTGTACCGGAAAATTCAGAGGCCAAGAAAGTTCAAGCTGCTCTCATGCAAGCCGAAGAACGTCTAACTGGATCGGTCGCATCGGGAGTCTATCTGAGATACTTCAGATACGCAGGCGGCGCCGTTTTATTGCCAAGTGTCATAGCTCTGCTTGCTGCTTACCAAGGTGCTACAGGTAAATATTCTCCTGACGAGTTCTTTATATGTTTTTCATGTTAGTTTACAGTGGCAAACAATCTGTTTTTGGGATTTTGGACATCACAAAGTATTCATGGCTTTTCTCAAGGCGACTATATGGGAACATATGCTGGCCTTGGTGTTGGCATCGCAGTATTCTCCTTTATACTCAGTTTCTCGATGAGGTACGATCAACCCAACAATCCTATTGTGACAAATTGATAAAGATATATACTGCAGTATCATCACTATTCGGGCTGGGTTACGGCTGTTTAGAACAGCATTGTTCTCCGTGTTGCGTTCACCCATCTCCTTCTTTGACACTACATACGCCTATGGGTGAGTCCGGACAAGAATCGAAAATTGCTTGTTGACTTACTTTTCTGCAGGCCGAATCATGTCAAGGTTGTCAAAAGATCAAGATACGTTGGATACTGAGATTGCTGGGATAGGATTCCAGGTCTGTCGTTATAAACATAAATAACTTAACCTCTCTTAAAACGTTGACCCATGTATCTAGCTTTTGCTCAATGTAAGGTAAATACTTTTTCAATCATCTGTCACGAACACATAAACAAATATTCCTTTAGCTCTGTCATCGGAACTGTTGTGTTGGTTTTCTACACATTCCCATATCTTGGCATTCTCTTTGCCCCTTTGGGCATATTCTATTGGGTGGCTGCTATGTATTACCGACGAACCTCGGTAGAGACGAAGCGACTTGACTCTCTCATGAGGTCCGCTTTATATGCCCCCTATTGAGGTCCGTTATTTCTGTAGGTGGTTTGATAACAAGTCACTCACAACATTTCAGAGGCGCTTACTGGTCTCAGCACCATTCGTGGGTACAGAGAGCAGGTATAAGAGTATCATATCATGTTGTTGCGTTCCTCGCTCATTCTGTTTTAAAATAACAGGATCGTTACGTGGGTAAGGTCAATCAAGGCCTAGACATGGAAAATCGGGCATACTACATGACAATTTCTATCCAACGTTGGTTGAGTGTGCGATTGGACATTCTAGGTAACATCTTGATCCTTGGCATTGCGTTATTTGCTGCTGGTTTTAGAAAGACTGTCGATCCTTCGAAAATTGGTGTGGTATTATCATACACTTTGAGCAGTAAGTATCATATTATGCCTATATTATAGTCGCGTCTGACCAGACTCATGTCATAGTTACACAAACATTCTGTAAGCTCTTCCTGAAAACTCATAGTGTAGATTCTGACAGGGTATTTCATAAGCCGAACTCGTGTCAGTCTATGCGCAAAACGAGCAGAACTTCAACGCAGTCGAGCATGTTCTCCATTACACGGAGTTGCCTTCTGAGGGTGAAAGTTCAACTCCGAATGACCCATCACCTTCTTGGCCCGATCGTGGTTCTGTCGAATTCGAGGATGTGGAATTGTCGTATCGAGAAGGACTTCCTCGTGTTCTCAAGGGTGTAACGTTCTCCATCAAACCAGGAGAGAAGATTGGTATTGTTGGTAGAACGGGTCAGTATATCAGCTCTATCGTGCAATACGTTGCTTACGACACCATCAGGTGCCGGGAAGAAGTTCGCTTCTTCAAGCATTATTCAGAATCGTCAATGTCCAAGGAGGTACAATTACGATCGACGGCTATAACATTCGGAATATTGGTTTGGATGCAGTCCGAGGTCGTCTAGCACTCGTCCCTCAAGACAGCACTCTTTTCATGGGCACTTTGCGAGAAAACCTGTTGAGTCTGATTTCATTTCCATAAATTTGATGTTAGTTCTGATATTACCCAGTGATCCACAAGGGACTCGAACAGATGCTGAGTTAATTTCTGCGTTAAAGCGTGCTTGGCTCTTACCTCGAGACGATGCTCCCGTTGACCCAGTCATTGAGGCAAAGTTCAGCTTGGATGCAGCCGTGAGTGACGAAGGTAACATTTAGTCTCATCCGACTCTTTTTAACGATCTCACGACTTTTGGGGTTCAACGTTCAGGGTCCAATTATAGTACTGGAGAGAAACAGCTTCTGGCACTTTGCCGAGCTCTAATCAAGAACAGCAAGATCATTGTTTTGGACGAAGCGACTAGTAATGTGGACGTCGAGACCGACGCTAAATTGCAACGTACTATTCAATCAGAATTTGCTTCTTCTACATTGCTCTGTATCGCTCATCGTCTCAATACCATTGGTGAGTTCTCCCATGTCCCTGGCTGTTCCGTTGTCTCAACGGTCATATAGTGTATTACGATCGTATCCTTGTCATGGATGCAGGCAAGGTTGCTGAGTACGATGCCCCATTGAATCTTTTCGACAAAGATGATTCTATCTTCCGTTCGCTATGCAATGAAGCGGGTCTCTCAAGGCAGGATGTTGTTCGCATTCGTGCCAGTGTCAATCCTAGTGACACTGCAGAGAACCTAGTTTCAGTAGCACAGGATTCCTTATGATGCACTTTTTCGATGAAATAGTAGTACGACGTTCAATCATGAGTTTAGGACATCCATTATACATGAGTAAACGTAGACTATTATCAAATTTCTAGAGCGAAACCAGTAACCCAATGTATTACTGGGGCTCGAAATATGCGAGCCAGGGTTGGTGGAACATACGTTAGCCATACCACAACTAGTCCAAGAATCAGTAGGTAAAGTAATAATGGGAATTTTGGTAATATTTATTTCTACCGGAAAGCTACTGCAAATTTGTACGAAGATGACCATAAAGAATGCTACCCATATTCCATATTCGCCCCGCCCACCTAGAGACACGTTTACCGGTGACCCGCTTGGACAAGTCCTCACATATAACTACAAAAGATCAGAGGTACGCGCCAGTGCACTCCCCAATTTAGGAGGTACATCCAACATTCATAATATAAACCTGAAGCGATAAAACTCCCCGTTTCCATGCCTCTTCCAGGATTATGAATGTCCTTCAAAGCAATCGGTGCCACTCTCTTGCCTAAAGTACATATATTGAGTCTGCCAATCAAGGATTCCGAAAAAAGGTAGCCAAGATGTACGTGGCTGACCAACAAGTGCAAGAAAAAGACTGATAGTACTTAGTCAATTTGTCGACCGTGACGTCGTGAAATTAATGAAATCAAAATCGACTAATCGATATTGATTTCAGTTTCGGCTACTAGTATCAAGCGCCAGTGGATGCTTGACTCTAAACCGCCAACTTGAGGTTGAAAACTGCCTAGAGAAAGGCATGTTCGGGATAAGTACGCTTGGTAATGTTATCGACATCTTCCGCGTATAAATAATGCACCCTTTCTAGCACTAATCAATCGATCATTCATAGATAATGTTCCTCCAGAAGAAAAATCTGGTAATCCCACTGTCAATGACTTGGCATAACAAAGGATTAGGTCCCTTCAAATACTTCAATCTTAGGTTTCCTTCGCTACATCCGTCTCTAATCGCTTCGTACCCTGCCCTGTGACACTCGTAAACTATGGTACATATGCGGGTATCACAACTCTATCGCAACATCTGTCTCTAGATGGCCTTCTCAGCTGATACCGGAAGGAAAGACCATACAAGGGTATCCTACCACCACGGTTATGCACAGCTGATTCTGGGTTGTTCCATTGATTGTGAATCAAGTTGGCGTTGCTGCTCTGCTCTACGAACAAGGATGTCATCTCCCACAGGGCACCTCAACTTCTAGCAAAGACTAGCAATTTCAAACGACAACCGGAGATTCGGAACTACTTTGTGCTGCGGGTAGACTTCGCCATTCAATCATTGAACATTGACATGTTGCTGCCACTCAAAAGCCTATCACGGGAGAAGTAGTTGTTAACGCTTTTCAGGAACTGAGCGTGACCAGATTGAGTGTCACACTTACACCTCTCGAGCAACACTGTTCGGAAGAGCCTTCCGTCGTCTGAAAATCTCCCAATCGCACCAAGGGGTCAACTGCTTACGAAGTGAAGTATTCCCACATCTACGCTCACGAATCGATGGTCCTATAGCAGTCAAGTACCACTGAGGCAAGGACCTTTGCGTAAATCGCTTTGGGTGGCCTTCTCGGACGCAGCGGCATATCCTGATTTAACAGAGTCCTGGAACAACAGCAATAGGGTTTCGCAGTAACTCGAGAACCATTCCGACTGCAAGATATATCAGTTCTGTGTCTTCTTCGCCTCCGATGTCTAAATCTTAATCACAATGATGTCGCACACCACTAAGTCTGCTGTTCAATTTGAGCGAATAGAAGACGCAAGAAGTATCAAACGTTGCACATACAATGGGGTCGGATCATCAAGGCTTAGAAGGTGACTGAAAATAATAATAATCATCCTATACTGACGTATCGCTATGACACAGAACACAAGAAGGTTAACTCTGCCTCAAGATCCTCCCGGTTTCCGGAAGGACTCCTGACTCTCCAGTCAAACTCTCATCCCTCGAAGACTCGGAATCGTATCATGTGATATGACAGGCCTGCGTTAGGCTGTACATGCGTGCATCTACCATATGAAAACGCACTTCCTTCAAATATCATCGATCTCTACCGAAGAGTCTCAAGTATACTTCCGGAAAACTTTTTAGGTTGGAACATCGCCCTGGTAGTTGTATACGGAATCTCTGTACTGCGGATGGGCTCATCAGTGTTCGCAAGATACTTTGAAGTTATGGCGCAACCATATTGCTATCTTAGCTACTAATGTCTTCCGAAATACTCATTATTTGTTCCTCGTCATAGCTTTTTTAGATCACCGATAATATGGAAGGCGAAACTCTTGCATTGAACATCAGATAGCTACGACTGGCATCCGGGTTCGTTCGGATTCCGGTTCAGCTGGAGGCTAAGTTATAAATATTGCTAGGGACATTTCAGGTCAGACAGAGCTCACTAAACGTTCCATCATGTTACAAGAAGACATTGAGCTATTAACATCGATTGGTCATATGGTGGTTGAATTCATCATTACACTTGTGGTTGAGGCGATCCTCTATAGTGAGCATTTCGATATGTCAACGTTCTGCATGCAACTAACCGTCCCCAAGGTCTCTGCTGTATCTGTGTGGCCGCGACTTGGAAAATATTATTGTAAGTCCGACCAAAACGTCGTTAAATACTGTGTCTAATGATCCATTCATTGAACGCCTTTCTCAGGATAAACCATCACTCAAGGGCATATACAGCAATGTTTATGCTAATCTTCGTGATGTTTCTCTTGGATACAGCGGTACTCGCTCTTGATATTCACGATATCATCAACGAGATAGCATCTTACACCTCAACCTCTGGTCTACCACTCGCTGACAGGGTTGCGTTGATAGACACCTTGCCGTGGTGGATAGCAGACTTATTGAGACTGTGTATAGTAAGGGTATATCGTCACTGCAGACTATGACACTGTCTAATAACAAGGTTCTTAGTTTTTCCTGGGTGACGTTGCTAGCTTCTGGAGGGCATACGCATTTTGGAGCTGTGACCGAGAGCGATGGGTCATGATACTACCGGCTCTCTCTTTACTTGGGACCTTTGGTATGTCATCCTGCCGTTACTGGGAATCATACTCATCAAGCGAATAGCATTGTCTGGTTTGATGGCCTTTTGATTACTACAGACACATCTGGTAGTAGAAACAAAGAGCTTCGTTAGCCCGCCCTTCTGCAACACGATCTCTCAGATGTTGTTTGTCATGATGCTGCTCACTACAGCTATCTCCACTCTCCTAATCTTCTATAAAATGTGGTATGACCATAAACTTTATCCTTATGTTATTTCCAGTATTAATATATGTATCAGGCTTTTCCGCACGGAGATTCGTGTTCTGAGCGGATCCCACAGAAAAACACAGACTGAGAAAGTGATGCTGGTCATCATAGAGTCCGGTGTTCTCTACTTTCTCTTGTGCGTAAGTAGAGCGAGCCAGGACTGCTTGATTTGATTTGACACCCCTTACAACAGTTAGTATCCATCATAAGGAATACTGGGAAAGTGTCGGATGAAATAAACATGAAGTACTCCACTCGGTTTGCAGGTACAATTTGGTCTTACGCAGCTAGTCATATAATGGTACGTCTGCGATTCATTCTCGGTTGTCACAGAATGTACACACTAACCTCTGATCTATACAATTTGAAGAGCATATTTCCTGCTCTTACAGTGGTGATTGTCCACTCACAGCAGCCATACCTTACCCAGATGCTCTCGGTCGACTTTGAAAATGCGGGTCCGAACAACGCCTCGATATTGAGTTTCGCAGCGTCACGCCAATCGCATACATACCGAGGCGATGTCGAATTATCTGACCTCCCAAACAACGAGTAGTGTCGGCTACTCAATTTTGTCTCACTAATGTACATGAATTTATATTTCATCGTGCCACGGTTGTCATCCTTAGTAGATGCATAGGATTGTTCTGACCCACTATCCTAGAGCTTGTGTAATTTATAGCACTTTACCATCCCAGTTGCTCGTAAGTCCATCCCCAAACGACACCACGCTCGTTCGCCTTGTTACACAACCTCTCATTCTTGTTCAACTTGTTTATGGCCTCAAGATCCTCCGCAGAAAGAGTAGGTGGGGCCAGATTCTCCTTCTGATGTTCCTCGTTAGCACTTTTGGGAACTGCGATGACGCCCCGGCTGAGATGCCAGGCGAGAATCACTTGAGCTGGAGTGACGTTATATTTCGTGGCCAATGCAGTGATAGTCGAATCTGAACGAACAGTCGCATATCCGGTGGGAGTATACGCTGTCAATATGATTCCCTTCGAGTTACAATATGCCTTGAGTTCGGGTTGAGAGAGATAAGGGTGAAGTCTAAATAGCGAAGTAAGAATTCGTTCAATTGACAGAATAGAACAAGATTTGGGAGCTTGCTTACTCGACCTGGTTGACTGCAGGGACTACCTTCGCTGTTGTGAGGAGTTGATCAAGCCTGGAATATGACATGTATATGAGCACTTTGAGACTGATCGCAATTGGAACGTACGTTTTGATAGAGAAGTTGCTGACGCCAATCGCGCGGGCTTTTCCGCTTGCGAGGACTTTTTCGACTTCAGCCCAAACATCGTTGAAAGTAACGGACTCTTCTAGTACCAAGTCACCAACAGGGTTCATAGGCGCAGGATTTCCCTCTAACACGGGGTGCGTCAGAATATAGCAGTGTCTTTAGGAAGTATACCATCAGTTACCTTCGTACTTCACAGCAAATGGCCAGTGAACTAGATACTAAATTCGTTCTATTAGCCTTATGAAATTGAGAACGCTGATGTAGACTTACGAGATCAACATAATCGATATCCAAATTCTTCAGACTCTCGTCAATGGAAGTCTGGACACGATCCATGTGGTTCCATCTGTGTGATATGTTAGAGACCTCGCGAACTATGCATCAGTCGCATACTGACGGGAGTTTGGTAGTGATGAAAATGTTCTTGCGAGGAATGCCCGACTCTTTGATAGCCTTTCCAACGGACACCTCAGTCCCTTTACAGCGTCATCAGTGTGCATTTATACACTTGAATTTCTACTGTTTACCCACCATATATATGTGCAGTGTCGAAATGTCTATAGCCTGCCTGTACACCATACATCCACGATCAACATCGGACGAACGATAATACAATCGAATATAGATCACCTTCAACGCAGTCAAGAACCAATCTTTTCCTGCTTCACGTTCTTCCTTCGTAAGACCTGCCCAACATCCCAATCCTGATATCGAGTTTAGTATTCTAGCCCGAGTCAATCCTTACGATGATTATTGCTCACCTATCGCAGGGATTTCGACACCGTTGTTAAGCTTAATGTTGGGCACTGTCATGATGATGGTGAAGGCTATGGGTATTGGGGGTTTCGTACCGATTTTGGCTTATATATCCCGGGATATGAGGCCTGTATTCTGCTCAGTCAGCAGTAAGGTCACCACACTTGCGTCATGACCTTGTTGAATACGCATATCTCCATGAATGTTCTAGACACCTGTCCGGAAATGGGTGGTCACTGTAAGTTTGGAAAGATGGTCGAATCATTATGAGTGTATCAATAATGAGATTGACTTTGACTTGTCTCAATCTCGAGAAGTCGTTAGGTGACTAGTTACTAGACAAAGTTAGGACGCCACTAAGCGAGTTAATATTACTAGTTACTGATTACATAATACTTATAACATTTATAACTAAAAGCTACTTATCACTGGTATTCTTATTATTTAATATTTCACGACCTCTGGATCGGAATTATGACGGCGAGATCAGGCGAGAGGTGTACCAGGCGGATACACAGTAACCCACGTACTCCAACTTAAACCAACTTGCGCAGTGGAGATACCCCATCGGCAGGGCGCTGACTGCTCCGAGCTCCTTCAAAGTCTATTTATTCAATCCCTGAATATCTGAATACCGTGACGGTTCGACTCGGGTGTATAGATGGCCGCCATAGGGCTATCTATGTATCTTTCGGCAGGAAATGTTTCCTGGTGCAGTGATATTCACTCGGATTCTGTTTCGCATTGACTTCTTTCTAGTATTCTACAGGTCGATTTCGGCATGGCTACATCATATGCATCGTCATCATTCCCACCAAGGGCTGGCCTTTGTTACATGACGAGTTTATATAAGTCATATCAGCAAGACTATGTGTAAACACACTGACGGATATTCTAGGTCACTCACGCCCAACTCGAAGTGGTTAACGGTGAACTCACTTTTCTGTCACTGCTGCCAATCATTTCAAATCCTGCGGATCCCGATGATTACGACGGTAAACAGCTAAAAGAAGAACCGACATATGGTACGGCGTACGCATGAAATATCCCAGCGTATCATAGTGAGGTAGCCTATGACACTTGTAAGTTCGCTTAACCTTCAATAGACTTCAACTTATCTTTGCTTAACAGAATACTGTACGCAGGATCCTTCCAGATTTCTGTGCACTGAGTCTTCCGTCACAGAAAATCGTCGCGTGACAAATTCCGCTTCGAGAACCAAAAGAGCGCGATCGCACTCGCGATGAAATATGAACATGTTAGGAAGTATATGTACACGAAGGTGTGCAGGACCTCGTATGAATCTACGATTTGCGTAAAATGTTCAGAAACTCTCTTCTGTACCTGTACCTGTACCTGTTATCTCGTATAAGTCCGTTTCTACAGTAGCACGGCCTAGACTCAGGATTAGAGATGAGAGCAACCTTGATTGACGTGGTAAAATTCGGAGTACTACTTACATAGGGGTTTACGAGTATTCCTCGGTGAATAGTGATCGCGATCGACCGCGATTGAACCATGGCGAAGCCGAAGAACATCTAGTTACACAGGCCCAACAAAGGCCCTCCTCTTGAAACAAAGATAACCCACTGACAGTGGCACCGAAGCCAGATGTTGCTGAATATACATAGTCCGACTTTGCCTGTATTCGCACCACAGTGGTGCAAGAATCACGGGCCACGACAGTGAACTCAAAAACAGACCTGGTGCTAGGCCGTTAGCAGGGAAAAGAGCCTATAGTTCTTCCACTGTGGGATGATCAATGATGGTTTCCACATAATCATCGTCACGCAACGCATCATCACGACATGACCCGAATAACCTTTGGATTCGTTGTGGTTAGCGACAACTTGGACTTGATACTGGTTATCCACCTACCTCTCGGTCAACTCTCACTGTCGGTAAGTACTGATATGATGGTCTTCACTGGTGGAGCTTCGAGACGAGGGTTGAATGAAGTGAGACAGTCGCAAGTCACAACAGTAATTGATCATTGAGTCGAAATGCTGAACGCGTGGGACACATGTATTGTACAAGGATTTAGATTTCGTATCACTTGGACGCGGCTTCGTATCGGACAATCCGTGTTGACGATCTGTTAAATTGTGTTCTGCAATGAATGAGATTGAGCGAAGTCTGAAGAAAAGAGAGGACAAGGATCTACCTTGGTGCTTTCCCAACCATGCACTACTCGATCTATGCCATCCTTCAACTTCGTCTTGCAGTCCTCGCACGTAAGAGATGAGTTGATCTTGGATAGTATCTTGCGTACATCCGCCGGAGGTATAGCTATTCATCCAGTCTCAGTTGATCTAGATAAGATGAGAGTCATTCAACTTGAGCTCACCAGGCGATTCAGATGAGAGAACCACTTGAGAGGCTTGTATATTCCAATTCGTTACGAGCCGTTCTCGTCCTTCAGACCCGCAGCTTGATGTCTGAGGGTGAGCAGCGGGAGGTGTCCTCAACAACTGTCGCAGCGCATCCAGACGTTCCGAATGTAACGCGAAAAGCTTTTGAAGATAGACCGGATGTATCTTGTGTAGCTGAGCTGGCTCTGTTAGCGGCAACGTTAATGATAGCAGGATTGGTGAGGCCGCCTTCGCCAACTCGGACAGATCATCTTGGGAGGCCCGGGCGTAGATATCCAGGGCAAAGTCAGTGGATTGAGTGAGGAGCTGAGCCTGGGTGGCCGCAAAGAGTCTGGAAGGCGGGGTGAGATACTTCTTCGATGGCAGGCCGTACTTGTGTAATGCGTCGAAGGATGCGAGGATGGCGGGAGGCAATGGTTCGGAGTCGAATGGTTTGTCATAGATGAGACAGAGGATGGTGGAGATAATGGCGGACGGCTCTGCGAGGACGATGGGTTCAGTGGTGGGAAGGAGGAGGAGAAGGTTGAAACAGTTGGTGGACGATGTGACCACTCGATCACGATGGATATGGAACTGGACGTTGTCGGCAGAGGTCAGAATGAGGTCGGTGGGTTGGTCGAAGTGAACATCTGGGTGGAAGATGGGGTGGATGGTGGTCTGCATTGTGGCGAAAGGCTGGTGGGCTCTATGGACTTCTGGTCTGCTTATATCAAGCTTAGGTTACTGGGGGCGCTGGGGAGGGAAGATGGGGTGGACGAGGGGTATATATTCGCGAAAAGACACGAAATTAGATGGAAGTCCATTTGAGTTACTTGTTGGGATAGTAGAGGGTATCGATAGGGGGTGCCTGTCCTGCAAGGACTGGAAGTAATGGAAAAGGGGAAAAATGAGGTTCGACTCGTTTGAGCACAAACTGCCGGCCACTATCCCGCGGCTTACACAGACTCCTTGCCGCCAACGAACTCTGGATAGTAACTTGTCGATTACCTTTCTGCACCTTATATCTTCGAAAGGTGAATACTCTCCGTCAGAGACAATCTTGCTGGATCATCTCTGTATATTGATAGCGGTTGTGTACGCCCTAACAGGATGAAATTCATAAACGAATTTTTTTGTGAGTCCAACATTACATCGTGAATTTTGCCACTAAAAATACACGCAAGGAGAATAAAACATAGGTGTAACTCACCCAAATTGAAGGGCCGTAAATATGAATATTCTTCTCTCTGGTATACCTGAATAACCTGATTAGAACATGAACACACACTATTCTCCCCAATGACAGGCACTTTTACATTACCAACACCGACACCAGAGCTTTGAAAGCCTGTCTAGGGTCAGTTTTAACGCCAAGCTCGGCCCCCAATTTTGCGCTCCACTATCGACCGACCTCGGTAAGAATGGGTCTTCTATAGAGCGCATCACGACGTGTTCGAGTTATGTTTATGCCACTGAGGCCTGCTGCGGCCAGTGGTCGTCGCTGCCGTTAGCTGGGTTCTCGCTCTTCCCGGGGACATCCACCCCCAGAAATGAACTCGGTGTTACAGGAACAGACGAACGCAGGAAAGATTTTGGTGCCCGATTGTCTTCTCAAACGTGCGACAGGTTTGGTCTGGTGGTTCCTTTATACGAGAACTCATATACGAGATTCCTCTACACCAATCGCTGGAACGGCCTTAAGAACACGCATAAGACGCGTCCCATAGATAAGGCCCAGGAGGACCAGGACCAGTAACATGCAACTCAGCCTTGTGCTGAGACTGTTAGAGTCGAGATAGTACTGTAGCTGTGATTGCTCGGTGAGTAGAGGCACCTACTATCTCAAATATTGTAACATGAACTTACATCTATCACGTTTAGGAATATAAATATGCTACAGCATCCTGAACAGGTTATCCATGCATTATGAGAGCAAACCGGTAGGATGAACGAGTGAATAGGCCCCAACAGCCTACATCACATAGTGAATGACCACCTATTGAGCATGATGCCGTCTCTGAACTTGCTTATTGTCAGTCTTGACTAACTTATTGAAAAGGACTTTCGCGTACTTGCGTGGATCCTGTCATTTAGGAGGTTTAGTGAAAGGTGCTTACATCATCACGGTCACGGTAAGGATCCTCCTGCCTCTTGCGCATGTTTTCGTCACTTTCTACCTGTCAAAGCTCACCATGTATCAGTCTTATAAGGCCTCTAGACGAACACTTCTGCTGACGCTGCAATTGTTCGCAAACTCACGCGCCAAATCCTAACCGCTGCCGTCCTTCAAAGCTTGGGTACAGAAAGGAAGACAATACCTCCGCTTCTCGTCCGATTGGCGAGGATTTTCTTGACCTTCAAAGTCATTATAGGCTGGTATGAGCTCGAGAGGATGGTCTACAAGTCGAAGCGAAGCGTTGTTGTTACAGGCGAAGGAGGAAGGAAGAAAGTTCGACTTATGGTGGCACTGAACTAACTTTCACGGGAAAAGATCGGTGCGTGTTCTTACCTCCAGGCCGTCGGCTTCAACTCCGCCCAGGTTCAACCACACTTTCTCTCAATCCATCATGACACTTTTACCATACTCTATAATCTAGTTCGTGGCACAGAATGGATTGGGGTGGTTCATTGTATCATCTTTCTTCACATCTTGGCCCCTCCCGGCCGTTTGACATTCGGATGTCCTTATACGCTAGTTGTCACGTCTTGGCCTCTCAGTTCACATCTAGTACAATATCTGGCAACCATTTTATACACTATGTGCACAATTTACGCATAATTGTTCGATTGCATCGAGAATTCTGCAAGGAGTCAATGTTCAATCTCAGCCCCATTCAAGTTCTGACCCTCTTGCTCAGACACGAAGAGACAATCCGTCATTTGTATGTTGCAATATCTCAGGCGGTGTTTTTGGACAAAATGCAACTACACAGGTAGCACTTTCATGTCGTCCACGGAAGTCCATGGTGAACACTATTGGTGACATACCAGAGACCCGTAAATCCGGAATGAATCCAAATCTCTCTCCTCTCCCGATGCACGAAAGACCGCAAAATATGTCTACACCCCAAAAGCTTGCTGAGTCTTCGGTGCTTCTCTTATTACTATTCTACTAACGTTCTCCTACTCTCGAAGGAATCCCAGGGCCTCAGAATGACTCGTTACTTGTCATTCATCCATACTGGTTCAACAAAGTCACTTTGAAGTGAGTGGGGCCCTGGAAACCTTCATTACCGCCGTATTACAGCATGTGTCCCACGACATCTCCTCCTCAGGACGACGAAGGTCACAACCCTTCTACAACCCACCGACCCAAATGGTCCTCAGATCGTCGCAAATCACAGCGGCGATCGACTCTTTTTATCCTGACATAACCTAACAACACTACCACATGCCACGTCCCACCAAGTGGTGGACCTCAGCTGAACGACGAGGCTGCCTATCCCGCAGTAGAACGATCATCATGGAGGACGATCTCCCTTCTCACCGGAACGCAACATGTTCACCAACTTCTATCTGTAATGAGCGGTGGCTCTATTTGTCAGACATGACCTCGGTCGGGACTAGGACCGTTGCTCCAACTGAGAATATCCCTAATCGTCAAACGCGCAAGAAATCGTCGAGCTGGCATCCAAGGCAGGTATCGCAAGATAACTAAGGATCCACTCCGACGAAAGGACAGATTGTGTTCGAAGTATCCCGATATCACCACTCCATCGCGTGATATACGAGACCGAACTAGGCCAGGGCGCGGGGTACAATGCGATGTAGGTCTAAAGTGAGGTATGTGCTTGGAATATACATCCAACTCTTTCTCAGTTCTCGTTATCCCACAGCGAGACTGCGATTTTTCCTTACAAGACATCCGCAACTGCGACGGTCTATGGCTCTCGGAGCTTGGAGACCTTCTGGGTTGTAACCACTTGGCGGAAGAAAGTGTTGGTCTGAAGATAATTCGGCAGGCTTCAGGCTTCAAGCTTCAAGAATTACATTCGAGGAAGAGCAAATCCGTGTATCAATACAGAAGAAATAACGGCCAGTCACTAATAGGTACGCTTGTGTTGAGATATTGTTATTTTCATCTCCCACCCTCGATCCTCATCAACAGGTGTCCTCCATATAATCAACCTTCATTCTTCAGAATATCGGCTCGTCAAGTTATCCCGCGGTGCAGCCGCTTCGCACTCTCAGAGAAGGCTCGCATCATGGTACAAACATACTCCGTACTTTATGTCGTTAATCGCCACCCTCCCAAGTCCAGCGCCCATCACTCGAGTTTGGGAACCCCCATCTTGACGGCTGTCAAGGCTTGTCATTTCCGAGAAATCCGTAACGACACCGAAACAAAGTTATCCCTAGGCTAAATTTCAAAGCTTCGAACGTACGTTTTAAGGTATTGTGATTCGCGTTGAGATCGGTAATACTTCTGATGGATATTGTTCAATGACAAATATCAGCAAGATATCAGGTTCAACGACCCAAAGACTATCATTTTTCTCCACAAACTACGAGTTTTGCATGGAGTTAGAAAGCGGCGGCCGTTGCCGGAGCTTCAACACCGTCCCGATAAGTAAGTCCCTACAGGCTGCCATTCACCACACTCAGCGAGGCTTTTTTTTATTCGCAACGGTACCTCTCAGTGAGAGCTAATATGATTTGATCTGTGTATAGTTATGCTTCGCGGAGTTTATTTCAGGTGAAGAGACGTTCTAGATGTTACGAATGGCACTGATATAGTAGCTTTATAGGAGGAAGGCATCATATTACGTCTGTTCTCATCCTCCCTATTAATCAAGATATCCCACGGCGGTATGGTAGTGGAGACACGGCAGGCTGAGTTAGGTAACGAAGTTTCGAGGTTGAAATTTTTTGTAAGATTACAACTATCCAAACTGGGGATACGGTACGATTACAATGATTTGCCCTTTTATCTAAAGGTTCTCAGTCTGCTCTTCTGTACCATCGTGTTAGCATAGGTCGTACCCGGTCGTTCAAGCCACCATTTATCGAGCATAGTTACGAACCCTCTGTGATGGAAAGTGACGAACATGCGGTGAAGGAGATCGTATTACACGGATGGAAGAGACAGTTGCATCCGTGGATCTACAGTTATACGTCCGAATATCATGGTGATGCCATATCGTGTGGTATGACGGTTAGATTGACAATCAGTCGTCAACCTAGTCAGTAACGATCTGAGGACGGTTTAGGCGGTTGTAAAAGTGATTACAACTATCGTTCTTCTAGATGCCGGAGGAACACTCAATCTATCAATAATTTCGGAATCAGTAGCCTTGGATCCTCGCTAACATTTCTCGAGTTCGTACAATACTGAAACCCAGCTTGTGAGGACGCCTTACCGTGACGTTACTGAACAACTCGAAACGCACCAGTCACTATATCAACAACCTGTTTTTATCAATCGCACTGTCGCATCGAAACTATGTACATGATCACCCATGGTGGTTTATGGATTCCAAGTGACACTCCTGAATTTACCACGAGAAGAAGGAGAGGTCAGACGAGTTACGTAATCGCATGTTTAATCTTTTATCCTTTTTTGAACAAGTCGTCACTGGTAGTAGTTCATCGATCTCTCGAGTAACCACATCATTTCTTTGAGGTTTCGCAGCGCCTTTTCACACAAGTACGTCGCTTTCAACGCGAAGCTCCATATCTGAGCAAAGATGGAAGCGATTCGACGTTAAAATAGCTGGTGGCATATATTTTGTCCGATACTGAACTATAGAGATGAATGGATGGCACTGGCAACGGCTAGACGTTGACTTGTTAAGTGTGGGCTATTTGTGCTCCCTAGTACTACTGAAGCTACTTTTCTCAGCTACCTCATGCCACCCTGTGCCTTTGGGCCATGGCTGGGCTTCCGATGATCAACTGACCCCTTAGCCGTATTCTCGTCCCTTCCAGCAAGCTAGAAACGACAGCTTGCTTCAGGCTCATCTGAACCTCTGCCGACTGGCCGTTATTACCTCGTGGCACAGTCATTTTCAGGCATCTCCCTGTGATACGGCATAATAAGGTACCATAACCGGCCTAATGAAGGAGACAGCAATAGACCATGATCAGGAGAAACATCAGGAAACAGTACTTAAACCAAGCTGGATTCTGCCTCCTTATACTGATTGCTAAGTATTTCAAGGTTCTACGAACGCAATAAGCAAGATTTCGCGTACATCCTGGAGTATGGTGCCCAGCAGAAGAATTGATGCTGGGTCATGCTGATGAGGAAGACACTGTAGAAACAGATCCCGAGACTTCCCTTCTTCGGTTCGCTCCACTGTATCGTTCGGCTGAACTCAATGGATTGGAGTAGGACAGGAGTACTCACCACGACGAATCTTCTCCACTCTTCTCTCCATCAAAGATGCATCGATGAACCTTAACGGCCACTGCCGTCGTGTTGACATAATTTTCTCGGTTGGATGTTAACTCTCACCGGTGCACCTAGCACGGTTGTATACACCCTTCTGTTACGTCGTAAGTATTATCCTCCCAGTCTACAACATGACCCATCCACACAATACCGACATCAACTCCAACTCTGAAAGGACATCTAATGATTTAGTGCATACAGAAGTGGAGGGAGGGGAGAATACTTTGCAAGTGGATGACGCGCCTGAACATCATGTATGAGAACTTTTTTGATGAATATTGCCATTTATTAATTGTTGTTAGGTGAAACAGGCGACAACAGAACTGACTGGTGTCGAACATACATACACGTCGCTTGAGAAGGATGGACCACCAGATATCATCTTCATATCTAGCGATGGGACACCTCTGTATGCACACCGCGCGCAACTTTGTGTGGTCTCGAATAACAACTTCGACTTGTTGCTTACTCCGAGCATCATCGACTTGCCCTCAACTATTGAACTTACGGAAGACGTACACACTCTCAGTGTCATACTTCATGTCATCTACGGAGCCTCTTTCGACCCATACACTCCAACGTTAGGAGCGCTTTCCGATGCAATCAACGCCTTCGATAAATATGGCTTAGCACCGTGCTCACGCGTTTCTCCCGGTACGCCTGTATTCGAGGAGGTCACGAAGTCCATATCTCGTCACCCGCTCGAAACATATACCATCGCCGCAGAGCATGATCTCTTCGACATCGCCCAGAAGGCATCTGAACACCTTTTAACATTTCCTCTCAGTACTATTTCCGATGATGTAGTCTTGAGGTTGGGTTCAATCTACCTGCACAGGCTCTTCACTTTACAGTTGGCACGTACGTACGTGTTGCAAAACCTCATAATCAGGCCCCCAGATAAGCACGATGCGAATACGCAATGTGGACGGCAAGAGTCTGAAAGCATGAAGCTGGCTTGGATAGCGGCAGCTTCACCTCTCGTGCTCGCGGCCCACCCTGGTTCGTTTCGTCATTGTTGTGATGTTTCTCATCATCATACTTAATCGTTTATAGACGTCTCCACTGAAACAATCCAGAATAAATTTGAATGCGTCAAGACTTCTTTGCATTGCGCAGAGTGTCGACACTGCGTCGAACGTCGTGTCGATGAAGTTTTGTGGAAATGGTCCATAACGCCGGTTAGTATTGTCACGCCATCATGTTCCTGATCACCTACTTACGTTTATGACCAGAGGACTATATGCAGAGATACCCGAGAACTTTATGTTGCACTTTCCCCATTGGATCGAACCAGAGGTACGATGATTTCCCATCTCTAATACTGTTGTCGTTCTGTTCTTTGGACATGTGCCAGGAGTATGTACCGATGTGACATTGTACTATATCCAATGATCTCCTGAACCCTGAAACTGAACATAATTCTTGGAAGGTCTGGACCCTACCTCATTCACTTCGTCGGAAGCTTGGTATTGTGTTGGATCATAGGAAGCACGCCAAATCTGGTGTTGAGCTTACCGTGTTTCGAAAATCTTATCCACTGTTCCTCCGTTTCCACACCGTGCTCAAAATAAGTAACTTGGCAAACTTTCCATCAAGAGAAGCACTCGATGTACTGCGGCGCGAGTGTGGTCCTGTCGAAGCGATATGACAGCACCCGCTATTGCGCTCGACCGACTTTTCCCGCCTTCACTCGCCGTGAGTACATAGCTATTTTCATCCGAAATTTAAAGCACTAATCGACTCCATTTAAAATGGCAATATCGGGTATGTGGATACTCTTTTCTTGTTGCTTATCGAGTGTAGGGCTTGGGGATACACATATACTTATACATAAGGATTCACAGACGCAATCTTAGTCCTCAACACAATGGCATCCGAACTCCCCCCTTTTACCCTAAGTGCATTCAAGCTCTCGCAGAGTCCTAACCCTTCGTTCAAATCTGGACAGAAGGTTGATGCCATACCAGAAGGAAAGAAATGGCTCGACGGAGAGAAAGATGGATGGAAGGTCATAGAGGCTGACACAGAAGATCCTAGGTTTGTCACTAGAACTTCAAGCTAAAAGTACCCTTCAAATCACCCGGCCGTTGACTTGTTGTTTCACCTAGGAAATTGGTATGTCATTGTTCTTTTCGACATCTTTCATCATTTTAACTGACATTTTTATTTTCTTAGTTTGCCTTAATGATCAGTGGGTCCCTCCACGGCCAGTTGCTTGTGTGTCTACTATCTCTGTAGACAGGGTCGAGAACCTTGGCCTCTTCAGATTCGTCATTTCTTTACTTGATAATGTCATCGTGATTACCTCAAGATACCGCATTGAACATTCGGACAACCAAAGAGTTCACTGCGAATATAATCAGCACCCCTTGGGTAAACAACGCGAACTCCTGCGATATCGACGCTCCGAATGATGTTACTGAATGGCCCTTAAGTGGTTTGACAAAGGCACCAAGTGTGAGTGGGTTTCGCCCTATTTATAGCTTAAATCTAGCTATTATTTATCTTCAGCTCCATGTTGAACCTCCACGAGTCAACGAAAGTGCTTCCAGTGTAGACTGCGAGGTTAGATCGCTTTATCCATGGCTAATATGGAGATCCCTTACTCAACGACTTGAAGCTGTTCCAAGACATCCATATCAAGCACCCAGACACAGGCGCGAGTACTCAAGCATTCATACTTGGTCTAGTGAAGGCCATCCACGTTCGCAACGATATGCTGACGGAGCGTGGCACTTTGGATCCTGACAAATTCCAACCAGTCGGTAAGCTCAGGGAAATTCTCTACGGTACCCTTGGAAAGGTATATCGCATCGTTCGACCTGCATGGTCTGAGGAGAAGAAGGCTGTAATTTAGGTGAAAAAGCTATAGTTGGAGTTGCTTTTTTCGTAGACCGAGAAGTACAAGCACCTTATTTGCGATGTCGGCCACTCGCCAGTCTACTACTAACCTCAATATATATTATCTCCCTTTTTCCGACCTACCATAAACATTGAGAGTAAGTAACTTAGTAAACGTTTACCCTAGATATAAATATAAATAATATTTAATTAGATTAGGTAATCGCTCAATCATGTTGAAATAAGACTCGGATATTCTCGTTGAGTGGCTTTCAACGACTTTCCTCTCTGCTCACTGCTAAGTACTACCTTGGAACTTCAGCATGGCTGAAGACAACCTCTCACATCTTCCTATCGAGCTATACCTCCACATACTTTCTTTCCTTCTACCTAGTAATCTAGCGTCACTCATACGCGTCTCCAAGATCTATCAGAATGCCACCAAACACGAACTATATCGCAACATTGAACTTTCTAGCTCAATTGACCAAGCTAATGGCTGTATAAGAACACTCTCGAACGCGTTAAACTCACCAGCTGGACTGGTCCAAAGATTCACGCTGCGTTTCCCGGAGGACGAGTACAAAGACGAAGACAAGAGACGAATGAGAGACCAACTCTTCTGGGGGCATCTTGGCTCTGCTCTTGGTCATATGAATAATGTGCAAGACATCGATCTTGAATGTCCTCATCACTTCGGAGTCTGGACTGCATTACTTTCTCAACCTAAGGATCATCTCAAGTCGTTGACTCTGATCCACACTGAAAACTATAGCCCACGGTCTGTCGCCGAAGCTGAACGCTTCTGTAGGATTCCGCCTCCCTTGCCATGTTTCGAATCCAGAGTCAGATTTCCATCACTTATCTGCCTCGAGATTCAGGTCGGGTTCCGTGTTGATTCTATACACCAAGGATTTATCCGTTCTTTGCTTATAACCCACGCGGAACAACTTCAAGCTGTGTCTATTGCCACTCAAGATATGCGCAGGAGCGAAACCATGCGACTGCTGCCTCGTAACATTAAGCTACCCCGTGTCTCGATTCTTGCCGACTTGGATCCTGCTTACCTCCAACCTCTTCTTTCCGATCAACTACCAAATCTACGTACTCTGACCTTCGCTCCAATCCCCTCCACCACACTTACGATCACGAGCGAGGAACTGGTTGGACACTTTGAGAAATTACAAACTATCGAAGCCAGCTATTCGGTCTTGCAGCTATTTCTCTCCTCTCCTCGATCCCTGGAACAAATTGAGATGCAGACAGGCATCGAAACCAAATGGGAAGATGTTCGGACCACTGTGAAAATGCTTTCCAATTGCTCACAATCCTTGCGAGTCTTGCATATCGATCTCTTCTTGCTGGGTGCTAAGATAAAGGAACTCTGGTCCTCGATCCCGCCTTTGCCTCATCTGGAAACGCTTCTCATTCGAACGGCACCTGACTGGAGTAATTTCGATCTACGAGAAGCAGTAAGTCATGTATTCATTTGTATGTTTTGTTTCAGTCACAACTAACGATTGCCTATTAGCTCAACTCGCTGATTTGGGCATCAAAAATCCTATTTCCCAAATTACCGAAACTTCAATCATTCTTTTTCATGGAAGGCTGCCCTAATTTCCCTCTATCTTCCTTTGATGACTTCGCCACTCATAAAGTGCAAAAGCACGTCCTGGATCACTGGGAGAAGGATAAAGTCCCCGCGTCTTTACGTGAGGTAATCTTCACGTCGCAGCTCACCTGGAAGAAAGTAGGCAAATCTTGGCAAGGGCATACTGCTGCTTCTGGAGCATAAACCCCGGGGATACTTCTGTATATCTGTGTGCGACTTGATTTGTATTTCTTCGATTGTCTCATTACTAGCCAAGCATCATAATATTACTATTTGTATAATAAACTTCAGGGGAACAGACGCCTCATATTGACACAATATTATATACGCTCCTTACTCTTCCGTACTACTTGAACAACTTGTTCCAACGCGTCAAGTTGGCTTTCACTCAAATACTCACATTCCCTGACGTACCAGCCTCTTGCTAGCTGACTTTATACTGGAATCGCTTTGTTCTCAGTGTTCCCGAAGTCCATCGGGTATAGATCGGCCATGACCGTCACATACAGATACGCCGTGTATACAAGGAAGGTTCCCATTATTTGCTACCTTTGAAGCTTGAAATGGCGAGTCCTCCCCTTGCGTCAAGATCGAGTTAGGGCTGCCAGCCTCGCGGTCTTTTGCCGCAGCCTTACTATGATACTACTCGATCGATCGGGTTTCATAATTATAGCAGAAATCTGCGGTAGCCCATATACCGCCCCTACCCGGTTCTTATCCCCATACCAAGGACTTGCTCTCAACATGGCCTCGACGTTCAATATCGGCGACCTCATAGTGACACGTAGTCAGGATGAACCAAGGACACTATCAAACATCGTTCTCACAAACGACCTCATCTACGACATAGTATTATCTTATTGTACCCCAGCTTCATTCCTTTGCTTAGCTCGTACATGCAAATCTGCTCATGCAGCAGTGAAATCCTACATGCAACGCGCATTCAATATCAACCGCATCTTATCCCGATTCCTCACCTCACCTCTCGCATTTCGTCAAATGCAAGCCAGGACAGGGGCACTTCTATCCGGTTCCGCCGCCCTACAATTCTTCGATCGTTCGTACTATCCGGAGTCTGATCTTGATATCTATGCGGATTTTAAACATCGCATCGAGGTCGGGGAATTCCTGTTCAAGGAAGGGTACGAGTTCAAGCCTGAACGAGAACAGAGCCATGACTTTCACACAGCGGTCTCCGCTTACCAGCCACCTCCTTTTGACAATTACGAATTCAAAGGAGTCTGTGCGGTTCTTACTTTCATAAAGAAATGGGACGACGGAAAGGCTGTGAAAGCCCAGATGATCGTGACAAAGAATAACCCTATGGAAGCGATTCTGGGCTTCCATTCAAGTGAGCCAATTGCACATTACTCCCACCTTCCGTTGCTGATTCTTTTTCTCAGCATGCGTAATGAACGTTATCTCTTGCGACATGGCGTATAGTTTATACCCAAATGCAACATTTGAGGAACGCACTTCTTTGATCTGTGGATCCGGCTATGAGGAAAGCAAAGAAGTAGCGTATGACAAGTATCGATCTCGGGGCTGGGATGTTGACGATTGCTTCGACTATACCTACCTTGACACGGCCTACCATACAACTGCCTTTCGATGGATCGGAGACACACACTGTTGGTCGATTCCACTTGATACGAGCTTCATCACCGCACGAATTCCTCTATTGTCGGGTTCCAAACCTATAATTTGCGATCCCATTGTCATATCTAACTGGGTACTCTTCCATGAAGACGGGAAAGGAGGGGACATGCGCGCAGACGTGCTTACCGACCCGTATCTTGCCTGCAGTTATGTTGTTGACCCATCATGCAACTTCTTCCGAGTACACGCCACCATTCTTAAGTTTGAAACACGAGACCGAAGAATGGGAAGGGTTCAGTGCGTTATCGTTCGGCTCTGCTACAATATAACAGAACTGACAATTTGCCTTTCAGTCGTGATAGAGACTACATAGACAGATGTCTCGACCATCTTCGGGCTAACATGGAACTCCCTAGAGAACAATATCCGGACTCATCGGAAGATGAAGACTTGATGATCTCGCACTATTGGTCGCAACCATTCAACGAGTAACCCAGTTCACCGTGTTCCCTTCTCTACTTTTGTATATTTATATCAAGCGACTCGAAGAATGTACGTCTTGTGTGATATCAACGTCGTTTGACATGATCTCATTCAGTATTCAGGTTACTTGATCAGCAATAATAGTTCCAGGACGTTAGAAGATAGATATGAAAACTAGCAAAGACTTTGAGGAGACAAATGCACTCTCATATCAGAAGACTTCGGACGTCGGGTAAACGTTGCTTATAGAATTCCGGTTTCGCGATTTGGACTCTTGCCCTGGGTATTTTCATATTACCATCTCATTCGAAACATGGCTATAATCTGCAAGGCCGCAACTCAGTTTGCCTGATAGTCTACTTTTTTGGGAGTGGAGTTGATAACATGCAATCTCTAAATATATCAACCAATTTTTGATAACCAAGCAGCAGAAAACAATCACAAAACGGAGCCTGTTTGGGTCCTGTCGTGTTCTCTATTGAGAGGACGACTTCGACGCTTAACCTCTATCCTCTTCCCAGGAATTACCCGCTCTCTTCCAGGTGGTGGTACTATCAGAATCAGATTTGAAGACTATTTCATGTAGAGACGGAGGGATCTCCTCTTGCATCCAATGAGTCAATATGTCTCTCTGCATATTTGAATCATTGTAATTGTGAGTTTTGTTCTCCTGAAAGGTGAACTTTTCGAGCTGGGGTAGTTTGGAAAACAGTGCCTTCGGTATAACAGCTAGTGCATTGAACTAAGCGGACATCATTGTAAATTTCTATGATACTCAAGACGAATAAACGACTTACTGGGGTCTGTGGATACCTATACCATTTAGTTGGTGCAAACATGGAGAATGTTTTCAAGTGAGGCAGAGATGGGATAAAAGACCAAGCTTCCTCCAGCACCTCGCCAAATTGGGTAGGTAGAAGGTGAAGGTTAAGTTCCAGTGTAAGCAAGGATTGCGAGCAGTTCGAAAGCATTCCCATAGTGTCCCGAAAATCTTTCCAGTTAGACTTCTGATCCTCCTTAATCCTGATACGTCGCAACGGGCGAAGAGACGAGAGAAGTAGCTGTAAGATGAAAAAATTAGCATCAATGTCGCGCAAGTTCTCAAAATGTCCTGAGAGCTCCTCATTTGCAGTCTCGGGCCTATCATCAAAGAGTCGACTGAGTTTTAGCACCCGTAGACCTGGCATTCGATCCGAGAGGTGTCGTCCAAATTGAGCAGCTGGTAGTGCAGAAATATCGAGGAGATGCGGAAATGTAATGTTTTGGGGGAATAGTGTCTCGGATTCATCTTCGTAAATCATATCGGTGATAGATATATATTTGAGCTGTCCAGCGTGGTTGATGAACAGAGATTTGATAAGTTGTTCATGATCATATTCAAGGCCGAAATTGATATCAATCACGAGGTTGTCCAACGATGGAAATTTGGCTTGGTGATTGAAGAGTGGGGTCCCATCGGTACAGTCAAGATCAGTGTCATGGTGCAGCTCTAAGATCTTCAGGTGGTCCTTCAAGTTGGGTGCAGAAAATAGTCCTATCCAGACTCCCCTATAGTAAGGACATTCAAGAACGATTTTTCGTACATTGCTCATGTGACGGAGAGCAGTGCTGAGATGGGCCTCCGAGTCGTCCTCTTCATCCATGTGGTCTATCCCGAAAGAAAACGTGAATTCCCAAACTAACCCGGCTAACGACACGTTAGAAAGTGCCATGAGACACTTCCTGGCTCGGTCTATTGAGTCATACAGCTTTATGTCGCGATATAGCTCGCGTTCGATGATGTCGTGGTAGGCCTTGGAGACGCGTAAAAATGAGGCCAAATGGCTGGGTTCTAAGAAGCCAGGGATGTAGGAGACTAGCTCTTTAGGAAGCTGTGAGAGGCTGCCTTTAATCATGTTAGAATTTGGTGTCAGTGTCGGTTCAAGGTTGTGGTGAAAGTCTGAGAAGAAGAATGGAAGGTTGAAGAGAGTTGGCCACTGCAACCCTATATACGAACGTGAACTCACTTTAAAGTCCGATTGACAATTTGACATATGCTAATTATTGTCCGTCCTCAGACACACTCCATTGACAGTCGTTGTCAGTCTCTTATGTTTCGTATTGGGTCTATTATTGTACTTAACTTGTGCGTGTCCAACGTCTTTTCCGTCTCCATAGGCAAC
This sequence comes from Cerrena zonata, assembly GCA_038087015.1. Lineage (NCBI taxonomy): Eukaryota > Fungi > Basidiomycota > Agaricomycetes > Polyporales > Cerrenaceae > Cerrena > Cerrena zonata. The sequence continues at coordinate 420,281 of JASBNA010000034.1, forward strand.
CTCGATCCGGTAAAGTATACTTTGCCTCCAAATGAAATCGTTGATTTATTCCCCTTTGAGCTGTTCCCGAAGTGGATTCGTTATTCTGAGACTGGGACATCATGAATCATTGTCATCGTTCCTGGACCGACGCCTTTGCCAGTGTCAAGTTCCAAAGTGGCAGAATCGCGTCGTGTCGCGCCCCCGGTCCGGGCGCGCCGCGTCTCATCAGGTCAGTGTCTCTTCGAGTTCTCTGAGCTACATACATCACAGTACTAACATTTTCGGTCAGGACCGTGGGCTCGCTTCGCCGTCTGTAAGTGCAAAATGACTATTCAATATCTATGGCAACATCATTTGTATCTACAATTCCAATCCAATATAAATACCGGCATTCATGACTAAAATCAATGGAATCCAGTAGTGAACGAGGGACAGAGACTTTGCCCAAGAGAGGGTAATGAAAGTGAGGCTGGTACAGAACCTGGTCGTACCAAGACCAAGACCGGCTTGAGGAAGAGTCAGTCCGTAGAGTCTAGATTTATGAACGTTAACATTGACATGTGACATGTGACAGCCCATTTAAGACGAAGAGGTAACAGTACGCGACTTGGAACGCGTTGTGTGTCACGGTGTGGCAGTCGATGCCAGGATGCTTACTGTACTAGCACAAATACTTCAATTTTCAAGCTGAAAAGCTCTAGCATGGTAGAAATACATGTTGTGGATCCAATGGTGCAATTTATTGCTAAGATTATGTGCAAATACTCAGGTTATAGAAGGACTGTATGCGACTGGCGGAGTTTGAAATTGAAACGTGAAATTTGTACTTGTTTGTTCCCTAACTACACCCCTAACCAATGTATGCTCGCTCCGCTCGCAAAAACATATTCACAGTCAACCAGGTACTCTGATACTCAGGCTAGAGAATGACAATTCTAAACTTCAAGAAGCAACGATTGCCTTTCAATAGGTGTGTCCAACCTGCTAATATAAGCGATTGTTCTCCAAATACTCAAATAGTTAACGGATATATGAGTCATCGACTCGGAACCTATATCCAGTAGGTAAAAAGTTCGTGAATATCTCGCATTGTAGACTTCATCGAACTATAGGTCCGTGCTTGTCCACCCCATGACATAAGCGTTACCACATCTACTAACTACACGTGCAGCACGCGTCTGAGACATTCCCGCTTTTGTTCTACTAATACAAAGGACCTCGTAAGCTACCTTTACAGTGAGCCACTCGTCCTTGGATCTTGGACTCTCTGGTTTTGGAGACGTTCTGGTATAAACTCTTCTGTCACGGTCTAACCCGCTGGGCCCATCAACTCATTGAGAACGCCGAACTTCGCAAGCTCCAAGTCAGCGAGATGACCGGCAATTTTATCGGGCCTATGCCTCCTCGCGACTTTCTCAAAGAATTCATGCAATTAGATGATTTTGAACCTGCCCCTAAAGTCGACTTCACTAGCATACCATACGAAGGACTAGAAAGAGGGATGTACCAAGAACTTGTACGTGACTCTCCTCCTGCCCATCTCATTCACAAGATACTGAGACAGGGTATCCTTTATCTCTTTGTAGTGTGATGCTATCAACGATTCTGGGGTCTGCCCTGGATACACGCTGGCCGATGTCTCTAATAGGGTCGACGAGAACGGTATCGAGATACGTCCCGACTGGGCTCTGTGTCGCGGCACGAGAATCAAGGATAAACTCGACTTCAGCAACATGGAATTTCCTGGTGAGGGAAAAGCCAGCAAGATTGCGGACGCGTTCTTTGACACCGAGGAATCGGAAAAGACCCTGAATCCGCTTGAGAAGGTCACTGGCCAGAGCGCATCCACCCGTGGCCAGCTGATCTCGTACACGGCTACTCTGCACTCCTTCCAACACAGATGCTTCTCATTCTCTTTTTTGATCTGCGGTCAATATGCTCGTTTGTTCCGTTGGGACCGCTCTGGATGCATTGTTACTGCCCTGTTTAACTTTCACGACGAACCGGAGATCTTGGCGGCGTTCTTCTGGTGCTATGCTCATCTGTCCCCAGAGAAGCAAGGCTACGACACTACTGTTAAGCGTGCTACTCCTGAGGAGGCCAAGTATCTTGCCAACGCGGTAGACAAGTTTATCGTAGACTCACTGCCCCGCGATGTCAGCTTCATGCTCCCCGAGGAAAATCCTGCTCACCCATATCCTGTGTGCAAGATTCGTGTCGAGATGAAAGACGGACCCCACAATCTGATTGTCAAAATGCCCTTCCTGGATTCTGCCGACTCTGCCTGTGGTCGAGCGACACGAGCTTACACGGCATTCGATATGAAGGAGCGTCGACTGGTCTTCTTCAAGGACTCGTGGCGAACAGGAGACGGTGACTATGGGTCGGAGGCTGAGATCTACGAAGAACTGATCAAGCGCGGTGTACCGTTCTTACCTATCGTGCTGGCTGCTGGAGATGTGACGAGCAAGGGATCTGGAGAGACTCAAATCACTTTTACTCAGGTCTGGTCTGATAGCATAGACAAACCGGGGTGGCGTCTTCCATGCGATCGTCTACGGAAGTTGATCCATCACCGCGTCGTCCAGGAGCTCGCATATCCTCTGAATACTGCTCGGTGTTCGAAGGAGGCCACACAAGCCGTCCGAGATATAGTGGAAGGCTAGTAATCTCATACTCATATACTCCACATTTACTCACGTTTGATATAGCCCTCAAGGTTTCATATCATGTAGCGGAGTATTATCATCGTGATGTCAGCACGGGGAATGTGATGATCGATAAGAACGGCAGAGGTGTTCTCAATGATTGGGATCACGCCGTGAAGGTAGTTCGACACGGCAAAGGTCATGCATACCGAACAGTGAGTGACAGAGATATACATTGTCGACTTCTATATACATCTTATTGACACCGAGCGCAGGGTACCTGGCAATTCATCTCTGTAGCCTTGCTTCGACATCCAAAGAAGAGCCATGATCTCTTGGATGACTTGGAATCTTCCTTCTGGCTTCTGCTCTATGTGTCTTACATCCACTTTGAACTCGACGTGGGCTCATTCGAACCCGACTTTGAAATCTTCAATGAATATACAGAGAGAAAGCTCGAGGATGGGAACTACTATACACTCGGCGGTAACGGGAAATCTTGCCTCCTTTCCGGTGGCGAAATTTCTCGCTACGAATGGAAGTCTGCTCCATTGAATAAACTTCTTCGGTCTCTCGCTAGGACCCTGGCCGATCTCAGCAACCTCCGGCGCGAGGCACTAGAAGAAGAGCCACAAGCACCAGAACAACTTAAAGCCATGGAGGACCAACTTCGTACTGTTGATCCCTGGCTACGATTGTTTGATGAGGCCTTGGCGATGGATAGTTGGGTCGACGACCGCTGTGCTAACCCTGTGGACAAAACCAACAACAAACAAGAGCAAAAACGCGTTGCTGATAAGACAGCATCTTACCGTCAAAAAGCTTCGATTGCTTTCAAGCTCAAGACGCTATCTAAAGTTCCGTCCCACCAATCTTCTCTATTGGCGTCAGGTTCAAGTCATAGCTCTATGAAGAGGCCAGCCGAGGAGGCTTTTGAGGCTGTTGATGGGGGGAGGAATGTCGTGAAGAGGGCGAGGACCGAGATGCCACCTCCCAAAAATTCAGAGCACCCTCCTGCTGGTGAACACCAGTACCAGACGCGGTCGAAGACCAAGACCAAATCGAAAGGGTTGAAGGGTAGCAAGAGTGCCTCGAAGAAATCATTGCAGGATGTTTCGATGCAGGACGTCAACCACAGTTATGGTTTACGTTCACGAACGAAGGCGAAGGCGAATCCCGCTCCACCACTTCCTCCAAAGGTTTCAAGTCGTACTACGAAGAAGCATGCTAAACAGCCTCCTCCTCAAAAACAGCCAGGAAAGGGGGCACGGACGAGCAAGAAGCAAGGCCAGCAGAACAAGCGTGGACCATGGCGATAGTTTTGATCAGCACAAACCTACCCAAGATCAGAAGGTCCGACATTGCCAATCAGGCTCTGACTGCCCACGGGGCATCTTCGACCGTACTCGGTATCCCCATTTATTACTGCAGGGCTGGTCATCGGTACATGGCTCAGGGTGCTTCCTATCATCCTAGATGGTGAGGATGAAGTGTCAGCCCAAAGACACGAAAATAGAGGTGGTAATCGTCGTAACCTTGTATCCCATGCTTAAGCATCTGGTTACCAGGGCTTTTCCTGCCCCACAGGTGAAGCTATAGTTTAGGTCTTAGTCATGATGTCTATATCACAGTGTTCTTGTTCAATGACGTTGGATGACTCCTGCTCAGGTTCTCTAAAAAACAACTTCGCAATTATATAAGTATTCCATCGGAACGCGGGCTTGCGTGTACATCTTGCTAAGAGATTTGCGTTTATGCTCCTCAAACTCACTTTTGATTTGGGCGCGATCCCTTGGACCTGGACAGCGTTAGAATCCATCTACGCCTAGAATTTAGATCCTTCTAATGTCATTGCTTTGTTCATGACCGATGTATGCATCATGTCAGTATGAGACGGGGGAAAAGTATGACAGCGAAGAGATAATGACTTAGCTTGAATACGGGATATGATTATATGGAGTTAGAGAAGCGAGTAGAGTAAGACGACGTAAGAGTGAGCACTCTACACCCGACTGAGAGGATTGACAGCATGGAAAGAAAGCCAAATATCGACAAACCATATGCTAGTTCATCCAAAGGGTCCGGAAGCGCAATTATACCTTCCACAATTGTTTACACATGGTGCGAGTCAGTGGGAAGCTCTACATAACGCAAACTAAATTCCTCCGGTAGCGGAGGCTACCACGCGTGACAGAGGTCGTCCCTGAGGCCTGAGGTTCGGTAGTTTGATCCAGGTGGCCTAAACAAGAATGGATTCCAGGGCATGAGATTTGGAAATCATTGTGCCAAGAGCAGAGTAAGTATCGGGTAGATTGTCAAAAAGAATGTCCTGGAAGTACAGCACTGGGTCCGAGAAGAAGGTGAAACTTGAAAGCATTTGGGAAGTGCCGTCATATGGTCGCAAAATGGCATACCAGTAATAGGGTTTGTTATGTAACTTCGGAGGTGAAAGCAAAGCGATTCGCGAAGCGACAAACACCGCGAACGTGGCGATGCTTCAACAAGCGTCGATCAACCAACTAAGACTGCCTTATTTGTCCTGTTCAAAACTTCGAGTTGCATCGAGCTGCCACTGGTATGCATGGCCGTATCAATGTGAGCTTCGTAACCGGCCATTTCCCTCGCGTCCACAGTTCGCACTTGTAAATGGGACTCTAGTTAGGCTACTGGACCTACGTTTATACCTTCAAATTCCGATCATAACAAAGCTGATTATATTCATAGAATATGCCAGAAATTGGGTGCCGGTGAGTGGTCGACCTGTTCATTTAACTCACGTCCCCGAAGACCTGGCCTGATATTAACACTCCCACGTACGCGACCCTTCATATTACGACAGATACCAAGAGATCTGGGGAATGTCGTGTCAACTTTCTTAAGCGGCATTTGTGCCATAGCGTCAGCAATGATCACTCCATTTGTACCTCCCAAGGTTTGTAATAGCCCCGGCGATATGAATCCATTATAATGGGTATTGAACTGCCAATCGAGCTCAAGTTGAGACGAGGTATATAAGTCGATGTCGCAAAGTGTATGCAACCAGAGCACTACACTTCTCAGTTTTTCGCTCAGTCGTTCAGCGGAAATGGTGTTCAGGTTACCTGTTATATCGCTTGCGATACTAGCCTCTTCACTTGAAGCCTATGCCGGGATTGGTCCCGTCACAGACTTGCACATTGTCAACAAGGACATTGCACCAGATGGCTTCAAACGTCCGACTGTCCTCGCAGGGGGCACATTCCCTGGACCCGTAATAACTGGCAAAAAGGTAATGTCCACCAGTTGCTATTAGACACAAAATTAAACTGATAGAATTGCGTGATAGGGAGACAACTTCAAGATCAATGTCGTCGACGAGCTTACCGACGAAAGCATGTTGACCCCGACTTCAATCGTGAATATATTTTTAAAGTCGTTTACTCCTCGACAGCTCTTCTAATCGTTCTATCTAGCATTGGCACGGTTTCTTCCAAAAGGGAACCGCATGGGCTGACGGTCCTGCCTTTGTCACCCAGTGTCCCATCACCTCTGGAAACTCGTTCCTATATGATTTCGACGTACCCGATCAAGCTGGCACGTTCTGGTACCATAGCCATCTCTCTACCCAATACTGTGATGGCTTGCGTGGGGCCTTCGTCGTATACGACCCCGACGATCCCCACAAACACCTATACGATTACGATGACGGTGAGACTCAACTATTCTTATTCCCACTTTACCATCATTAATATGTATATTCGGTTTATAGACAGCACCGTAATTACGCTAGCGGACTGGTACCATCTCCTTGCGCAAACAGTCGTAGGAGCTGCGTAAGCGACAAAATACTCCCTTCTCAGACTTATGCTAATCTTTTTCACACAGTACACCTAACGCTACTCTGATCAATGGACTAGGTCGCGACCAAGGTAATTCTGCAAGTGGTGAATTAGCAGTTATCAACGTGAAACATGGTTCACGGTACGTCCCTATCACTACTACTGGCATCCTATATCTCCCTCAAGTTAATTCGGTATTAGATACCGATTCCGTTTGGTTTCAATTTCGTGTGACCCAAACTTCATCTTTTCCATTGACGGACACTCGATGACTGTCATTGAAGTCGACGGTGTGAACACTAAACCCTTGACTGTCGACTCTATTCAGATATTCGCCGGGCAGAGATACTCCTTTGTTGTGAGTGATGCAAAATCATGTCCTACTTACAGTTATACCCTGGGATTGACCGTCATTGATAGCTTCATGCCGATCAACGCAAGGATAACTATTGGATACGTGCCCGTCCAAACTTTGGAATAAATAGTACCACTTCCGATGGAAAGAACTCCGCAATTCTTCGATATAAGGGAGCTCCTGCAGCAGAGCCTAAGACTATCGAGGCTCCTAGTAAAGCTCCCTTGAGAGAAACAGATCTTCGCCCACTTGAGTATAGTCCAGTGGTACGTCTTCAGCAGGGCTATCCCGAGCTAACCTAACGTCATGCATTGTGTATAGCCAGGTAAACCTGTTCCAGGAGGCGCAGATATTAACCATAGACTTGATTTGTCTTTCGTGCGTACCCTCCAACCATTTGGTGACCACAAGATTGCGTTGCGATTCTGACTATATGTCTAGAACCGGACTGATGGTCGTTTTGCAATCAACGGGACTTCGTTTAGGGACCCTGAATTTCCCGTTTTGCTTCAAATCCTTAGCGGGGCGAAGGAGGCCCATGAACTACTTCCCAAAGGCAGCGTGTTTGACCTCGAACTCGGAAAAGTAGTTGAGCTCGTCATACCAGCCGGTGTCATCGGGGGCCCTCATCCTTTCCATCTCCATGGCGTGAGTATAAAATCATTTTTCGCATCAGACATTGGACTAAGTTCTTCATACACAGCACAATTTCTGGGTTGTCCGAAGTGCAGGAACCGACAAGTATAACTTCAAGGATGCCATCCTTAGGGACGTCGTCAGCATCGGGACAGGACCTACAGCTGGAAATCCGGGTGATGAAGTCACCATCCGTTTTGTGGTATGCTTCCCATTTCATGACCAGCCTGTTCGTTTAAGAAGCTAAACGTACCTTGTACAGACCGACAATCCGGGTCCGTGGTTCCTCCATTGTCATATCGATTGGCATCTGGAGGCTGGTCTTGCTGTCGTCTTTCGCTGAGGGTATCAATAGTACCGCTGCAGCCAATCCTACACCTCGTAAGTGAACATTGATCATTTCTTGAGGTTGCGGGAGCACTAAATCTGCTTTCTTTACAGAGGCATGGTATGACCTTTGTCCCAAGTATAATGGACTTAGTGCGAGTCAGAAATTCAAGCCCAAGAAAGGAACTGCGATATAGACATGGATGTGGGAAGGATGTTAGGTTCCGCATACCAACAATGACTCATAGGTTTCGAAGTGAGGCTCTACAATTCCATGATGTACATAGTCCTGTAAGAATAGTATTTCATCCAGTCGATGTCTGGGATGAGTCGTATGGTGAGAATGACAGGGGGAGTGTATGATCAAGATAGTAGTGTGTGATAGCCGTCCATGTGCATCCTAGGTAACCGTCAGATACTAGAAGACAAGAATGAATCAAGCGTTAACTCACCTTGTGTCCTCGTCGTGTTTCGTTTTGTACAATGGACTTGAGCCACCACGAGCACTTGCCGTAGATATTCTCTGTAATCTTCGTCGCCTTCTTCCCGTTTTCCCCTTCAACCTCCTCGAATTTCTTCAACTTCCACACTATCACTCCCATTGCTGTAGCACTCTCGTACAACGCCACCTTGGCTTCATCGTCCCAAACTTGGGCGCCGTTGATCTCGATTCGCTTCGTGAGGCCTGGAAGAATATGGACTTCTTCGTAAAGACGGAAGAACTGTCGAGGAATAGAAGGGGTTGTATCGTTCTCTGCTACGGCAGGTGCATCGCGAGAGAAGTTGGCGGGAGGTATCGGCTCCCAGTCAGGCTTGGGCACTCTGTCGCATTCAAGGTAGACGAATTCAGGGCAGTTATCGTAAAGTAGTACCACTTCTTTCATGGTGTCTCCATGGCCGAGCACAGGAAATGTTTTCGAGAGCGGATGCTCGATAATTACCGAGTACTCGGAGGTGAAATTGTAATCGGACTGCTGAAACTTTTGGGGATTGTAAGCGGAACTCATGGAGGAGATGTTGTATGAGAAAGAAAGAAAGGAGTGAAGTGTTCAATTTGAAGTAAATGTAGCGTTGGCATCATGGTACAGATGTCAATATGTCAACAGCGGTCTAGAAGTTGTTGAAGACAACTACCAGTGAGATCTCCGAGATGTCCGAGAGCACCGAGATTCAGATTAGATTAGATCTCAATATCCACCTTTATTTGAGTTTCAGAATTACTGCCGTGACGGTCTCCCACTGTCCGATATGATCTGCATACCTCGGTCCTCGACACACCAACTGCGCCTCAAAGCTAAATATAATGACAGAAAACATCCTTTGCGCCCATAGTGATGGCTGCGGGATGTCTATATCTGTGCTAACCGCTGACAAGCAGACAGTATGACACTCCACCCTCAAGGCTCCAAATCAACTTGAAGGAGCGAGGCGTGCCCTACGTAACCTTCTTTTAAGGTTGGTATCCTTGCAAATACCGCACCGCGCCCCTCTACATCTACCGCTTCAGATACCTTGGTATACAGGTATGTATTCTATCATAATCTAACATCGAGCAACTGCTGAGCCAACCTACTAGGTTCTTATGGCGTTTACTAGCAAGAAGAAGCAGGACGGTCTGGTAGAGGAAAAGAAAGGGGAAGAGGAATGGAAGGGTGTCCTCCGTGACCTTACCAACGAGACGAAGGCTTACCAGGATGCTCGAAAGAGGAAGGATAATGATGTAGCCGCACAACACTCCGAAAGAGTTCACCAGCTCATGCTCAAGGCGGCCGAGGTGCACCCCGATCCTACCGTGAAGGAGAAATTCAAGAAGGATGCCGAGGAATGGAACAAGGGGGACAACAAGCTAAAAGATATTATGTCGCATCCTTTTGTTCAAGGCTTGGCTATCCTTCTCGCTGCTCCGTTTGCCCTCGCTGGTGGTGCCCTCTTTGCCGCCGGCGCCCTCGTGTACGGGACTGGAAAGTTGATTGTAGGTTTAGGAGATGCACTTACCTTTGGTCAATTCCGCCATTGGACGTCTTGAATATGATGGTAAGTCGACTGTACACACTTTTTCATATCCGTGTTCACATTCACACCATTTCAACTAGATTCGAATATTGATACCCCTGCGGCACTTTCTTACATGTGTTGTACTTTTCGCAAATATCCCCCTCTTGAATGAAACTGCGTTGACTAGAAATATTGACTGCCGCGGCCGACTGTTATGTTTCGCTGCTTCAGATGTGTCTCACTAACGCCTTGAGTTTAGGATATCGACCCCATGATCTACTGCGTGTTGCTGCGAACAGACACTCTTGTACCCCAGCGGCCATTATGAAACCTCAGTTCGGGCAGTTTTTAGGTGAAGAACCCCGATGTGGGATCCTGAATTTCTGTACCGCAGTCATTTACGATATATTAATGCCACCATTTAGAATGCCTGGACTCTAAAGTAAACCAGCGTTCGTCGTTACTGCGGTGCGAGGCGTACTTATCTACTCTCAAACTTTCGTCAATCAGACATGGCTACACCCCAAGACCTCCTCGCTGGCAGTCCTGTTGTCCCCAAATCCAGGTGCACTCCATTCCAATTCAAACTGTTGGGATTCCACTAACCCGCTATCAGCATGACACTCTCCGTCACCGACCTAGTGGATACCGATGTTCAAGAGAAAGAGGAAGAGTGGTTAGCACTTCTCCACCAACTCGCTGAAGGGATGAAGAGATACGAATCTCTGTCCCGGAAGAGGGACGCAGCAGAAAAAGAGCGTACCTCTCTCGAAGTCCTCTCACTCATGCGGAAACTTGCGATGATCCATCCTGAAGAAGAGACCCGGAAGAAGTACGACAAAGATGCCAATGCATGGGAGAAGGGAGACAGGTTCGATAAACACCGGATTATCCGACCCCATATGTTTCTCTTGCAAGGATGCGCTATTCTTATCGCTACGCCGATCTTAGCATCGGGCGCTGTGCTGTACGGTAGTGGGAAGGTGCTCACAAGTATTGGGGACATGTTGACATTTGGTCGTCTCGATAAAGTTGTGACTGGGTCTATGGAGTAAATGGGTACGTTCATTTCGACGTCTTTGTTGGTTTGGTTTCTTTTGCTGATCTGTCTGGTTTCCAGTCGTGCGGGACGTGATATATTCGAATCTGCGTATTGGCTTTGAAAGTCGATCATTGCTAGCCCTACGCATTGTATGACTACTCATTTAAAGCAAGGAATCCTCAACTGTGAATTTAGGCGGTTCGAATGACTTAGGCTACTCGGCGTCATATAACCTGTAACCTATACCGATACAATTTTTTTTGACTAACTGCACACCACAAGGTAAAAACTGAAAGATGATGGATTATCTAACTAAGTAAAGCTATTCTGAAGCATGGCAAGAACTCGTAACTGATCCATGAATCCGAGTGTAGCCAATTATTGATGTTGTTTGTCGTTATTTGTCAACGCCTTCCTCGAATTTGCCAAAAATGATGCTTCGAATGAAACCTCAGACTCAGTGACCGAGGATAGCGGAAGGTCGGTACGCCTCCTCCAGGTACTTCATTTCATCCTCGGAAAGAGTAACGTTGACGGATGCTATAAAAATAAGAATCATTATCACCTATACTTATTGAAGTTGATTTAGCTGATACATACCGATGAGATCCTCCAAGTTCTTCAGGTTTGTGGTGCCAACAATTGGAGCAGTCACGCCTACCATGAAATCATAAGTGAAACGCTATAAAAACGGAGCGAAATTATTATCTTACCATCTTTGGCCATGATCCAAGCAGTCGAGATTTGAGCCATGGTAACGCCTTTCTTCTTCGCGAGCTCCTCAACTCTGCACGGGAAGGTACTGTGTAAGGAGAGAGTACAGGGAAGTGATAGAAAGAAACTTGCCTGTTGACAATTTCAGGGGGACTGTCCTTGTAAAGGCCAAACCAGCTGATGAAACATTCGGGTTATTCATGAATTATAATAATTCTGGTACTTCAAGACTTACTCATCCGTTTGAGAACGCTTGGTAGCGGCATTGAGAGGTCTGGTCAATACACCACGAGCAAGGGGAGACCACGGAATAGCTCCGACGCCGAACATCTAGGAAGCTTAGTGAGAAGAATGCGTAGAGGCTCTGTCATGCTTCACAAACCTTGAGAGTCGGGAACATCTCACGCTCTTCTTCGCGGTAAAGCAGGTTGTAATGGTTCTGCATCGAGATGAATGGCGTGAGGTTGTGGGAGATGGCATAATCTGTAAATCGGATCATCGTCTCTATAGCTCGAGTGGTGCTTCGAATAACGGAACACGTACTTTGCATAGCATGGACTAGAATGAGGAAGCGGTCAGTTTCACGGTGATGGGGGTAGTAGCAAGAACATTGGTCTCACATTGGTAAGCATAGCAAGAGCTCATTCCGATGTAACGAACGTAGCCGGCTTTGACCACATCGTGGAGAGCTTGCATTGTCTCCTCGATGGGAGTATCCGGGTCAAATCTGTGGCCTGAGTAGGGAGATTATTGATGAGCACGAACGCGCGCATATTCAAATTGAGCGCAAACTTACATTGAAGGACATCGATATAATCGACTTGAAGACGTTCCAAGCTGTGCTTCACGGAGTCGAAGATATGCTAGGGAGATATATGAATATTGCTCCTTGTCATAGATTTTGTAGTGATATGTACCTTGCGACTCAAACCGTATTGGTTGACTAACCGATTTGGTCGAGGTCGAGGCCAAACGTGCTGCTCTGGTCTTTTCCAACAGCAAAGAAGACCTGTTCGGTGTGATTAGGTCCACAGAACGTATATCATCAACGTATTCAACTGCAGTACCTTGGTCATGATGACGATCTCATCACGAGGTAGTTTAAGTTCTTTGATTGCTTTTCCAAGGATAACCTCGGATACGCCATTAGAGTACATCTAATGATGCAATAAGTAGATGAAGAGGTTGTCATGGTAGACTGTAAACGTACATTGGCGGTGTCGAAGGTTTGGATACCATGATCATAGGCAAATTTGATGTGTTTGAAAGCTTCTTGCTCATCGCCGATGACCCAGTTGGCCCACTCGGGGCTTCCGTAAGACATGCATCCTAGAATAATCTTGGATACTTTCAACCCGGATTTTCCAAGTCGAACTACGACAATGCATATGAGTATTAAGCACGCCTCCTTACTCAGAGAGTAGAAAAGCTGCAACGTACCGTATGGAACCTTTTGAATTTGACCAGACATCTTATCTGTTGTTGAGAGGTTGTTTGAAGAAGTGAAGTACGAGGAGATTGCTTGAGTTTGATCTCTCAAGCGGGTCCTTTTATACCTATCCAACGCTCCTGTTTCTGATGAGGATAAGATGACGTATACTCAGAGCTATTTGTTAATGCCGACTGACACGAAACGATTCAGTATTCCGGCATCGGTTGCATTCCTATGTAGTCAGTGCCATTATGATGAATAAGGAAAACCCGAGTTCGGTACCCAATATTAGAGGAGTATGATAGGTAGAAGTAGATACCTAAGCGATGAAGGGGTGAATGGAATGCGGCAGCAGACTTGCGTACACAACGGCATTTCCTAGTAACTTGAGTAGTATAGTATTGCCTGAGACTGGTTTGAGACAAGATGCAAAGAATAGCATCGAGGCCACGAGGTCGTAGAGCTATAAAGCGAGTTATCGGACTTACGAGAATCGGGATTCGCGCTAGATGCCTATCACCACAATTTGTGAAAGTATCGCCCCCACATCCCTCAAGTTGGAGTCCGATTGATAGCAGGCTGACAGAGCGAATAAACCGTGCATGGAAGGCATGTGTCGATGAGAAGAGGCCTATACCAAAGGGGTTAAGAATATTAAAGACATAATTTTCACAAAGGACGAAGTGTCAATATCGATGATTAGTTGTGGGTGCTTCCAGGTTCTGACTCGGACTACGACGGAAGTGATAACTTCTTTCTAAATACTCATACTCAGACATTCCCTTCTGGTACCAACGCCAATATGGGATGACGACACCCAAAGGTGCATGTGCTGTCGCTGTGGGGCCTGGAGATATCGGACTGAAGAATCTGGACAATTTCTCAATGAAATATAGATGAAAGAAATGGCAGGATATGGTCAAGCAAGCAAAACCAAGGAGGACAAACTTCTCGACAAAGGTGTGTGTCAACATGTTTGAGTTGCGGCCAAGTTGGACACTTCATCGTAAACTTGGCACTAAGAGTGACAATAACACCCGGGCCGTAATAGGCATTGCAATTCGACTCTAGGTCTACTGCAGATTGTCTTCATCCTGGGTTGAGGCTGTAGCTGAGCCTAATGGGTAGTCTGTTCGCAGATTAGTAGTCTCGATTATCTATGTCGGAGGGGAAGTTAGATTTTAACACATATGCGGGTTACGCACCACTATGGAGAAGAACGAGGCAATAAGGCCAAATATCCCAAACCATCTGGTTTTCATTGGAGTCTACAGTAGATTGATTCACTGCTAGATGCTCTTCTTGCATAGTGCAATGTATTCTCAATAAAACAAGGTACAACGCACGACCAGAAGTGGCTCATTGCTGGAACTTACCAGATAAAAAGAAGCTGTCCAGGGCGAGAGTCGAACTCGCGATCCCGGGATTGCGTAAGCAACGCTTACTCATATTCGAAATATGAGACCCATGCTCTAACCAACTGAGCCACCCAGACATTACTCATATAGCAGGCGTTCTGGTCATGACGCTACCGATCATTGGGCCGAATTTCGTGATATGGAAGACACTGGTTCCTAGGATGCCATCTTTTCTGAAACCACTATGAAGCCAATAATGCTACCTTTCAAGATCTCACCTTATGTGCAGTATAGCTCCGGGATAGCAGATAAGATCCTTAGAGGGTTTCCGCTTGCGGCTTGCCTTTCTGACCGCGGTGTTCCTTGTGCGCTCTTACTGAACTTCTCGAACTCAATCGATAGATAAGGTATGGAGTGTGGACCTAGCATGGAACATATTCATCTCTCCCTGCTCGATGTCGGGACAACCCTTCTCTGGCATTGTCTACGGCTCACCGGAAAGTGGTCTCATTCATCTACCTCTTGTCGAAGTGAAAGTGCGGGCTCTGGTCGTAGATGGTACGTCATATCCACCGTATATACCCATCTGATAATATCAATGACTTGCCTAGTCTCTGCACGAGTGACATTGAGCCAGGTATTCGTCAACCAGGATCCTGATCGAACTCCTCGTGCCAAATATGTATTCCCAATACCTGCCGGTGCTGCTGTTTGCGCCTTTGAGATGCACACAGAAGACGGCCGGATAATTCGCGGTATAGCAAAGGAGAGGGAACAAGCACATCGGGAACATGAACAGGCTTTGAATTCCGGAAAACTTACGAGCCTAGTCGAATGGGCTACAGATGACAGTACGCAATCCCTTCTTATTCCAAGACAGCAGCGGCCTGAGTGTACCGACCTCAGTTTTTACAATATCTGTGGGGTCTGTTCCCATAAAACAGCGTGTTACCACCCATTTGACTGTACGGCTGCTCATTATTGGCATACGAACGCTGCTAACTCGTGTTCTTGTAGTACGTCGTCGATTTGATGAGTAATGATATTGCATCCCAGATACGCTTACAGCTGCCTATGTACATCGGGGAACGATACGGCAAGCTACCTGCTACCATGGAAGGTGCGTCACAAGGTTCGTCTCGCACCCGAGTGCGAATCGTAGTCGCCATCCAAACCAAAGGTGCAATAAAGGCAATCAATTGTCCAACCCATCCGTCCATTTCCATTTCCCCGTATCAAACTCATCGCGGTCACTCATCTCGCCATCGCATGATTGCCCGGCTCAGGTCCAAAGAGTTTCTGCAAAGAGACTTTGTATTGGTCATCGAAGCTCATGGTCTCGATGTTCCCAGATGCTTTGTTGAATATGGACCGACGGGATCTGGCACAGTTGCATTGCAACTTACCATGGTTCCGAAATTCGAGTCTGCTCCGATGATATCCAAGGAGTATATCTTCCTTGTGGATTGCAGTGGAAGCATGGGACAGGAAAACCGTATCGAGAACGCAAAAGTCGCACTTGTTGCATTGCTTCAAACACTCCCTAAGCACGGCACATTTTTTAACATACTCCGCTTCGGCAACAGTACAACTTCCTTGTATAGTTCAAGCCAGGCATACAGCGAGAACACCCTTCGACAAGCAGTAAGTTGATTTACTCTAATACCAATAGTGTCTTAACATCTTCTAGAAATCACATATCGACCTCATTGATGCAGATTATGGGGGAACAGAAATTTGCTTGGCACTTCAAACCGTTTTCAGAAACCGCAGTAGGTCCATACCCAGCGAAGTTTTTGTTTTGACTGATGGGGAGGTGAGTCCACAATCTTCGTGCTTATTTCTAACATACTAAGATCGTAGGTTTACGACGACGGAGCGGTTGATAGTGTGAGGATAGCAGTTTCCCAAGCCGCGCCCCATGCCCCTTTGCATGTCTTTGTCCTCGGAATAGGCAATACTGCCTCCTCAGCAATGTGTCAAGGTATTGCCGATGCAGGGAATGGTGTCTATTTAATGACCACCTCTGCCGAAGAGATCCTTGGGAAAACATCGAGCCTAGTTCGTGCTGGTAGGACATCATTCATCAAGGATGTAACGATCGACTGGAAGGTGCCTTCCCCATCGAGTATTGATGGCGCCGTACGGTTTGTACAAGATGATGCCTTCGTTCATCAAGCACCGCTCAAGATCGAGTCCATCTATCCTGGACATCGTTTTATCGTTTTCGCTATCATTAAACACGATGGTTTCATCGTACCAAGGGAGGTCACTGTGAAAGGAAAGAAAGGTGACCAAGACGTCAGCATCCGAGTCCCGGTTGAATATGCCAAGTTCTCCGACGAGCTCCCCGACATACCGCTAATTCATACCCTTGCTGCCCAGCGACTCGTCAGGAGCATACTCTCCGGAAATATTCCCATGACTCCACTCATTGATGAGAAAACTGCTGTGGTACGCCTTGCAGAGCAGTATCAGCTGGTCACACCCTATACCTCATTTATTGCCGTCGAGGGCGAAGGTGGCAGAAGTAACGAAACTCCTGCTCAAGTCCGGGCTAGACACAACCCAACAACTCGAACTATCCCCGTCCACCACTCATCGGACGACTCGCACCCGCCCCCACGTGAGTTAGCCGGTTGGGGTGAATATCTCACGGAATGGATTTCTTTTGGTACTAGCTACCTCGAAACTCTTGGGCCTTCCTTGTGGGACACGGTATTCAGGTCCTGGTGGTCCACTCCTAGTGGCAATCCCGTCGCTGTAGAGGACCGCCAGGAAACGGATCCCGTTGGCAATGTCTCGGATGGGTACCCGTCTGACGACTATTCGACAATGAGTTCATTGTTAAGTTACTCAGAGTCAGATTGGTCCGACGAACCGAGAAGACGTCCTGCGCCTCCCCTATTAGACCCAAACCCTCGTAGTCCATCCCCGCAATTGGTGCTTGTCGATGACGAAGTCCAACAGCCTTCCCGCGCTCGGCTAGCATTTCCCAACATTACTCCATCAGCTCTTCCAATCAACGAAAACGTCTTCACTCTGATTTGTCTGCAATCCTTTGACGGCTCCTTCCTTCCAAGTGATGAGCTTAGCCGCATTGTTGGCCCAACCGCGCTTTCATTGCCTGGCGGTTCTCAAATCGACCAGAAGCTTTGGGCGACGGCGGTCGCCGTGGCTTATTTCCGAAAGCATCTAGGCAACCAGCAGGAGTTATTAGACGGGCTTGTAGAAAAGGCAGTGGAATTTGCTGATGAAAGCGGACTTATCAGCACTGCTGACTTTGAGGCTTTGATTGAGCAGGCGAAAGGTGTCGTGGTATGAATTGTCTCACAGATTTGTGAATGGATTTTTGCTTATGATTTACTGACTTTGATTTGATCCTCAATACTTGTGTACAGAGTTTTCCTAGAAAACATATGACTTTTTCCGTGTATACTGGTGCTGAACTCATGATCAGCCTACATTTGCTTTAGGACGATCTAAAACAGGATACCTCAGGATTCGAGCTTCTCCGTCTCACGTTCTCACCAGTCATAAGGATAAGGAAGTCAGCAGTGAACCTTACTATCCATGCTAACTCACATGGCCTGGACTTGCCCGTGAAAGACACGCTGTTTCGCTGTCAAAATCCGCACCCTCCCATCCAATCTACGCATCCGGTATTAATGGTCGCTTGACACGCCTCTCCGGCTTCTCCTTGGTCAAGAAGGTAAATTGGCTATACTTGTATGAATGAAGCCGTGCCGAGGCGTGGGTCTCTGCCATAAAGTATTCTGGGAAAGAAGTTTAAGGGCGGATTGTCCATCCACCCGACAGTTCTTCAGGTGTATATAGGGATCGGTCGTACCTCATTCTTCAGACCGTTCACGGATACTGTACACGTCCCTGGTTCGAGATGTTGGACTCGTTGCCTGGAGGCTATTCACTCGATGTCTTCCAGAATATGAGGGTAGAGACGGTGCGTCACAATCGATCAGCGGCATACACTAAACGACTAAAATAGCATTATAGTACACAAACAGTTCGTATTGACCCAGTGTTATGGTAGAAGGTTATCGCTGATATTGAACGCAGTGGCTGCAGCCAGTCTCTTGGTACGCATCCATCAACTGAGATATTGTTATCTCACTTACATCATACCCAGATGTACGACTGTATTTTGACGATTCATGACGAGATTACTCTCATATGGCCCTCACGACTAAATCTGGTCAAGATACTCTTCTTCCTGACGAGATATATGGCTTTCGTAGATGTCTCTCTAGTGCTATACTGTTCGTCGTTTTACTTGGCTTGTCTGTAACGTATACTCATCACTCTAAAGATCAGCTCAAGCCACAAATTACAGTCCACGAGTGTGAGATAGTCTACAAATTGGCGGGATGTGAGCTTCTCACTCTCCGAGTCCTTCCTCTTACTCATATATGATTACCTTTACAATTATCAGGGTTCATTCTTATTGGTATTATTATTGCGGAAAGTGAGTAACATCGTCCATTTCACCCGATTAATTCTCTCATCTTATTCATACGTCCCAAGCGATTCTACTTGTTCGAACATGGGCAATATGGGGACGGGGTTCGAAGTTGGCAATCTCGTTTCTCATACTATTCGCTCTTGCAGCGGGACCAGCTCTCGCGATCCAAAACATGTTTATGAATTCCATCGTCTGTGAGTATCAATTTATAGAGCAACACTTTTTTAAAATACTCATGACTTGTGACTCAGTTGCACCCTTGTCTGATCCAGCGACACCAGGGTTAGTTGCTAGTGCATGAAATGTCACATTGTATTGAATAAGATATAGGTGTCTCGTTGTCGCAGGTAGTCCCGTCATAGCCATCAGCTTTATCATCGTGATCATAATCGAGACAAGTAAGTTCTTTCTCAAAATACCCTGAAATTAACATCATAGTAACCACAATATCTCAGTCGTTCTCATCTTGACACTCATCAAGGCGATACAACATTGTAAATTATATTACTCACACTGTGGTATCTTGACTGAAGTATTCACTTCAGTTCGCCTGGCTGGGCGTCAGGATTTCCTGTCTGTGCTCTATCGTGACGGTAAGAAGAGCATCCGTACTGATATCGATGACGCGCTGACATTAGCTTGATATATAGGCCTCTTGTTTTACGTTTATTGCCTCTGTATGTCATCCTACGAGTATCCTGCAATATCCATATTGACGTTTCGATAGCTATATCTATTGCAAATCTCATCGTCATTGCCGGAACTCCTGTATGAATCTATCCATATCCTCATCTTTCAGATTGGCTAATATAGAACATAATAGAGAGGTCTTGCAACAACACTGGCTCTGTAAGTTCTGACGGTTTTAATAATCTGTGTTGGAATCTGACCTAATGCATTCAGCATACAACGTGTATTACACTCCTGCTTGACCTCTCGCATCCTCGTACACCTACGACTAGCAAGCTCACGAGACTCAATACTGTACTCGGTACGGAACACCAACGTCACGACCCTTCGATCTATATCTATGATGTTGTACGTATCTCCATCATCTCACACCATGCCTGAAGGCCAGCCGTTGCGTACACCATTGGGCGCATCAGTGTCATCAACGGAAGCCTGAACACTCTTGATATAGGACAATGTATGTACTGTATTTATACATCTGGGTTCCGAAATGGACGGATAGAAGAGTCTTCGTGTATCATGTAGTTCGTAAATAGCAATGCAACGTCATCTAAGTAATACAGTAAATGTCGATAAAAGCTGCACGATAGCGATAGCAAAAAAAAAACAGATTGGAAGGACACCCTGTCGCGTTTAACGCAGGGCAATGCCTATCCTATGAAGATGGGATTAACGCGGAGGCGGAGGACTCAAATAAGTATCGGGTTCCCTTCGTGTTTGTGGGGTAGATATTGCGGAATAGGCAGATGGATAGCCTCGCGTATTCTGTGTCGGCGGCGGGGTGGCATAATGATAACTATACGTAATGGAGTGGGCACCTAGGCCATGAGACGAGGCACCTGGAGAAGGCAATCCACCAATACTTGTTCCTGTACCAGGTGTTCGTAAAGGTCGAATGGCAGTTGCCCCTTCAGAAGCTGCACGAGAGAACGTGCGAAATGTATAGGGTGACGCAGTAAGTGTAAGCCGATTATTCGCCTCCGAAGGTGCGTATGTGGATTGCCCATAATAAGTGGATAGTGCCGACTGGGTGGGAGTAGGTGGGATGGTTTGTATCATTAGTTGGGGGATAGGTGCAGAGACAGGAAGATCCGCAACATCGTCTCCGTGCTTTTCCTTTCGCGGTTTGGGCGTATACCACGATACTGGAGGGCCAGGGGGTCGTTTTCGACCTCGACTTGAATCGAGCTCTGGGGTGTAATCGTCAGTGATTTGGATATTCATCCAGGGAAGATTGATGATATCTGTGAATAGACGATGTATACGGTCGGCATAGCTTGCAAAAGATGTATCTTCGGGGTTTGTGAAGGGATAAGGTGTTTGCGTCTTCTCGTAGTCAGCGAGTTCACCTCGTTGAACCTGGATAGGACTACTCGTAAGAGATGGAGCAGGGGAATCGCCGTGGTGCACGGCAGTAGTACCATCGTCAACTGGATCCTGATAATTTGACACGGGGTTCGTACTTGATGTAGTCCTAGGGTTATCCTCTGGAGGCTCAGGAACCTCTGGGATCGGCATCGAAACGGGCTGAACATATGGGGTGGAGGTATCATTCGGTTGAAGTGAGATCCTGGATGTTCGAACACTCGGCGAGGAAGAGTAATATGATACTCTTGGAGAATTAAACACCGTCCCTGTTGGTC
This sequence comes from Cerrena zonata, assembly GCA_038087015.1. NCBI lineage: Eukaryota > Fungi > Basidiomycota > Agaricomycetes > Polyporales > Cerrenaceae > Cerrena > Cerrena zonata. The sequence continues at coordinate 441,401 of JASBNA010000034.1, forward strand.
CATCTGGTTCGTACCCGGGCTGCGGTGTATGTATAGTACCTCGCGGATTGTTTTTGACCATAGCGTTTGGAATATGCTTCAGGGTAGAGACAAACCCCCCAATGAAGTTTCCAAATCTTGATCGAGTGGGTGGTTGTAGCGGAGGGGGTATAACACCTTGCTCAATATCTGGTAGTCGATTATCGGCAATAGGCTCCTGAATCGTGTGCCGACTGGGAGTTCGTTCGCGTACATCCTCCTCTGCATCCTCCGGCCCAATATCTCCATACATATCATCTATATCCTGCTCCATAATCGTCCCACCGGGCGGCACAGATGGAGATCCTACGATGGGTGCCAATGCTGGTGTCCATGTCTGATACGGATTATATGCTGGAGACATTAGCTGAGGGTCGTGTGTGGAGGTACTGGGTCCTGAGGCGGGGTCGTTATCAAAGTAAGAATCAGCATGTCGCATATATCGCGGATTGTTATAGCTGCCATGGTCCGCCATGACAAGAGGAACTTTCAGAGAGAGATCTGGATAGGCTGCGTATCACAGTATTCGGGCGTCGATTTCCGTACACGTGTTGTGAACACGTCGGACAGGATTTCAAGCACTGAGTCTGGGTAATGTGCCAAAAGATGAGAACAGCCAATAGTCAGAAGAGAGACGTTATGTATTGCAGGTAGAAGACAAGAGCGTTGTCAACAGTACTAATAACAATGACATTCGGCTGAGTGAACTCGAGATTTGGAAACGGATCAAAACATCATTAAATAGCTCTCGCTAGAATAGGAAAGTCTAGTAATCGCAAGAAAGGCTATCGTACAAACATCATAGCTCGGTATTTCTTTTAATCGGATCGATGAGCTCGATATAGAGCCAGAGTTATCAGTATAACGCTCCACCAATACATCAACACAGCCGAGAACATGATCCAGACTGCATTACCGACGTGAACTGTAACACCTCCACTCTGCACTGCGTTAGTCCTGTTTCTAGCCACGATGACCACAGCTACATCGGCAGCAAAAGCAATGCTACTGACAACAGTGGTCAGAATGACGAGGAGCAAGTACAGTACGGCTCTTCTCTTGGTCCTCATGATGATTAAGGGCACGTAAATTGTAGGGTATGCTAATGCGACAGCAATTGGATGAAGTATGAGGACTTTCATCAACCGGTGTGGCATGATTCCAGAGAGTTCAGGATGTCCTACAGCCTCGAACAGGCCTGGAGGAATTGAATAGAATGTGTGAGTGACAGAGCAGGACCCATTTAGCTTGTTACCAATGAATGGGACATTTGATAGCCCTTCGACGCAAACTCCCCATAACCCGAAATGGAATTCCTTGGCTTTGCTTCCTTGACAGTCGATTTTGACTACAAAGATAGGTACGTCCTTCAGGATAGAAGAGGACAGAGAAGCAATGAGCAGTAGAATGAAGGGAATGATGAGTGATATGAATGCACAAGCGTGTAGTACGAGCTTCCGTCTTGACAGCGTTGACGAAGGGCGCTCTAGATCAGATTCCTTCGACTCGGCCTTGCCGTCTTCGTCTTCATCCTTGGCAACGCTAACTATTGCTAGAGCACTCGAGTCAGGAGCGGACCTATTCAAGGTGGCGTTTGCTAAACGTAGGATCTCGTCAAAGTCATCTCCGGACGCAGCAGCTATCCTATGTCCGAACTTCATAGAGTCTGGAACGAATAATTGTAGATAATTGGGCTGATCCCTAAGGCGAGTTCTCAAATACGTGATGGCCAAAGCAGTCCACCACAGTCTTTCATCCAACAGGGAATTATTGTTAGAGTCAAAAGGATGTTGTCCAACAATTTGCGTGAATTGTGGACTGAGTCCCCACGACCCGTCGGCCGAGCGTAGTTGGATGAGACGTTGTGCGTCAGCGTCGATGGGTGATGAAGGAGTGTTATCTACCGGGACCAGATCGGCTGGAGCCGTGTGTGCAGGATCGTAGCTAATGACCATGTGGGGATCTGGATCTGAGGGAGCGGCTGTGACCGTGGTTCCCATTGCTCTCACAGGTGAGGAGGAGGATGCAAGGGGTGCATCTCTTTGCATCGGGGTAGCGGGTGATACTTGGGAACCCTGACCTGCACGATCGCGGACAGCAGTAGGTCTTTGGGTAATAACTGGGCTAGCGGAGGTAACGGATATGTTATGCGGACCTGGTGTTAAGCTCGCGCCAGAATCTATTTGAGTCATGAACGGAGGGCTTGAAATACTGGACTGATTAGAAGGTAGTGGATTTCGACGAGAGCTGAAAAGAGGCGTGACAGACGAAAGACGGAAGTTGTGTCGATATTTTCCACTAGAATGAGATTTCTTCAGGGGAGGCGAAGGAGAAGGCGGCTTCTCAAACGTCTCCACTGGTGCAAATCTCGTGAATCGGGTCACCAGTTGATGCTGTTGGGCTAGTTGTACAACAGCATCCCGGTCAGAGTCTGGAATTCCGCCTTGGGGTTCCGCATCTCTTTCCTTGTCAGCAATGATTCGACGAGCAGCGGTATTATGGAGAAGTGGAAACCGTATCCAATCGAGCCACTGGATCTCGGTAACGGGGACTTTGTATTCCACGAAATCGCCTAACCCGTCTTTCTGGCCCTTCACGATGACATACTCTGGGATTACAAAGTCATGGTATCGTATAAGAGCGCATGCTATGAGTGCCGTTCGTCCGGGATAAAGGTCGGGAACTGCGTTGGGCACCTGTTGGAATATAGCACCATGTAGGCCGGCATCGCGGGGAAGTCCCCAGTCAATAGTGACGTTTCGTAACACAAAGGTGCGACCAATGTGGAATAGCCTTCCGAATTCTCCCATGATGCTGCTTGCATTTGTGACCATGGCACATTCACCACGACCGGCACGAGCTATACCTCTACAGGTTTCCTCCATTTTCGGTGACGAGCACTCTATTCCAAGAGTAAACACTCGTAACAAGGCAATGGGCGTTGATTGTGAGACGGCATTCGAGACAAGATCTATGATGACTTCGGCTGTGTTGTCGGTAGGCTAAAGATCGGATTGAAAATATGACATGAACAGATAGAGCAGCTGGGCTTACCCCACCATCGGTGAGAAGGAAAATCGACGTAGGAACATTGAAATTTCTAGAGGGTAATATGTTACTTAGAGCGCCATACATACTCGTGCCTCCAAGATCAGCATTCATAGATCCAACCTGTTGGACCTAGGAAACTATAAGTGTGAAATAACACCAATATTGCGACCTGTAACTCACTGCAGACTGAAGTGTTTTTTCTGTCCGGGGAAAACTATGAGAGAAGATGGAATGACATGTGCTTCCAAAGCTAAAGACGTTAAAGGTTGTATCTTCAAGTGGTAAAGCGTGAAGGAGCATGTTGAGAGTGTTCCTTGCTTGTAAGATACGACTCCCTGTCATGCTTCCGCTTCTATCGATGATAAAAATGTATTCCTGCGATTGTCTTGTTTCGGAAAGAAACTGCGGGACGAAGGTAAGATGCATTGCGACCGAATGAGGGTCGTCCAATCTCCTTTCAGCAAAACACCTAGAGGTGTCGTTCGGGGCACTTGTTTGAATAACTAGAGCAAAGTTATTCTCCATGAATGTAGTAGAGGTATACTTAACGATCGCCTGCCCATCCCCAGGAGACGGCAAAAGAGTAGTGTCGGATGCATGGTTCACACTATACACCCTAAGCGACCTTTTCGTTGCCATTTGAATACGGGTTAGTATATGTACTCGAGGGGAGCCCAGGGTGCCTGGAGAAGCAGAGCTGGAGTCTCCTTGAGTAAGATACGTTGATCCAATATACGCAGGAACTTCGATCCGAGTTTCGCTTTCCTCAGTGTCGAGCTCACAAACGTACTATCAGAGAGCTGTTAGCAAGCAGAATATAGTTTGTTAAGAGAGACTGACCGTAAGCTCAACTTCGAGCGTCTGTGCGATATTGGTCTTCCCTAATGATACAACGAATGCTTTGGCAAGTATCAGATACGAACAACAAAGACCAAAGATCAAATACCGTTTTCGACAAAGAAAGGGGCTCTTGTGTCCGAATGTAGAGCATGTCCTTGGTTTAATTCCATGACCACAGCAGTAACAGATCTCCCATCCAACCCAGATATCTTGAATTTACAGATATTGCTGCGAGGTGGCAATGGAAAAACATAATATGATTGGGCGAGAGGGGGGGCGGGGTCCAGGGCTGGAGCGAAAATCTGTTTGAACGAGATAACCGCGGAAGCTACATGGTGATCAGTGTCCAGCTGAGAGTACGAACTAATCGTGTGGAACTCACTGTCTATTGCAGAGATCTGTATTGTTACAGAACGGAGAGTAACAGGTGCGAACTCCCCAGCAGAGGCTTCGTAAACAATACCGTGAAATGAGCGAGACATCTTCAAGTAGGTGGTCCTGGGAGGACCGCGGATGATGACTCCTACACTTATACCGTCAAGTCAGTTCGAAACCCTATTACCATACTAAAAATAACGATGTCAGGTGCATGAAGCTGATCATCTTAATGGAATAGACTGGCAGCACGAGGCTGGTAAGAATAGCTGTATGTGGCAGCCAAGAATTAGCAGAGTCAATTTGGATAACGGTGTGGATTCGGAGACTGGCATCTTGTACTGTACATGGCAAACTGGAACAACAAACCTTACATACGAGATTCTCAAACTGGAAAAGACAATATTTGTATTCCATTTGGGTTGTGAAGAAAATGGGAGAGTTCAAGAACAGGAGGCCGAACCTAAAAGTGGAACGTGGGCATCACGCAGTTCATTTGAGTGCTTCCTTTGCCTGCGTGAGCAAAGAATCAAGGTCGACGTCTGCGGGTAGCCCAGTTTCAGTAATGAAATCCGTAGCCTTCTCGACTAGACCGTCCAAAAGCTCTGGTTGATTCGTCAGATGGATTCGGAGATAGGCAATGGCCAAGATGGTTGCCCAAATCAATTTGCTAATGTTCAGCGATTGATACTTCTCAGCAGCTTGCTTTCCGATAATCTTAATAAAGGAATCGTCCATGGGAAATGAGCCATCGAATGACTGGAGACGGATGAGATCGAATGGAGGATTGGATACCGAGTTTGACGTTGGTGACGATGGTGTTGAACTGTTATCAGCTCCCGTCCCCGTCACTTGATGAGACGATCCTTCTCGGGATTTCGTTGATAAGGGTAACCTTGAAAAAATCCCACCAATTACGGCACCGATCGACCTCCTCTTTCTACTGGCACGATTGTACTGTACCGAAGCAGAAGTATGTTGCATAGGTGCAGAATACATGATACCAGCAGGTGGTGACGAGAACGCTGGGCCAGAGGTGAATGAGGTGCTAGGATCATAAGATGCAGTGAACGATTCAGTGAATGACTGATGGGGGTTGGAAGCTTGACGCGGCACCGCCCTTGGTCCCCTAGAGCCATACTCTTCCTGACTATAGAAAGAAGGATCCATATCCATGTCACATCTATCTTGAGATTCGAGCGAAGGCACTTCATCATACCCTGGCGGTAAAACATCCTTCTCCTTTTCGACTGCGATGAATGAGGTATACCGGCTTGCAAGCTGGAACTTAGTTCCTAGCTCAACAATGCGCCTCTCTTTGCTCGCTTGGGCAATTACTTCTCCGCCCTTGTTGTCCTCCAGCTCGGTGATGAGACGCTTAGCGGCAAGTGTATGAATCAATGGCGCAGTCCCGACGTCCGCGACTACTTCAACTATGGGAATCTTGAACTCAACATCCTCGCCATAACCATCTCGCTGACCACGAACAATCACTTCCTTGGGAAGTCTGTGTTGTCCTTGTATAAGCGCAAATGCAATAAACCGAAGTCCGGGGTAAAGTGCGTCGATCTTATGAGGAACCTGTTGGATATTCCCGGCAGCAGTGCCAGAATGTTCGCCCCAATGACAAGTGACGTTACGGATGAGGGATGCTTTTGCTGCATTCACCAGCTTGGCGCATTTCCCTAAGATGTCTTCTGTGGTCGCGGCCATCAGGCAAATACCATTACCACTTCGTGCGATACCTTCGCACATGGCGGACGAAGCTGTTGAACCGATCCCAAGGGTGAATACTCGTAAACGAGCCTTGTCAATCGCATGTCTCGACACAAGGGCGAGAGAGGCATCGATATTATACGACTGTTAAACTTATGAGCGATGTTTGACAAGCTGAACGAGTGTAGTTACCTCTCCATCAGTCAGTACAAACACGGATGTCGGAATAGTGGTGCTGCGAGATTCTAACACTTGTGTCAGAGCTGGTAGTATCTCCGTCCCACCGAGATCTGCACGCATAGTAGTGATATAGTTCTCCTACATCAAGGATAAGTGAATATCGGAGATTGCAGCCTTCAATATGGCATACCGCATAACGGAGATTCCCTTCGTCGTATGTTCTGCTGGATTTAAACAGAGAGGTACAAGTAGTCCCAAACCTGAAGATGTTGAACAACGTTCCATTCCGAGGGAGACTCTTCAACAATGCGGACAAGCTCTGGCTTGCCGTCACAATCCTACTTCCATTCATGCTCCCGCTGCAATCCACGAGGAAGATGTACTCTTGAGAGGGAAGCGGCGGGAAACTGAATCTGGGAACAACCGTGAGCTGGACCGCAAAGGAGTCTTTCTGGCTTGGGTGTCGTTCTATAAACCCTCGAGCACTCTCTAGACCATCAGCGTCCACAAGCATTACGAAATCCTCTTGTAGAAATATCCGCGATTCGTACAACACGGATGCTTGATTGGGTGTATTCTGTTTTCCTTTGCCGGATGTCAATTTCAGCTGAGAATGAGTGGGACTAGTGACCTTCTTGATAGCGCCTTGCGTTCGGATTGTGGCCTTGATTGTAACTCGAGTAGCTCGATCGGCTTGGAATGCGGTACTTATGGCTGATGGTGTATCTCCGTATCGCGAGCCCACATACATGGGAAGTTGGAATCGGATACGATCTTTGGCATCATCATCCATTAAGTCTAGGACATACTGCACGACTTGAGTAAGAACCTTGCTTGAAGTACCTGCAGTCAAGACTCACAGTGATAGTGGTACTGATCCTTTGATCTCCAGGGATAGGTCCGAGAGAGATTGAGAATACTGTGGAAATTCCGCACATTGAACAGCGGTTACGGAGATTCTACCGTATACATACCATCATCCGTGGACCATTCCACTAAGCTGGTTAGCTTTCCAGCCCGAATGGCTTGCCTGTGTTCTTCTGCAGCTTGCTTACGTTCCTTAGCAACACCACGTATGATTCTGCCGTCATTTGTCCTCATTTCGAACGCACAGACAGCACTACGAGCAGGGATAGGGAACACATAACGAGTTTGTCGTGTACTTTGTTTGGAAGGGTTGGAGAAAGTCTGAGTGAGAGCGACTTTAGCAGTCACTGTAGGCGAAATAGCATGGGTATCATGATTAGGTCCGTATAGCATTTAGAGAGGAACATACCATCGACCACTTCCACTTCCACTTGGGCTTTCTCCAAAGGTAGATACAATGGTGATCCAAGTTGATTGTCGTACTCAATCACTATGCCACACCGAGACGACAGCTGGGTCATATTGGTGAGAGGGGTTTGTCGCGCAAGGACCTCACGGTCTAGAGTGAGAGGTTCTTTATGGCCTTCATAGCCTGGTGTACTTGGGTCACCGGGGGCGTGTATTTGGGTTCAAACTATCTGATGTTCAGGTACTTTTCCCAGCATTTCAATGGGTGTAACCGGTTCTCAAGACCTTATAATGGGTGACAGCGCGGACGGGAGATATTGGTGTTCATCAAGTATAGAGCTCAGTGGAAGAAACAAAGTAACTTATCTAGATCTGGCGGTGCAAGGCGCCAAAAAGTACTTATGCCCACGTCTGCCCACGTCCAGTGCTCTTTGTATTTGAAATCGTTTAAGTAAACATGTGCATTGTGTGTAGTATGTACAGCATATCCCCGAGACAGTGCAGCCCAAATATTTGAATCAACAACCTTCCGACCAGTATCACGTATCACTTGGACTCAAAGCGTCGTACAACGGGCACAATTGGTCCCAAGCCGCTAGAGAAACAATCAGTAAATTGACATATCTTTCCAGATACTCCGACAAGTCTCACCTGGGACAGGGTTAGCCGCTGCAGTGCTATTGATACCCTCCGCAAAGACTACTGCGAACCCTGCTTCCAAATGCCAGTCAATATGACAATGAAGGAACCATGGGCCAGGATTGTCCGTCTAGGAACCCCGGAGATTAAGGATCATTACGAACATATCAAATGCACGAGGAACATACCACAAATCGAATTGTAACTTGATCGTTGGCACCGCCAATGCTGACAACATCACGAATAGGAGCGTCATTGAAGTTGTATGTGGTTTGTCCGGCGCTGCGAACAACCCAGAAATTGTGCTGAAAGCCTGTGCGTCAGTAATGCAATATTAGGAGCGTGAATAGCCTTGGTACTTACGCCATGTAAATGGAAAGGGTGAGGACCCCCAACAGCGCCCGCAGCAGGTAAGACGATTTCTACAACTTTGTTCTGTTCTAGTTCTATCACGCTTCCTGCTGGGAGAAGATCCTGGGCGTTGTGAGTCCCACTCAGAATTTGGAGAAGAACAGGGACCGTGGGAGGTGTGAAAGAGGCTCCATTGATTGTGAAGCGACCACCGCTCTGTGTTCACCGAAACTTAATACCATTTGGAAAAATGAAAAATGCACTACACTCACGAAGCCCAAAGCCAAATTCTTGACAATATCGGCGCCCCCGGGGAACGGTTGTCCAGGCTGTCATATACCTATAAATCTCCCTATTCATTTGATATATGTGACGAATATTACATACCACAGGAGTGTATTGAAGGGGTCGCATATTCGCTTCGACCAAGGGTGTAGAGTTAGGTGTTTGATCGGTCGTGGGTTCTTCACTAGCAGCTCCCACATATCGTAGTATAGCAGAGTTCAAACCCCCAAGGAAGGTGGTATTCCCGATATTAGGTTGGGCGCGGATCCAATAATTACCAACTGGTTGGTTGGCTTGCATCTACAACAACATCGTGAGAAGGATCCGGTAGCTCGGTTGAGCGGGGCTTACGACAAAGGAATAACGCTGTCCAGCAAATATCTGGATCGAGTCAACAGTCATAGATTGAGTATTAACTCCGTCCATCTCGATAACGGTCATTGGGTGGTGATCGATTGAGAAAACGAAGTTAGGGTCGCAAGAAATCGAAACTAGCCGGAACCGATATCTAAAGATACATCTCGGTCAACGATCGCCATATGAATGTGACCTGAAACGAACGAACCTCTTGTTTCGCTCTACGCTGATGACTGCCAATGGGGCGTCTGCGGGGCCGGTGGCAGAACGTCCCAGACCATTAATCAGAGTTGCATCGGATACTCTGTGATATGGATATGGAAAGTGAGGAATGGTGCGAACAGCCAAATGTGATATATCACTTACGCTACACCAACGATGCTTTGCGCAAGCGTATGGTACCAGTCAGCCAATGTGATCACAGTACTCTCTACATTAACAGGTGTGAGGTAAATTGGGATGAATAAATCATATAAGCGACTTACCATCATCAACGTCATAGAGCTGCTTGTTAGGATCGTTTGGATCGTATACGACAAAGGCACCACGCAGGCCATCACAGTACTGCGTAGAAAGATGGCTATGGTACCAGAATGTACCAGCTTGGTCCGGAACATCGAAATCATATAAGAAGGCGTTCCCTGACGTGATAGGACATTGAGTGACAAAAGCAGGACCGTCGGCCCAATTCGTTCCCTTCTGGAAGAATCCATGCCAGTGCTGTGCCATTTTTAAATAAACACAACAACCTAATAATAATGAAACAAACTCACAATGGACGTCGCTTTGAGCATGCTGTGTTCAGTCAAGTCGTCAATGACATTGATCTGAAAGTTATCTCCCTATGATCGGAGGCTATGTCGGTCGGTAAATGTTTGAGAGAGCGCGAATCTTACCTTATTGCCGCGGATGAGGGGACCAGGGAAGGTACCACCTGCGAGCACAGTGGGGCGAGTGACACCATCTGGGGCCAAGTCTTGGTTCACGATGTGCAAATCGGTGACTGGCCCTATGGCAGCATATGCGCCAGTGGCCAATACGACGAGGAAAGGCAGCTTGCGACGATGAAGGAACATCGGAGCGATTTGTCAGAAGAGAGTGAAGCTAGAGGAGACTCTTGCAACGAAGGATCCGATATTTCCTGAGGCTTTTATACCTCAGTCGTAGACGAAATCACGCATCGCCGACGTCACGTCTACATATTCGGTCCCAACTCGAAACAGTTAGTGAAGCGCAACTCGGACAAGGATCAGGCGCCACAGTTACAGGTACGCTCGCCAAATGCGTCGAAGGACAATTTGGTTATGGCTGAACATTATTGTTCTTCAGGCAACAGACACCCGTGAGATTTCGTTTTCAGTAGGTCTAGAGAGTCTTTCAAAAGCGTTAAGACCACTATACGCCACCATGGCCGCACAAATATGTGAGTGTGAGAGTGGTCTTGCCGGTAACATCACAAACCGAGCGACAAATCTACAAAGATGCGTCCATAAGCACTAGAACCGTTGAACTATAATGATCATCATTTACCTATTCTGGCCAATATGGCAGCGACAATCTGGCGTTCTATTCTACGACGTGAGATTCATCTGCACATTCAGCTATAATTGGGGATAGAGCTTATGTGTATGATCCAGGCCGAGAAGTAATTGCAATTCCACGCAGACGCGTCAGTAGCAGCAGGAACAAGAGACGTTCGGTAACCGCATTCTTGCCTCTTGATCGAGTTCCGTTCATCAAGGCCTATCCAGATTAGGCAACCAGGAACGCCCTGTCCGACTCCGACATCGCGAGAAAATCGCAAGCCTGTCAATAACTCCAGTGCCTGCGAGACCATAGCTCATTTGAGAAGATGGGTATTGTGGCCCTAGAGAGTAGATAGAGACAATAGCTGGCCAGAGCTGTATACATATCGATTCGAGAAGTTCACCCATTGGCTTCGTCGATGGGAACCGGTTGGATTTATACACTTGATAACACGATTTGGATGGGAAATATTGGTTAAGATATACCCTGATATACCTCGTCAAACCTACGTATGTCCGTAGAAAGGGTGTAGCGTATGAACCTAAATAGATGGAGATCGACAAACATCACGACGATCAATTCCAGGAACACGTACAGAGAGAGATGTTGGCCAGTTGCATCCGTAGGGGTGTTTACAGGGTCTCATATTCCTACTTTGGATGATAAGCAGGCAGCTGGTGCCTTGGTTCACCATATGATCACGCTGTGGTCGCGACTGGGTAATGTTACTTTCGGTCCTGCCTGACTCCAAACACCTCTCGCGGCGTCAGGAGCTCACGGTTTGGCTGACATGTCATGCTGACTATCCATTGCGCCCAATAAAAAAGAAATAAGGCGAAACGAACCGTGGTTATAGCGATGTTGGTGAAAACACCCCTGCAAATCATTTTATACAACGTTACACGTACCTTCCACGATTTTCGTACCTTGATAGTTGCATAAACTCTGCGATGATCTGGTGAAGACTGGAGTGACGCAAAAGGTATCGCGAGTTCGTTGTTCGCACCAACAGGCTCGTGGTGCTATAGTACATAGTAGTAGTAAGAGTGTGATTGACAGCGTACACCAACTTGAAGTCCTGCCGAGCGCTTATGTGCTCACAGCTTCTCCTCTCTAACCACGAACATCTACTCAAAGTAACATAAGACTACGAATTGCAATGACCAAGCACAGCAAGAACAATACTGCATCGTCCATATTCTCTTATGCGGAGTACAAGAAGCTTGACTATGGTACTAAACGCGTAAGTCGTAATCCACAATCGAGTTGTATGACATACGCATGCGGAGTGACAAGCAACGTTTAGGAAATGAATCTATGAGACGCTTTGATGCATGTGCATTGTGTCTCCAAAGAGCGAGGGAACCCGTAGCTTGTCAACAAGGACATTTGTTCTGCAAAGAGTGTGTTTACACAGATTTAGGTACGTCTCGACATTTGGATGCGATGTCGATAATAACTCTCGTTCGGACAAAGTCACACAGCTCAATGATATCAAGAGACAGAAAGCCCGTCTAGAACAGCTCAAGCGTGAGGCGGAGGAGGAGAAAGAAAGAGCCCGCGAGGCTGCCCGAGAGCGAGTCTTGCAAGAGTTTGAAAAGGGTCAACTCGGTCTCGCTGCGTCTATGTCGGTCGCGACAACATCAGGCACAGATGCCAAAGAATGTATGTTTTCCGATCCGACCGTCTCCATACTCACATTTACATGACCGATGTTCCATCAGCCCGCGGTACCAAACGCAAATTTGACTTTGACGCTACAACCGCTGAAAAACTGGCAAGGGAGGCCGAAGAAGCTGCGTTACGCCAGATTGAGCGCGAGCAAGCAGAAGCTCTCAAACATAAGTTACCTGACTTTTGGCTACCGTCTTTGACCCCAACATATGCATCAAGTGGGCCCCCTACGTCTCTTTCGGATGTTAAACTTCAGACGACTTGTCGTGGTGGGAATCCCGCCCATCATTTAGCGTATGTTTGATTGAATTATAATCTCTTTAAGGATCAATAATGACTCTTTTTAGACGCAAGAACTTGATATCGGTCAAATTCATCTTCGACACCTCCAGTAAACCTAGTTCTTCAGTAGAGTCGACACCTGGCTCAGATTCAACCTCTAAGAAGGCTGATGAACCTATGAATCCTATATGTCCTTCTTGTAAGAAAGGGTTTTCTAACAGCACATTGATGTTCAGTGCGTATTATAATTTGTACAGCCTTTAACGAGATCCATTTTACTGACCATCTCGCTTATTGCAGTTATGAAACCTTGTGGCCACGTTATTTGTAAAACTTGCACTGATTCTCTTGTCAAGCCCGCAAAGCAATGCATACAGTGTGATGTCAAGCTTGCGGACAAGGATATTATTTCACTAACCCGGGAGGGCACCGGCTATGCTGCAGGTGGTCTAGCCGAAACCTCGAAGAAAGGAATCGCTTTCCAAGGCTGATCCCATGTTGTATTCCCTACTAGCACTTCTGCTATACATTTCGATTACGATTCCAACGTGCCTGTAGACCTCGAGGCTCTATAGCCAGTCTTAAGCCTTCAGCCTAGGAAATGGTGCGACTTCTTCAACCAAAAAAGGGATATCTCTGTCCAGAATGGTATACTCTTCGTGGCGTATTTATTCATTGCATACGTCTTCCTCACTCAGCTGACTTTCGGAAAGCTTCTTTTACTGTCCTGATGATATTGCTATTGTATATTTACTTCCTTTCACGGGCCGCCGGAACAGCTTCTAGCTAGCCTTGCTTCTTGTGACGTCCCTGTAAGGGGTTTGCTTGACAGGTATATTACGACAGCATCCCTCAAAAATTGGAAACCAACACATTACCCCACGAATTGTCATAATGTGGAGGAATACGCCCCTTTCAAGTTTGCTCTTTGCTATACAAATTGCCTTTTTGCTGCTTTTGCTCACGCTTGGGACCGCAGCCACGAATATCAGTGATGGGTACTTTCAACCCAACTCAACAGGTATAAAACTTCAGAATGGCTTCGAACGTGTATTCATTCAAGTGTGTCTCGTTATTCCTTGTTTTCCGTTCGTCACTGAGTGGTCCGCTTAGCCATTTGGCCCTCATGGTTTCCGTGTCCGTGCTAGTATCATGCGCGATCCGACGGGAAATGAGCCATCTGCTTTAGTTGACCCTCCTATTACAGGCCCAGGGGCGAGCGCTGGTCTTGCCCATGATCTGACCGTACCTTTCAAAGGCAACGCGACACTACGCAATGGCAACTTAGTTATCGACTTATCTCAAGGCGTACTTTCGTTCTTCCGAGTTTCCCCCAATGGCTCTCGAACTCTCCTCACTTCCGAATACACCGATACTAAGACCCTCCCTGCACGATACTATAGACAGGATTTCAGAGCTGGGAGCTTCGCCGCTGAGTTTTCGTTCACTAGCGAAGCGGACGAACAGATCTATGGAGTAGGCCAGCAGGCGTGCTGTAAAGACAATTCGGTGAACAAGAAGGGTCAAGTCGTAGATTTGATCAATTACAACTCACATGTGCCGTTACCGGTTTTCATGTCGAGTAAAGGTTACTTGCAATTTTTCAACATGCCTGGTCAGGGGCGTTTAGGTCTGTTTTCATGGATTCCAAAGATCCTATAGGCTGCTAATCTTCGCTCCACATTGACAGAGTTTAGTCCATTACGAACCAGGCTTGCTGTCGATGAGGCGACTACTGTGGACTACTGGATGTAAGGTCGACATGTGAACTTCGCCTTCGCCTGAAGAATGAACTGACCTTCAATTAGTACTACAGCCGAACCAGGAGACTATGACGCTCTCCAGGAACAATTCACCGCAGTGACAGGTCTTTTTATCTCATGTACTCTCAAGTACCTTTTCACTGACCAAGCCTTATTTAGGACGACAACCAACTCCACCCGATTTCATACTGGGTTATCAGCAATCCAAACTGCGATATTTCAACGAGACACAAATCTTGAACCTAGCTCAACGATTCCATGACGAACAGGTCAACGTCTCCCTAATCGTCGTCGGTGCGTAACGTTAGTCAGTCGACTGGAAATTGAACTTGACATTCGACCTAGATTTCTTCGCTTGGAAATTCCAGGGTGATTGGTGTGTTATCACTTACCGTTCTAGGAACACTAAACGCGTTGAGCATATTGACTAGGTCATTCAACCCTGAATTCTGGCCGGATCCAGTGAGTATGGCAGCCAAGGTGAAAGAGCTGACCGGCGCGGAAATGATGGTATCACTTTGGCCGAGCGTTGAAGACTTATCCGTAAACTATATCCCTATGCAAGAACAAGGTCTCTTGGCTACTACACGAGATGGTCCTGGGGTACAGGATTCTTTCGCCGGTGTTTATACGAGATTGGTTGACTCGACCAATCCCGCTGCGAGAGAGTTCTTATGTGAGCATCATCTCATTTGTTGTTCTTGTGAGGTCGTTATTGACAAGCCCGTTTCCGCAGGGAAAAGATTGAACGATAGTTATTTTTCTAAAGGGATCCATAATTTCTGGATTGATCAAGCAGACGGTAATGATACTCGTCACACTTCAGCTGTAACCACTGAAGGATATTTATGTAGGCGGTACTATTGGGGAGCCTTTTGAAAACAGTGAGCAATATATTCATATATGATGGTATCATCTTACTGAAACCCACCCATGAAGACGGACAAGATACTATCAACTCCCTTCCCTACTCTCGTTCATTTGCCCAGTACTTTCTCGGTACTCAAGAGAAGATAGGCAAAATGTATCCTTGGCTCCATCAACAAGCTATCGAAGAAGGTTTCCGGAATCTCACCGAAGCATCCGGTCCAACCACCTCATGCCAATTCATGTCTCTTACCAGAAGTACGTTTGTCGGAGGGCAAAAATTCTGCTCGTACCTCTGGAGTGGAGATACGAGTTCTAGATTCGATGTCTTGGCCCAGCAAATCACTGCGGGAGTTTCTGTCGCAGCCAGTGGAATTTCATCGTGGACGTTAGATATTGGTGGGTTTTCTGGGTTGAATGTTGACACCGATGAAGGTCGTGAGTTGTTTGTGAGATGGTTGTCCATGGGGGTCTTTTTGCCTTATGTGAGTGTAGCCCTATATTGAAACCGTTTCAGGCTCGGTTTATTGATCGGCCGGAAACTTCAGATGCGTGTTCATGGGTTTGTATTGCGTCTTTTCTGAGGGGGTTTGTATCTAACACTGGATTATTAGAGATCGCAGTTGCAACATACCTCCGGATCCTTCGCAATTCCTCGCGAACCTGTGTCCTAACGAGGTCAGTACAACGAAATACTGTTCGAAAATTCGCTAACGACAAACCCAATTCCTACAGCCATGGTCATATGGTGATGAAAACTTTGCGATCATCAAGAAGGTATGCCCTCTTCATCCTCTATGCCCATTTCTAGATAGAAATAACAATGATTTAGTATATTGCACTCCGCTACGAGCTCATTCCATATGTCAAGACACTCTTCCAAATGCTGCACACATCCGGTCGAACAATCATGAGGCCACTTTATTACGATTTCAGCCACGATTCGATGGTAGTCAACGCGACTGCGACCAACGATCCACTCATTGTCCACGAATATCTATTCGGTACTGTTGATTTCCAAAATGACTTGAAAATGTGGAAGCTAAAGGTATCAATAGGCCCTAGGCTGCTGGTGGCTCCTGTCTCTGTGCAGGGCGCGAAGACAAGGGATGTATACCTTCCTGTATTATCGGACGCAATGAAAGCACAGGGATTCACTTGGACCCATTGGTAAGTTCTCCGCACAACTCGTGATTGATACATTCTGATGTCTTCCTCTCCCTTATCAGGTGGTCGGACAAGGATTTCGGTACTGGAGGAGATATTGTGACAGTAGATGCGCCACTGGACCAGATCCCAGTATTTTTCCTTGGAAAGAAAGAAGACATTTTATCGGGCAAGGTGAATTTCTGAAGGAAAAGCAATTGCATAACGATAGCCCTGTGTAGATAGCGAGTATAAGTACGACATAGAAGTGACCAGAAAATGTTGTGCATGATTTAATCATGTATGTATAAGTTGTGAATTCATTCCATAACCCATTCCCGGACAGCCTTGCATCCACCTACGTCGGGGTGTAGGAGGACAGATGAAATCCAGTGTTCCAACAACTGTCGGCGTTGTTCGAGGAACGCTGGTCTGAACTTCGACCAAGGTGATTTGGGTGGAAGAGGTGGGACTGAACGCTGATAATTTGACTAAATACATCGTTTCAGCACAAGTAGAAGGGTAAGAGACATGAGAGCGTACTGGCAGCGTTGCACGTAGTTTGGCGTGGAGTTCCGCAAAGGCACTGTATCGTTTAAGAGCGTGGATTACAGTCCCCTAATAATTCAGGCTGAGTAAGGAAAAACCAGACGTAGGGAGGGCTTCTACCTCCTTTGTATGAATGGCTAGATCGTAGACTGTATCTCGTTTAGAACGTTCACAGCAGCGTTGAGCGTAACAATGTCACGTACCGATGTAAGCACCACCTAATTTATCTCCGACACTCGACCATCCAGCCACCTTTACTTCACGAGCGAACGCTTGGCTTTCCCCCGAGTTATCCGCCAACCATATATCGTTGGAAAATACAGAGGGTGCTCCAACAGGAGACATAGGACGTTCTGGTGATCTGTAATCCGGGGTCTAACAAACAAATAGAAAAGTTAGGGCTACCACTCAGTAGTCAGGGAGAAGACCTACGTCGCATATCTCTTCGTAAAGTCGGGCTTCCTCCTCGACGTCGATCCTATCCGGTATTAATACGAGTAAGCCCTTGCTGCTCGAGAGAGAGTTGGACTTTGAGATGGTCGACGAGCCGGATGCTTCGGAAGATTGTGAAGCCATTAGTAGTAGAAGTACAGTGTGTTTAGCCACACGCGATGTTCATAAGGTAGCTCAAGAGGAGGATGTGAGAAGACGAGGGAACGAACAATTGCCTCCATTCTCTGAACCGACAGGATGAAACGTCAAGAACCGTGCTCCATCTTTAGCTCGCAGTTGATCGTCGGCCCGGTCCGGGCATGTACATAAAATACGAAATTTTGAATCATACAATAGTCGAGAAACAACGTGGTCGAGCCAATATACATGAGAGATATAGTCAAATATATGATGCTGGCGAAATAAAACGTCCGTGCAGTTGAAATGCGTCGGATAACTTCATATGTTCGAGGTCCCAGGCATTGGAACTAGGGCTTTCGTTTTTCCCCCAGCATTTAGGTGTGCGATAATAAGCTATGGACACAGAGTTAGATCTTCTACTAACAAATCATGAGGTTATTTACTTACTCGTACGGTCTCCAGATGTTTGGGCACTTTGAGGATAGCTATAGAGGTACATAGCATCTTTCTCATAAGTCCGATGTAGTTGAACATCACCGTTTCTGTAAAGAGCAATGATCCCGCGTTCATAAGCAGACGAAGCAAGGCCTTCATTTTGGCTTCGTTCAGTGGATCTAGGAGCATCTCTATGCAGAGCATAGTGTCGGAAACAGTAATGAATTTCCTGCTGAATGACATTCCAATAGATCCAGATAGAATTTGCTGGTACTCAGCTCTCAGGCGCTGTTCAACTGTCAGGATATCGATTTCTGGCACATCGTCCTAGAATATTAGAATTAGAACATCGCCTTCGAGTAGTATAGAGCCCACGAACCTTCCAACATTCTCTAAACGTTGCCAGAATGGCGAATTTGATTTCATCCCGAAGTCGATCAGCATAGGTCTTTCCGCATGGAGCAGCCCGAATGTTATCGATAATTACGGACCACGATAGGAGATCACCTCTCAATCGGTGTTCGCTCTCTGCACCTTTACAGCTGACACGCCAACCGATAATATTGAGTTCCTCGAGTTGTATTTGTCCCAGGATCTCAGCTGCCTCTTTGTCACTGAGCTGTTGACGTTGGAACCGACAAAGGAGGGCCACTATAGCATCCTCTCGTTTTGATGTCGCGTCAGGAATTTCCCAGGATTCAGGTATACTATAGGTCCACAGATCTGGGAGTTGACTTCTAATCAGGCCAGGAACTTTACCCGAGTCCAAGTTGTTCTGCATGAACGCGAGCGCAGAGTTCAGCAACACCGGACTAGGATTGAATGTGATCTGTGTTGGCGAGGTCGTATATGACACCTGGTTCGAGGAGCAGCGATTGATATCGGCAATTTGAGGTTCCGTGCACTGTGACTGCGTTAGGGACAGAGGAGAGATCATAGTCGTCGCGATTCGTTGAGGATTAGCCATGTTTGGAGACCTGAAGAGTTTAGGGTTTCTATCCGTCTCTATAGTGAGGGTTGGTCTAGTTTTAGCCACAGCTCGTGAAGGTCTAGGAGTCTTCTCAGCATCAGTGTTGACTTGGGCCAAGTCGTGAAGTAAGTTTGAATAGCCACTGTTGATGCGTGTACGAAGGAATTCTAGGTGATAATCTGGTGTACCTAGAGGATTCGTTGACGAAGACATATTGCTCGAGGAGGTGCAGCGGTAGGGTAGAAATGTGAGAGTTGTGGATGAAGTGGCAAGATGGAAGAAGGCGACGAGACAGTTTATATACGCATGTGTGTGTGGCAATGCCTCATTGTCCTTCACACGCGCAGATTTTCCACTGCTAATACTTGCCTTTGTTCTCTGAGTGCATCAAAGAACAGGGTCAATGGCGTACAAGTACATAGGACTCCCTCATTGTCATCAATATATAACAGGCCCTGGCAAGGCGTGATGTGTTTTCTGCGAAATCAGTAAGATACAAAGAAGTATAGAGTTCAGCATGAGAGATATTTCTATACGATGACATCGTATCAGAAAGAGGATGTGCTGGTAAGTGGTTTGAGCATTGAAAGAGTTAAGGGTGACAAAGAGCCAACCAATTTGAAAAGCCGCGTTCCATTGGCACCAAATAACGCGTAAACAAATATAGGCGCGCGTAGTATCGTCCTATGAACAATCAACAGCTAGGGGGAAACATAACTCCACGAGAATTACATCCCTCGATACATCCCATGCATGGAATAAAGGAAGTCAGAAGTCCACATCGGCATTCCGAATGTGAGTAAGGACGAGAACAAAGAAAGGGATCAGATGCCCTACCCCATGCAAGCCGATAGTCCGATGGTATAAAATAAGTCCATCGACGTTCAACGTCGGCATACTAACCCCCCATTAGCGGAACATACTTATGAGGATTCGTGCCTGACCAGGTACAATTTCCGGAGTTTAATCAAAGTAGGAGTCCGGCAGAGCAAGACCAACGGCAGTGTGCGGACGCGAGGCGGCACAGACAAATATGAAATCAGGAATTGAGTTGACGGAAGCAATGCCCATGCCAAGATCTGCGTGCCTCCCGAAACTAACGAGAGCGGTACCAAATCAGTACACTGTTAGGGAAAACATATCATCGACATCTGAACGTATGCGTTCAGAAGTGAGATAAGGTACCGATATCTGAAGGTACGCGCAAGAGCGGAGGTAAAAGTGAATACCAGCTTGATAAATCCACTTGCAGCAAAACAGAACAAACCAAATATTGTGTCCGTTCCTGGAGAACTAAGTGCATGGAAAAGCCGTGGGAGAAGACCTACGACGTTCCTTAGTCGGGGCCTAGTTTCTAGTTTGACAACATAAAACAGCTGCGCCACATTCCACGAAAGGATACCAAGAAGGTTCCAAGCGTTGATCTGTCAACGGAAGGATATAGATGAGGTTGAGAAACGTCTGCTATCCGAACATCGTGGGTTAGACGTAGGACTTATGTAGGCACTGGTGCGTCGGAGCTAGTGGTTCGTACGTTTTATCAGTGTGATCGCGGAACCTGATTCGGACATCGCACCTGCCAACTTGCCGGAACACTGGATAGTCATACAGACAGGACTTTGACCTAATCAGCCGTAGGAGACGGTGACACAAGCCCACTTACGCTGTAGCATATGGGAATGAATTCATTGCGGCAGAAGCTAAAGTGCCTCGGAATGAAGGTGGCATTGACAGGGTCAGTGAACCACTGTGAGATTTTGCGGGATGCTTTGAAGCAAGCACCACGTAATGCTTATTATGTAGAGCAGCAGCGTATATGCAGGATTATAGCGAGCACATGGATTTAATGATGAGCAAGTGAAAGTGAGATGGTTTTACGACCATTGGTACTGAAAATACCGTATGAAAGGTTATGCCCTCAGACTCGGAGCCGGAAAACATCGATCTCAATGTGGCGCTGATTTCAAAGGCCATCAATTCACTTGCCTTATTTAGAAGGGAACGCGGTTACTGAACTTCAGTGGATCATTGCGAACCTTGTTATCATTACGCGTCATAGCTATACCAATATTACTCAGTAAACCCTTCCCAACAAGCAAGCATAATGCTCTCACTTGCATATCGTCTCAAAATCCCCGAAAAGTCACCGCTCAACCTCGAAAGAACATAGGTATTGGTGTACGTATGATATTCGATGGCTCAGCAAGTTGATGACCGCTCAGACAGCAATGCCTTTCTCACGTATGGCTATTCCCTCAATCAAAGGGGGTACCAAGAGATCTTTGAGGGACCACGAAATCCTGCTTAGATGGAATTTGCACTATGGGCCCAATATTTCCCTCTCTGCATTCGTACCTTCCAAGGCTTATGCTGACGAGGATAGGACTAGAGCATAACGAACGAGGCAAATTTGCACAACTTTCCGCGTCCAGCATGTCTATAAAAGAGTGGCCTTGCAGACCGAAGAAAGGCAGAGAACTTCTTCTCTACTCCTGTCAACTCATCTCTGCAGAATGAGCTCGAAACTGCTTACTCTAGCTTTTATCGCCCTCGCGTTGTCTTTAGGTACTTATGCCGGTACAGGCCCCGTCACCGACTTGCGCATCGTCAACAAGGATATTGCTCCGGATGGTTTCATGCGCCCAACTGTGCTCGCTGGGGGTACTTTCCCCGGTGCACTCATCACCGGTCAGAAGGTAGGATATACCAGCATCGTCTTTGTAACAATCACTAACGGTCAATTATATAGGGAGACAACTTCCAAATCAATGTCATCGACGAGCTTACCGATGACAGAATGCTGACGCAGACATCTATCGTAAATAATACCCTGTTGGTTTCGCTTTCGTATCTGACTCTCGTTCTTAGCATTGGCACGGTTTCTTCCAAAAGGGGACTTCTTGGGCCGATGGCCCTGCCTTTGTCACCCAATGCCCTATTGTCACTGGAAACTCTTTCCTGTATGAATTTGATGTCCCAGACCAGCCCGGGACTTTCTGGTACCATAGTCACTTATCTACCCAATACTGTGACGGTCTTCGTGGTCCGTTCGTTGTTTACGACCCTAACGATCCCAACAAGCAACTGTACGACATTGACAACGGTATGTCCGAAATACTGTCCCCTTCAACAACAGTTGTTAATCATGGATGCATACACCAGATGATACGGTCATTACCTTGGCCGACTGGTATCACGTTCTCGCCCGAACTGTTGTCGGAGTTGCGTAAGTAAAAAAATAATTCTCAATGTCCGAGTCCTCTAAAACAAACAAATTATTATCATAGAACACCTGACGCAACCTTGATTAATGGTCTTGGTCGATCTCCTTCTGGGCCGGCAGATGCTGAGCTGGCTGTCATCACCGTCGAACGCGGAAAGCGGTATGTTATTGGGCTTTGCCTACATTATAAATACTTATACTTATACAAAACTACTCTAGATATCGATTCCGCTTGGTTTCGATTTCATGTGACCCCAATTACATATTCTCCATCGATGACCATTCTATGACAGTCATCGAAGTGGATGGTGTCAATACCCAGTCTCTCACCGTTGACTCTATTCAGATCTTCGCCGGTCAGCGATACTCGTTCGTCGTGAGTTAATTACAACATACAGTAATTCTTGACATCCTTTTTGACTGTTGTTGTAGCTTCACGCGAACCGACCGGAGAACAACTATTGGATCAGGGCTCGACCTAATGTTGGTGCAGATACGACTACAGTCAATGGAATGAACTCTGCCATCCTTCGCTACGTCGGAGCTCCGGTAGCGGAACCGCAAACTCCTGAAACTCCCAGTCTCACGCCCTTGCTCGAAACGAGCCTTCGCCCTCTCGTGTATACTCCTGTGGTATGTGTCACGAAATGTCTAGGTATTTCCCTAATGACACGACTTTATGGATAATAGCCTGGAAACCCTACACCTGGTGGCGCCGATATCGTACACACCCTCGACTTGAGCTTCGTACGTTCAGCTCGTATCAAATACAGATGAAAGAATCATGCCTGACCTTCATTTGACACCAGGACGCTGGTCGCTTTAGTGTCAACGGTGCCTCATTCCACGACCCTACGGTCCCTGTCCTCCTCCAAATCCTTAGTGGCACTCATAATGCTCAAGATCTGCTTCCCCCTGGAAGCGTCATCGGGCTCGAATTGGGAAAGGTTGTTGAACTAGTCATACCTGCTGGAGTTGTTGGTGGTCCCCATCCTTTCCATCTCCACGGGGTGAGTACATCCGATCTGTTGGGTACTCAAATTACGGTCACTTACAGTCAGATAGCACAACTTCTGGGTCGTACGAAGTGCTGGAAGCAGTCAATATAACTTTAATGATGCCATTCTCCGAGATGTTGTCAGCATTGGAGGTGCAGGCGATCAAGTCACCATCCGTTTCGTGGTATGTTCTATGTGTTTCATCTTTTTTGTTCTATTAAACCTAGCCATGCATAGACCGATAATCCGGGACCATGGTTCCTCCACTGTCATATCGATTGGCATCTGGAAGCTGGTCTTGCTGTCGTTTTCGCAGAGGGTGCTGAAAGCACCGCTGCGGCTAATCCTACACCTCGTACGTGATTCCTCGGCTCTTCATTGCGCGAACGTGTACTCAATTTAATACCTTTGTAGCTGCCTGGGATGAGCTTTGTCCCAAGTACAACGCGCTCAGCGCACAGAGGAAGGTGGCACCGAAGAAAGGAACTGCTATTTAAAGGTCTTGAATAGGTCAAAAAGAGCTCTTGTATCATAATGGTGTTTATGTTTAGCGGAATATTCAATATTTACATTGGGAATACTTTGAAGTCATTGAGCAAACAGGGCTCTGCGATGAGGTTTACTGCTGAATATCACGGCACATACAAAAAGATGAATTTATTCTCGCCTAGTAAGAGCTTACCAAATACCCTTTGTAAATATATTTATTGTAACCAAACTGAGAGCCAGGTGAGGCTTCGATAATCCTGCTTGATTCTGCATTGACAACAGAGTCCTCAATATCATGGTATCTGTTCCGGGAGAGAAATATACTGGCAATGAAGATGTAGCGCAAGACTAAAATGTGTGTTTTCCGTTCGAGTAACATGTCTCATAAACCGGTGACTATCAATTCCCTAAAATACAACCGAGATGAAACCAAGTAAAGACCGACACTATTCGCAAGCATGCTCTTCGTATATACCACCCCGATATTTATATAGCGGTTTTCTTCTTGGGCTTAAACTTCTGTTTCGGAGTAAGTTTATTGTACTTGCCACAGAGTTCGCCCCATGCATCTGTACGAGAAAGTTAAATTAAGTATCCCACAACACCAAACGAGGTTACTTACGGGGTGGAGGATTGGCGGAGGCAGTACTATTTATGCCTTCCGCAAAGACGACAGCAAGGCCTGCTTCCAAATGCCAATCAATGTGGCAGTGAAGGAACCACGGACCCGGATTGTCGGTCTAGGTGATGTTACGCTCAAGATTATGGACGAAGACCAAGAAATTAACATCACACATACCACAAAACGGATAGTGACTTCGTCACCCGGATTTCCACCTTGAGGTCCTTCACCGATGCTGACGACATCCCTGAGAATAGGATCGTCGAAATTATACTCGCTAGCCCCTGCGCTTCGAACGACCCAGAAATTGTGCTGTGTAGGATTGAATATTAGCCTTCGGAACCTAACCTTAAGTATGATCCTATACGCACACCATGAAGATGGAAAGGATGGGGTCCTCCGACTACACCACCT
The DNA here is from genome assembly GCA_038087015.1 of Cerrena zonata. Lineage (NCBI taxonomy): Eukaryota > Fungi > Basidiomycota > Agaricomycetes > Polyporales > Cerrenaceae > Cerrena > Cerrena zonata. The sequence continues at coordinate 466,020 of JASBNA010000034.1, forward strand.
GGCATGACGAGCTCGACAACCTTCCCCAGTTCGAGGTCGATAACACTGCCTTGGGGTAGCAGATCATGAGCGTCCTCCGTTCCACTGAGAATTTGAAGCAGAACAGGGAGAGTAGGAGGTGTAAACGAATGGCCATCAATACTAAAGTGTTTGGTTTTAAAATCCTAGAGGAGCGTTCGCAGTGGAAACTCAACACCCTGGTCACTGAATAGCAGGAAATATACAAACCAGAGCCATGTCGAGCCTATGATTGATATCTGCACCACCCGGGACAGGTCGTCCAGGCTATGTAAAAGGTGTGAGATTAGTACAGATCAGATCAGCCCCAGGGAATACATACCACCGGAGTCTTTACAAGCGGACGAAGATCCATTTCTCTCAAGGGGTTTATGCTAGGACTTTCGATAGTCTTAGGTTCTTCTACAGGTGCTCCTTTGTATCGAAGAATAGCAGAATTCATTCCATTGAGAGTGGTATCATCCGCACAGTTGTTCGGACGAGCACGAATCCAATAGTTGTCCTCAGCTTGATTGGCATTAAGCTGTCGATGTCGATTATTGACAAGGTATAAGTTTACAACCGTTGAATTGGATGTATAATTTGTATGACTCACGACGAACGAGTATCTTTGCCCGGCGAAGATCTGAATGGAGTCGACAATTAACGGCTGAGTGTTCACACCGTCGACTTCGATGACAGTCATGGGGTGACCGTCAATAGAAAAGATGAAGTTTGGGTCGCATGAGATTGAAACCAAGCGAATTCGGTATCTAGCGGTGAATAACCTGAGTAGAATGTACTGCGATAGAAAAAAATGACGAACCGCGAGCCATGCTGAACGTTAATGACCGCCAATTCTGCATCGGCAGGCCCAGCTTTCCCGCGACCCAGTCCATTGATCAGAGTAGAATCAGGAGTGCTACCCTGAGAATTAGTATGGGTTCTGATTCTAGTGGATGTACTTGTGTACTCACACTCTCCCACTAAGTTGCTGAGCAAACTGATGATACCAATCAGCTAGAGTGATTACGGTACTATCTGAACACAAAAAGAAATGTTAGTAATTGTGACCTTAGTGTATTCATGCCAACTAGATTTTACCATCGTCGACGTCATACAAGCTTTTATGAGGATCGTTGGGATCATATACAACGAATGCCCCACGCAAACCATCGCAATATTGGGTGGATAGATGGCTGTGGTACCAGAACGTACCCGCCTGATCGCCTACGTTGAAATCATATTGGAAGGAGTCTCCGGGTGTGATGGGACACTGAGTCACGAAAGCAGGTCCGTCAGCCCATGCAGTCCCCTTCTGGAAGAAGCCGTGCCAGTGCTGGGGGAAAATATTAGAAATATTATCAGAAACACAAAAAGAGAACATTCACGATTGAAGTCGGGGTCAGCATTCTATCATCAGTAAGATCGTCGATGACATTCAGTTGGAAACTGTCTCCCTGGAGCGTCCGGTCCATCAGTTTTAGTCCGCTATAAAAGCTGATCATATTTACCTTCTGTCCGGTGATAAGTGTTCCAGGAAATGTACCACCAGCAAGAACAGCGGGACGCTTGAAGCCATCTGGTGCGATATCCTTATTGACAATGTGCAAGTCGGCGACAGGACCAACTCCGGCATAAGCTCCAAGGGACAGGGCTAGGACGGAAAGGGATGCAAGAGGTAGCCTGAGTTCCATAGGTAAGTGCGGCGAGGGTCAGGTAGGTTATGGTATGAGTGAAAGGTAGATGAAGAAATGACTAGATCTGAAGCTAAATGTTTAACACTGGATTTGAGTTCGGACTGGCAGGCCATGGTTGTCAACCTCAAGACCGAGTTTAACTGTTTGTACTAGTGCGGGGGTAGGGTAGTGTTAAGAGCAGGTATGCACTATTATTCTACCTCACGATGTACTACTGCAGCTAGTTGGACGAATCTTTGGCAAGTCTAGTCATGGTAGAGCTGATGCTCGAGAAAAAGTTGGTGGCACGACCCCACAAACATAAAAAGCAGAGTCATCGTCACTTTAAAGGTATAGATGTCCTATGACACATACCCTCTATATTACCTGATTATATAGTACTTCTTTCAAGATGTTCGAGACAAGACAAATCGAGATTGCCAGTTGGAAACAGTGATTGCCATAACTTGGACTTTTGGAGCTCTCGACTCGGACTTGCCCGAGTAACCACGTTACCTTCTAAATAAGGGAATTGAATTGATGGCAGTGCCACTTCGAAGTTCGGATTTGCTCCAAGACTCGGCGAGAGGTCAGGATGTAGAGTCTGGATCTCTGTGCACACAACGAGTAACCATAACCATAACGAGATAAATTTGTATTATATACATATCTTACAATCTTCAATTCATGTAATCGACATGAAAGCCCTTTACAATAAAGATAGCGAACAAGAAAAACAAGAAGCACGGACTCGGAGAGAAGAGAATTCAAGAAAAAAATGCAAAGCTGTATAGAGAGAACCAGCAAAAAGAGGTAGTAGGGAAAGAGAGCAATAATACACGAATTTAGGTTTCCTTCTTCAAAAAAAAAGCAACTAAGTAAATCTGGTCGGGAATCTTATGACCCCCAACCGTTCTACGAAGAACGAGCGCGGAATAGAGTAAGCGTGAAAGGAGAGGGAAGGGGAGGCACGGATGTGTCAACGAGGTGCTAGGAATTTACTTGGAGGCAACCTTGTCCTTGATGATATCAACGACAGAAGGATCCGCGAGTGTGCTAAGATCACCGAGTTGATCGCCCTCACCCGCGACGATTTTACGCATGATACGACGCATGATCTACAAAACACAGGGGGAGTCCAGTAAGCCAAGTGAAATACGGAGTACAGAGAACCAAAGAGGATGAGGGGGACGTACCTTTCCGGAACGCGTCTTGGGGAGATCAGGTACAATGTAGACTTGCTTGGGAGCTGCGAAAGGTCCAATGACTTTACGGACCTGCAGTGTAAGTTCTTTCTTAAGACTAGCTTCGTCATTTGTATCAAATGTGAATTCTCTGCAAATAAGAGAGGCATCAGCACATGTCCATCCATACGCGGGTTAGAGTAATGGACTTACGGTTTCAGGGTGACGAAAGCATAGACGGCTTGACCTGTTAGTTCATCTGCAGTTCCGATGACAGCTGTCTCTGCTACGCCCTTGTGGAGGATGAGAGCGGATTCGATTTCAGCTGTGGATAGACGATGGCCAGAGACGTTGATGACATCTGCAAAAAAAGGAAGAGTATGTGAATACGTAGGTTTGATTTTCAGTCTGAGAAGATACATACCATCGACACGTCCCTTGATCCAGATATACCCATGCTCATCACGAGCAGCACCATCACCAGTGTAGAAGACACCAGGGTAAGGCTACGAAACATCAAAAGAAGTGGGAGTCAGAAACACTATTTTGGGAAACGGGAGAAGTACATACCTTCATGTACGTCTCGAGGTACCTCTTGTGGTCTCCGTTGACCGTGCGAGCAATTGAGGGCCAAGGGTGCTTGATCACGAGAACACCTTCAACGTTGTTCCCGACGAGCTCCTGAGAAACACCATCAGCATCCCATTCAGACATCGCAACAATCGCATCACTCGGAGAAGAAGAAAAGAAGTATGTGGGGGTAAAAAAGCCTATTCTGCCTCGAAACTGAATGAATTGCATGATGCGGAGCCGAAGAAAAAAAAGTTAACATAAACCCCGGACTTATGACGTACCTTGCCAGTCTGGGGATCCAAAATAGCTGTCTCGATACCAAAGAAGGGTACAGTCGCACTTCCCGGCTTGGTCTCGATCGCACCCGGGAACGGCGTGACGATGATACTTCCAGTCTCGGTCTGCCAGAAAGTATCGACGATCGCGCACTCCCGCTTTCCGACATGGTCGTTGTACCAATGCCATGCCTCGGGATTAATAGGCTCTCCGACGGAACCAAGTACACGGAGGGATGATAGATCGTGATCCTTGACGTGGTGTTCGCCGAGACGACGGAGGAGACGGATAGCAGTGGGAGCGCTGTAGAATTGTGTCAGTTTGTGCTTCTCGACTGTTTGCCAGTAACGCGAGGGAGTGGGGTAGACGGGGGTGGATTCGAAGACTGTGGTTGAGACACCGTTGAGGAGAGGACCGTAGACGATGTATGTGTGCCCTGTGATCCAGCCGATGTCGGCCATGCAGGCGAACTTGTCGTCCGGGTGTACGTCAAATACGTATTTAACGGTCAGGGCAGCACAGAGGAGGTAGCCTCCGGTGGTGTGTACGACACCCTTGGGCTTTCCAGTCGAGCCAGAAGTCTACGGGAAAGTCAGCATATGAGAGTTGGAGAAGATGGAGAACTTACGTAGAGAATGAAGAGAGGGTCCTCGGAGGACATGACCTCTGGAGGGCAGTAGTTTGATACCTTTGCCGTCTCTTCGTGCCACCAAACATCACGACCCGGCGTCCAAGAAACCTCATTTCCTGTCCTCTTCAACACTAAGACGTGCTTCACAATATCCGTCTGGGCCAATGCGGCATCAGCAATTGCCTTGGTCGCAATCGACTTTCCACCTCGTCGTCCCTCGTCCGAAGTAATCAGTACTCGAGACTTGCAGTCGTTAATCCGGTCGCGCAGAGACTCCGCCGAGAATCCAGCGAATACGACAGAGTGGACGGCACCGATACGTGCACAAGCGAGGAAAGCGGCGACAGCTTGCCAGTGCATTGGCAGGTAGACACTAACGGTGTCACCCTTTTTGACACCGAGGGATTTGAGGACGTTGGCGACTTTGCAGACTTCGGTAAGGAGTTCGGCGTAGGAGACATTGCGGCCTTCGTTGGGTTCATCGCCTTCATAGATAATAGCGGTCTGTGTAGGATGTTAGCAATTTATTTTGTGAATCTTTGAAGTAAAATAGAGACGGGTGATAGTAGCAGTGAGGGAAAAGCATAGCGGACAGGCAGAGAAAACGTCAACTCATTCAAGCTCAAGCGAGACACAACGAGCTCGGCCTAGTCTTCTTGACGTACACCCAATCAAACTGACTCTCATAGAGAGGTGACTGACGGCAGTGGACCCTTGATCACGTCAAGGTGCGGGTCCCGAACAGCCAAGGGCGAGACCAAAGTTGGGGTTTGTTGCAGTTTAGAGAACGGAGATCAAGAGAGATAGTACGCGTGTGGGGAAGAGAGGTCATCTGATGATGGTCTGCAAGCTCATAATATTCCAAGCCATTGATATGAAAGCGGAGAATATTGGGTTGACCGGAAAGCCAAGGTAGGTTGCTTACCTTGTTGGGGTGCTTGAAAGCATGACGATCGACACAGTTGTAGGAAGCGTTCAAACCACCTTCGGGGAACCAGACAATGTCGCCGGTCTCGAAACCGCCTGCTCGGACAGTGTAGAATGGTCGGTCCCAGTGGAGAGTCTCTCTTGCTGTCTATAGCAGAGCATCAGGGCCTCGGAACTGAAATCGATGCTCGTGTATGCGCACCTTGGCCCACCACTTGTCCGACTCGTGACCGACCGTCTCGGAGTGAAATTTCTTGTAGGCATGAAAGTGGGGACCGACGTGAGGAGTCTTTGGGCCGTTTTTGACTCTGGGGGCAATGGGGTGAGTAGGCACGGACTCTGGGGCAGTGGAATCAGCCATGGTGAGGGAGGGAAAGGAGAGGGTGTGCTAGTGTCGGAGAGAGTTGGGGTTAATATATATGGGGAACTGACGCGTGATGTCGAGTTGCATAATTTGAGGATTGGCAACAGACCGCCTGGGATTGGCGACCAAGAACGATAGGAGAAGCAGCAGCCTACCCCAGCACTCGATCCATTTCTCCTCCCGGCGCTTCCTCTCTCCCCAGACCTCAACCGCCCTCCTGACCGTCCTCCAAGCTCTTTCCGTCTTCCCGCCGTCAATTCGGCTTGCCGTTTCCGCCGCATCCCCTCTGTACATAAATTGCTCGCCTTCGCTAGCTCTCGTTACAGTGTGTTGCATATTATGTAGCTCGACTTGCTTCATCTCGTCCCCAGCCGCTGACACCGTCCTCACACAGCGGAAAAGAGGTGGAAGCATGGGTATAGAGCGGAGTATACATTTAACCATGTCATACGATATCGAGGGAATACACAATAAAACTGACATAACCTACGCACGGGACGTAATCTCCAGCCAACTAAGCCATCGAACTCGGTCACGCCTTGTCAGTGCGGGGAAGATCGATCACTCCCATCCGCCTTGGCTGCGGGGTAGCTCGAGCTCGTCCTCCCCTGACTTGGCCCGTCAACTCTCTAATACCCCGCACTCGCACATTTTGCTCGTCGTCCATGACAGCCTCGACACACGTGCGATCTTTCTCTCCCATATCGGAGATCCGAGGCTGCATTTACTTTGTCACAATTGCAATATCCAATCACCCCTGTACTGTGAATTCCAAATTCAGTCGTTCTCCCCCGAACATTTCTCTTCTGCGTATTCTGGTCATCTCGAAGCACACAAGAGAAGCAAGAGAATTTCAATTCGAGACACGTTTGGAGCATAACACATAAGTGATAAACTTGGAGAGATCCGGTCCTGTGACCATCCCCAAATGCAACTCCGACAAACAGGAGATCTGCCGGAACAAAAAAACCAAGCAATTAGTGTACCTTTTTTGAGCGTAGCGCGACCCGGCGGCAGGGCCTAGGTGTACTATATTGATAGAGGGTCATGTTCAAGCCATAAAAATATACCGTATCAACCCATTGATTGTATATATGTCAGTTGAATGCGGAAGACAAAGACCTGGACAAAGGTTATCGCTACCTCAAGCTTTCGAACTTCCTGCTCAAGATTGATCAGATCCTCCAGAATTGCGACATTATCTACGCGGGAAGAACCCCCAGTACGCCGACCAATTTCAAACCAAGATCCCATGAAGCTCCGAACGACCATTTCCATCAAAAGTCTGACCACATTCCATTGGACGAAGATATCGGCGCGTCTTCGAAGACACGAAACTTTACCAGTCGCTCTGTGACAGAAACAAAGTTTCGAGTGCTTCGATGTCATCGTAGCCAAATTTTCCTAGCTGGCGTTAATGGCATAAGTATTCAGCAAAGAACTTTAGACAACGGCGAGAATATAGTGCTCAAGCCAAATCAGAATAGAAAAAAATCGTTATAACCGCTTACATCAAGGCTTCGAGATTCCATGCTTGTCGATGACCAGATCCCATTGAGCTGCGACGAAAGATATGCGAGTCCTATCGTCAGAAGAAGCTCCGGATGATTACCTACAGCAAAGAACGATCTCGGAGCCAAACCGTGTCCCCCCGAACGAGACCCTACAGAAAACAACCATTTAGAATTCCCGAAGACGTGGCGAACCTCCTCGGTAAACCAAACCCACCCGCACATCTACTCTAAACAGCATCTCTCACCTCCCAGCCAGAATCGGTTCCGAAATTTACCTCGTCCTGTCATGATCATCTGAGATCCTAAACAAAGGGGGTCATTTGAATGACAGGAATGCGGGGTACGGGGAAATAAGTGAATCTCGACTCCAGATCGGTGCCAGACCGCATCCTGGCCCTTCTCCTGATTCATTCCGAACGACCCAATCGAGTTTAGATTCCTTTGGTGGTGTTTTAGTCTAAGTGATGATCATTGGTTAGTGGGGGATGATTGTGAATTTGGGAGAATGGGGGGCTGGTGGTTGGTAGTTGGTGGCGGCTGTGACCCGGACGAGCAGGTACGAGGTAGGAAAACAAACGGAAATACCGCAGGTGTGATTCGATGAGGAGAGAGGGAATGAGCTGGCGAGAGATTACGGAAGTATCATACGAGATTAGTTTTTGAGGTATTTTTTTCTGAGGGGGGTCCATCGGCAGGCTCTTGCCAGCAGACGATAATGATACGTTCGCGTGTGTGGTATGAAACAACCGATCTCGGAGCATATTGAGTCGTATCATAGTAAGCTGGTAGCTGTCGGAATCGTGTAGGATGTACGGAATGTGTAGGATGAGATCTGGATTCTGGAAGAGAGAATCCCGGACACCGGCGAACGAGATGAACAAGAAGAAGGAGCACTCGATAACGACGCTAAAGAGACGGAACATGAGAAGCATTCGTCCATGTCCTTATACCGTCATACGAGTATTCCATTTGGGGATCACACCTTCGGTCGGAGGCAGACGGTGTGGATCTATTCACAGCGCAATGTGCATTTTGCAAGAGTGTCAGTATTACTGCGTACCAAGGACGCAGATATAGAGAGGGTAAGACTGATGGTGACAGTGACCGTGACAGTGCTGCTTTTCGAACGTGACAGTATGACAGTCACCGCCACTTGACCCGTCGCAGCCTTCAGTTGCCTGCACCTAGTTTGTAGTTACGACAGGTTACGACACAAGGTGAGAGGAATATGATTCTATGAAATGACAACAATGAACCATGTCACGAAATTTGGTCCCCAATGATCAGATTCAGTATCCTTATGGACAAAGTACGTACTTTCGTATTCTTCTACTGACTCTACTTGATGCCAGTTTACGTCAACAAGCACAGGATCTTGAGAACCTGTTATACCCATTGAGGTGCTAGGGAGAGTACATGAACATCAGATAGCCTAACCTGAACCTATAATTCCACGCTGTCACTAGCGGCGGCCCAAGTATACCCCATGAATGATATAAAGAAATTCATCGTCTAGATGATCATGCCGCCTTTGCACGATACGCCTCCCTCACCAATATGACCAAACTACCGGCTCAGTGTGGCATAGTGATTGAGTACGAAGACCAACTTGAATCTCCATTGTATCTACCTTTGGAGAAAGCCCAAGTGGAAGTGGTTGTGGTCGATGGTATGTTCATTTTTAAATCCTAATACGAACCTAATATACATTCTCTTTCGCCTACAGTGACCGCTAAAGTCGCTCTCACTCAGACTTTCTCTAACGATTCCAAGCAAAGTACATGCCAAACTCGCTATGTGTTCCCTATCCCCGCTCGTAGTGCTGTCTGTGCGTTCGAAATGAGAACAGACGACGGCAGAACTATACGCGGTGTCGCCAAGGAACGTAAGCAAGCTGCAGAAGAACACAGGCAAGCTATTCGGGCTGGAAAACTAACCAGCTTAGTGGAATGGTCCACGGATGATGGTATGTATATGGTAGAATCTCCATAACCACTGTTCAACGTGCGGAATTTCCACAGTATTCTCAATCTCTCTCGGACCTATCCCTGGAGATCAAAGGATCAGTACCACTATCACTGTGAGTCCTGACTGCATATACTTCAAGCGAGATTCTTACTCAAGTCATGCAGTATGTCCTAGACTTGATGGATGATGATGTCAAAGATCGTATCCGATTCCAACTTCCCATGTATGTGGGCTCGCGATACGGGGACCCACCATCAGGTATAATTACCGCATTCCAAGCCGAACCAACTACTCGAGTTTCAATCAGAGCTACAATCCGAACGCAAGGCGCGATCACGAAGGTCTCCAGTCCCACTCATGCTCAGCTGAAGTTGACATCCGGCCAAGGAGAACAGGATACGTCCAATGAAGCATCCGTGTTGTACGAGTCTCAGATGTTTTTACAAGAGGATTTTGTATTACTCGTGGACGCTGATGGTCTAGAGAACGCTCGAGGGTTTATAGAACGACACCCAAGCCAGAAAGACTCCTTTGCAGTCCAGCTGACGGTTGTTCCCAGATTCAGTTTCCCGCCGCTTCCCTCTCAAGAGTACATCTTCCTCGTGGATTGCAGCGGGAGCATGAGAGGAGATAGGATTGTGACGGCAAGCCAGAGCTTGTCTGCATTGTTGAAGAGTCTCCCTCGGAAGGGAACCCTGTTCAACATCTTCAGGTTTGGGACTACCTGTACCTCTCTATTTGAATCTAGCAGAACATACGATGAATCAAATCTCCGTTATGCGGTATGCCATATTGAATATTGCAATCTCCGACATTCACTTACCTTTGATATAGGAGAACTATGTCACCACTATGCGTGCAGATCTTGGTGGGACGGAGATACTACCAGCTCTGACACAAGTGTTAGAATCTCGCAGCAAGACCATCCCCACATCCGTGTTTGTACTGACTGATGGAATGGTACGTACACATGCTCCGTTTGTCAAACATCGCTCATGAGTTTTACAGTCGTATAATATCGATGCCTCTCTCGCCCTTGTGTCGAGACATGCGACTGACAAGGGTCGTTTGCGAGTATTCACACTTGGAATCGGCTCAACAGCTTCGTCCGCCATGTGCGAAGGTATCGCACGAAGTGGTAATGGTATTTGCCTGATGGCCGCGACCACAGAAGACATATTAGGGAAGTGTGCCAAGCTGGTGAATGCAGCAAAGTCATCCCTCATCCGTAATGTTACTTGCCATTGGGGTGAAGATTCCGGCGGGATTATCCAACAGGTTCCTCATAAGATCGACACACTTTACCCTGGATTTCGGTTCATAGCATTTGCGCTTATACAAGGACAACACAGACTTCCCAAGGAAGTGATTGTTCGTGGTCAGCGAGATGGTTATGGCGAGGATGTTGAATTCAAGATCCCCATAGTTGAAGTAGTCGCGGATGTCGGGACTCCGCCCTTGATTCATACACTTGCCGCTAGGCGCCTGATCACCGAGATGGAGGACAACAAGGGCGGAGAAGTACTTTCTCAGGCGAGCAAAGAGAGGTGCATTATTGAACTGGGAACTAAGTTCCAGCTTGCAAGCCGGTATACCTCATTCATCGCAGTCGAAAAGGAGAAGGATATTTTACCCCCACGGTATTTACCCGAATACGCAGACGATCCTGACGAAGACTGTTGTTATGACATGGAATCACATTGGTCCCCCCCTGCACCTACGCAGCATACTTTAGCCTCGCAGCGGTACAGTGGTGCCGGTAGAGGGGGGCTACACATGTCAACGAAATCCCGAGAAGCACCTGGTCGAGTGAGGCCGATGCGCTTTCTTGACAGTCGTAGATCACCGTCACCACCGCCACCGACGTCTGGTTCGGTATCCAATCCTTCGTTCGACCTTATTCGTCTCCAGTCATTTGATGGCTCATTTTCCATGGACGATTTCTTTATTGAGATCGTCGGAAAGCAAGCTGCTGAGAAGTATCAATCGCTGAACATCAGCAAATTGATTTGGGCAACCATCTTGGCCATTGCCTATCTCCGAATCCATTTGACGAATCAACCAGAGCTCTTGGACAATCTAGTCGAGAAGGCTACGGATTTCATTACAGAAACTGGGCTACCCGCGGACGTCGACCTCGGTTCTTTGCTCACACATGCAAAGGAAGCACTCAAGTCAAATGCGTGATACCCACGTTCCACTTTCAGGTTCGGCCCGCTGTTCGCGAAATCTCCCATTTTCTTCATATCCCAGTGGAACACAACATCGTCTTCTCCAGATTGAGTTTTGTATGTAAGGTTTGTTGTTCTAGTTTGCCATGTACAATACAAAATGCATGTCTCCGAATGCACAAATTGACTCTGCTAATTGTTTGTTGCCACATACAGTTATTCATATCAGCCTCGTGCTGCCAGTCTATTCCATTCAGATGATCAGCTTTGTGCACCTCACATCGTTATTTTTAATATGGTAACTGGGTTTTGTGCTCACTTGACGAATATAACTATAGAAGTTATTATCTGTGCTCCTCCCAGGACCACCCACTTGAAGATGTCTTGCCCATCCCATGGTGTTGTTTACGAAGCTTCGATTGGGGAGCTCCGCACATGTTATTCTCCGTTCTATAACAGTACGGATCTCTGCGATAGACTCTGACCAGAGCCCACACTTTCATTTCGACAAGAGGGAGACCACTTTCTGTATAGCTATAGATAATGCTAGAGAAGGGTTGTCTCGAGTAGGGGGAGACGAACATGCTTCATACTAAGTCCACATTCTCTACCTTATCTATCGATTGAGCTCAAGAAGTTCAGTAAGAAAGGCAAATGAACACCCTCTGAGTATTTTATTTGTTATCCTAGAGTTATACCGCACGCAAGGCGAGACCTTTGATTGTAGCATAATTAGCTTTAGAGTAGTCTTCCATGTCACGAAATTGGCTCTGTATCGGTATAGTCAAAATGTCCCGCATATTGGTAGTGTCTGGGTGGCTCAGTTGGTTAGAGCATGGGTCTCATATTTCGAATATGAGTAAGCGTCGCTTACGCAATCCCGGGATCGCGAGTTCGACTCTCGCCCTGGACAGTCTACTTTTGTTGCATCTCTGGTGACTTCAACGGTAAGTCAACTTTTAGTCGCGCCGCGTTGTAACTCCTCTTGTTGATGATGCATTGCACTATGTAAGATGAAGATCTCACACTTTGTAGATTTAATGTAGACCAACGGACACTATATGACTTGGGATCCTTCGCCTTATCGCCTTGTTCTTCGTAGTGCGTAACCCGCATATGTGCTGAAATCTAATTTCCTTCTCAACACAGATAATCGAGACTACCGATTTGCGAACAGGCTATTGCCATGGATAACAGTACATTTCCGGTCAGCTATGATGGCGTTGCTTCATTGTTTTGAAGATCTTAGAAGGGAAATATGCGTTCTTGATGTCAGCCTAAAGAATCATCTCGAGAGCAAACCCAACTCAGTCAAGGAGCGCGAGAATGAGCTGCCAGACACGATTGTTCTCTCACATCTCTACTACGCTTGCGATCAACACGACAGGCGATCCGTTCGCTAGCAGAGTCAATACTGTTACTAGGTTTACTCAAAATGATCAGATCATTACCGCTGTCTTCACGCGAAAAGAAAATGCAAATTCTCATACGAATCTAACGGCGGTTTAACTTAACCTTTTGTCTAACTGGAAGGAGACTAAGTAAGCAAGATTCACGAGCGACCTGATTACTAGCCTAATATATTTATAGAGACGTTTCGAGAAACGGATTCAGTCGTTCTGAAAGCCCTATCTAGGGACGTGTTCATGGACCCAGTCAATGCCTATCATGGAATCAATATCAAGTTTGCGATGAGATGTTCATACACACACCTTCATCTTCCTTGGTTTCGATCGCTCGACCGGCTCCTTGTTGCTCAGTCTTCCAGGCCATCGAATTTTGAGAGCCGTTCTCGTTAAACGGTCTGTTTCGATGAAAGTAGATGGTTAAATATAGAGGAAATGCACCCCTATTTCGTGGAGATGTTCAAAGTTATATACGACGCATGTGTAGCAAATACATGCACTGTTAAACTGCTTACGTATTCGGACGTCGAATAAATCTTATGGAATTTCGAAATCACAATTTTGACTCTCGCTCCGGACATTGTTACATTTTCTACTACAACCTGCAAGGCCGTCACTCAGTTTGCCTGATAGTCTACTTTCCTAAGAGTGGAGTTGATGACATGTACTCTAATATAACAACCGATTTTTGGTACCCAGCCAGCAAAAACATTACGAAACGGATCCTGCTTAGATCCTGTTGTGTTCTTGATTGAGAAGATGTTAGACTCTATACTTCTCCCAGGAATTACCTGCTCTCTTCCAGGTGGTGGTAGTTCCAGGGTTAGATTGGAAGATTATCTCATGTAGAGACGGAGGGATCTCCTCTTGCACCCAAAGAGCCAATATCTCTCTCTGCACATTCGAATTGCAGCGTTTGAACTGGTCTTCCTGGAAGATGAACTTTTCGAGTTGAGGTAATTTGGAAAACAGTGCCTTCGGTATAATAGCTAGTGCATTTAACTGGGCGGAGACCATTAGTTTCTATAATACTCAGGATGAACAAACGACTTACTGGGTTCTGTACATACCTTTTCCATGAAATCGGTGCAAACATGTAGAATGTTTTCAAGTGAGGCAGAGATGGGATGGAAGACCAAGCTTCCTCCAGCCTGACCTCGCCATAGTCGGTAGGTAGAACGTAAATGTTGATTTCCAAGGTAAGCAAAGATTGCGAGCAGTTCGAAAGCATTTCCATGGTGGTCCGGAAGTCTTTCCACCTAGAGTCCTTGCCGGGCTCCACCGTGATACGTCCCAACGGCCGAGGAGATGAGAGAAGCAGCTGCAAGATCGAAAAATTACAATCAACGCCGCGCAAGTTCTCAAAATATCCTGAGAGCTTCTCATTCGTATGCTCGGACGTATCAGAATAGAGTTCAGTGAGTTCTACTATGTGAAGATTTGGCATCTGATCTGAGAGTTGTCGCCTGAATCGAGAAGCTGATAGTCCAGAAAGACCGAGGAGACGCGGAAATGTGATGTGTTCGGGGAACAGTATTTCACATCTACCAAATATGAATTTCAGCTGTTCAGCGTGGTTGAGGAATAGAGTCTTGATGAGGTGTTCATCGTCAGATTCAAGGGCGACACTGACATTGATCACGAGCTCGTCCAGCAATGGAAACTTGACTTGGCAATTGAAGGATGGGGTCTCGTTGATACAGTCAAGGTCGGTGGCACGATAGATGTCGTGATGGTTCAACCCCAAGACCTTTAGGTATTTCTTGGGTGTAGAGAATAATCCTGTCCAGACTTCCCTGTAGTAGGGACATTCAAGAATGATTACTCGTACATTGCTCATATTATGGAGAGCAGTGATGAGATGGACTGCAAGGACCTCCACTTCCATTTGCTCCTCATCCTCATCCGCGTCCTCGTCTTCGTCCTCGTCTTCGTCTTCGTCCTCGTCTTCGTCCTCGTCTTCGTCCTCGTCCTTGTCTTCGTCTTCATCTTCGTCATCGTCTTCGTCCCCATCATCGTGTTCGTCTTCAACTTCTTCGTCGTCGTCTTCATCCTCATCCTCAAATTGAAGAACTATATGGACTAGCTTGAAAGAAAATGCAAAATCCCGAACTAATCCGGCTGCCGAGTTCGACGCGTCCGACAGCGTCATTAGACACTTCCTAGCTCGGTCGAGTGACCCAGAGAGCTCTATGCCATAGTATAGCTCGCGTTTGACGATATCGTGGTTCGCCTTCGAGACGCGTACGAATGAGGCCAAATCGCGATAGTCTAAGAAATCAGAGATGTAGGAGATTAGCTCGTTAGGAAGCTGTGAGAGGCTGTCTTTAGTCATGTTAGAATTCGGTGTCGGTGGTGGTGGTGGTGAAAGGAGAAGTATGGGGGAGCTGGAGAGAGCTGGCCACAGCAGCGTAAGGTCACTTTAAACTCCGATTGACAAAGGCTAATTGTTGTCGAGTATTGTCCGTCCCCATCCACATTCTGTTCAGTGGCAAACCGTTGTCAGTCTTTCATAATAATGTTTCGTGTTAGATCTATTGTGAACACTTTAGGCCTACTTATCCTTCACAGGCAAATCCGACCCGGCCACACTCTTATACTGCCTCCGAATAAAATCGCTAATTTGTTCGTCTTTGAACTGCTCGGAGGCGGACTCGTTAGTCTGAGGGCCCTGTCCGAGGACGTGTTCTTGGACCCAGTCAATGCCTATCACGATTATTGTCACAATTAGGATCAGGTTTACAATAAAGTATTTCGGACACGCACCTTTGTCGAGCTTGTCCTCTTTGGCTTCGCTCGCTTGACCACCCCCTGCCATCTCGTTGATCTAAAAAGGAGATGATGTTCAAGTTATTGATGTCTGTTGACTGGGAACGAGAGCGAGTAAATACCTTATTGCTAAGTCCACCAAGAAATCCTCCCGAGCCTTTCGAGTTATTCTCGTTAGATTGTGAAGACATGTCTGATAGTATGGATGTTTGAGTGTGTTCGTATAAGTAGGTTAGAAGGAAATGAGAACCCTATCCGTTCAAAGTGTCGCCATTATATACGATGCAAGTGGAGTAAATTCATGCGCTCAGAATGCCAAGCCTACAATTTCAAAGTGACGTCAGGGCTCGAAATCTCGTTAGGGGTCGGCGTTGCACAGCAATGAGGAACCACATTGGAGCTCTTCAAGGATTATTCGACCTGATGCAAGTGAGAATGAACGCTCTTTATCTCGTCTGTCGTGAGCTATACTTGTACAATTAGGGTATTTCCGTTTCCAACATTGCCCCTACCTTTTACTTCGCCATTGACCCTACAACTTCGAACATCGAACATTTAACCGTCTACTTATCCTTGACAGGTATCTCTTTCCCCGTCACTTGCTTATACGCCATCCTAATCGCATCGCTAATCTGCTCGTCCTTCAATTGTTCGAGAGCAGATTCGTTAGACTGGTCGCCTTGGTGGAGAATATGTTCTTGAATAAAGTCGAGTGCTATAGGAGAATGTTATCATCAGACATCGCCGAAACGGAAGAACAAAGAGCACAGGGGTAGGCGAAGGGGGAAAACTGACTCTTGTCGAGTTTATCTTCGCTAGCTTCACTGGCTTCGCCACCTCCAGCCATCTCGTTGAACTAGAAAAACCATCGATCTGAGGTTAAGATTAATCGTCAGCCATAGGGGAAAGAACGTTACCTTTTCCTTCAACCACCCTCTCTCGACTTTCTTTTTCTCCTCCTTCTGAGTCTGACCTGTCAAACCCCGGAGCTAACCCTCTCAGTCAGTCCCCCAACGTCCAAATTCTACTCTCTCGAAACCGGATATACTCCGAGGAGCGTAGTACGTACCTGGTCACGCCAACCAGCAGACTTCTCTTCTTCCTTGGTCTGTTTCCAAACGTGGTGATGTTCGTCTTGGGTGACTTTCTCGTCTTTGGGGGCTTTGTTCCAGAGTTCTTTGATCTGAGATGATGCGATGACGGTCAATTATAATCATATTGGACGATGAGAGGGAGGGAGGTGGGATGGATGTGCGTACCTTCTCATGTAGGCCTTCCTGTTCAACTTCTTCCTTCTTGTCTGCTTTCTCTCGTGGTTCGTGGGTCAACTGATCGACTTTGTCTTTGAATTCGCCGAGAGCACTTCCGATCTGTGAATATCATTATTTTGCAGTTAGTATAGCATAACTCGGAGTTCAATAACGATAACGGAGAGGGGATATAGAAGTGTGACGACAGGGACACGTACATGACCATGCAACCCTTCTTCTTTCTTCTTCTCGATCTGCGCTTGAGTTTCAAGTCTCTGAAACTCGGCCTCCTCGAGCTCTTTCTTGTGTTTACCACCATCGATATGGTCGTGGATCTACAAAAGCATTAGGTACTGCCGTGAAATAACAGCAGGTTGCTCAAGTACAACACACCTTGCCTGTCCATGAACGTTCGGCTTCCACTTTCGCTTTAGCCTCTTCTCGCTCCTTTTCGATCCTCAAGCGATTCTCTTCTTCCTCTCGTTTCTTCTTGGCTTCACTATCGCCTAGAGCATCGCGCAGCTATTCAGCAAGTCTCGCATGTTAGTGATCAAGAACGTATTCAACTGAGATGGATATAATCACTTTATCGGACCATCCTTCTTTCTGATCCTCCTTCTTATCGTCTCCAGAGTCGCCTTGGAGTGCGTCTTTCAACTCGTGAAGTTTATCAAAGACGGTCATATCTCAGCGGTCGAGGACAGGGGGGAGGGAGGGAGATGAAAGAAACGATTAAAGATACGGGATATCGAGGGAGGTGATTATATGCGTCCTCCACGAGGCTGTGGCTCTGGGGGAGCCAAGCACATCGTGGAGGACTGGGGTAGGTTTAATGATCAGTGGCATATGAGAGGCCGACTGTGGACTACTGCTCTTAATTATTGCTAGTCATTTGCGAAAACGTTGTTCAGTATCGGTGTGGAGGGGGCGTGGACGGGGTAATTAGACTTGCCAGGTGCATGACACTGCTCGGCAGAATTGGGCATGATATCATCGAAATTCGCCGATGTTCTTGAAGTGAGGTCTATTCTGTGCGTAAAAATACCGCTAGTCGATGTCTGTATTCTCCGAGACGCGATTGTCGCTCGAGGCTAGTGAGAGGACATGGGGACTAGAATGAGACTAGAGTGGAGGGAGGGCTAGTGGCGGAATTGGGAGGGCGCGGAGAATGCCGAGAGGGTGAGAGAGGGCCACGTCGAATGGAGAGCGAGTGCGAGACTCCTAGTTGTTGGTGGTCTCTGTGGTTACCCAGCCCCAGCTCCTGCCAGTGCCTTCCTGCGCAGTGCTCATCGCCCCTGCCTCAGCGACAACGGCCTCCACGCCAATCTCGCAAGTCTGTCTTTCTAAAGCCGACTCCTCAGAGGCCCTGTTCGACCAGTTCTGGTCTCGGTTCCCCCGTCTTCCTAGGTCAATAGGGGTCATACGACTTTTCGACGCAATCAATCCCAGTCATTCACCATGAGCGACCTACTCTCAATATCGCTCTTCCAGTTTCTCTCGATCCTGTCCTTGGTCACCTCGGTCTTTGCTGTCGTCAGAGTGGGCTCGGGCTCCTTCCATCGTCTGTCGCATAAATTCGACTCGGATGTCACTCGTTCCGTCCTCAATGTGGGCTCATCCCCCAAGTGGAGTTGGAGTGGGCTCCCCATGTCCTTCTCATTAAACACCATACTCGGAGAGGACGACAGAAAGGAGCATATTCAGGAAGAGTTGGCCGTAGGCGGGTATACTGCAGGAAGTCAGCTCGTGCGAATGAATTGGCAAGCTGCTCGACCTCAAGGTATGCTTGGTGCTTATGTGCTGCTCTCGGGTCAGTCTCCCTGACCCTTTGCCCTCCTCGTTACAGTAGCACCGTCAATACAGTTCCACCAAACTCCCATTTCGATGGCCAAGCTTATCATGTCTCGTCATGTATGTATTCCTCTTATCGCCCCCTCCAACTGACACCTCATTAACGCTTTCGCAGACTCAGCGAAAACCATACCGGATACCTCGACGATCTCCTGGAATGTCTCGTCCCACGCCTCCGTCACGACTCATGGAAGCTGTATGAGTGGATACAGTCCGACGCACTGACATCAGTCTGTTGCTGCGTCAGACCTTACGTTTTTCTGTTTGGATCCATAACGTCTCACCACGAAACATTCGACGCTCACGTTTCAATGTGACAACAACAAACAAGACAATTAACCCTATAAATCTAAACCCATCTACGTATCTCATCCCAACCAACTCACTTCTTGCATCCCCTGCATAAACTCACCTTTCTCCTCCAATCTCATTCTCAATCGGCATTCGCATTCGGTCTTTGGTCCTTCGGTCTCGGTCTTCCTCACTTCGAACTTCCATCTCACTTCATATCATTTGCTTACATTTTCCTCGTTTGTCCTCCCCGTTGGTTACGGACTGACTTTATCTTTATTGTTTCTATGTGACCTCAACTCCCCCATCCTATCATCCGCCTCCTACACCCCTACATCATCTCCCGACTCTTTTTTCTTTTACCCTTCTTATTTGTTTTGTTTTGTGAACGACGGACGGACGGTGGATAGAATATACGTGCAGTTTAGTGTGTAGTCTGTATGAGTGGCCATTTCTCTTTTCTTTTCTCTCTCGCGCATGTAGAAGACTCGGAATATCGAGTCTGAGATTAATCATCATCCAACTTGCGATTCTCGAGTCTTGGCTTGCTCACCGCAGCAAGTATGTTCTTGTTGCAGTTCCATATGTTCCATGGTATCTGCCAGTCTTATAAGAGACCATGGGGTTCATGTAGATGGTTGCTGGATACTGGCGATATGGGCCTCCCTGGGATCACTCCACACGCGACCTCGATCGCTCGAAGAGGCAAGTATGATGGTACCTAACTTTTCGTCAGTGCGTCGAATATTTCCTCCTTTCTTTCTCGAACATCCCCGCAGTCATATCGTCCGCTCTATCGTGACCTCGTAGTGAGGCTTTCTGTAGCCTATCATCTTTGAACTCCAAGGATTTTTGTCACCCATACGAAGGTTGACTGTACACTGTACACTATAAACTACCTCAAACCTTCCAAAACCTCGGATCAGGAGGAGTGGAATGACCGCTGACATCACCTCTTTTCCCGCACCATTCCCGTCATTCAATTCCCTTGGCCCGGTATGGTCGTCATTCTACGATATTGACCTAAAACCTTGACCGTGATATAGCCGTTGAGCTCGCGATCTCTTTTCGGGATTTGCTCAACCTCAACTACGCAGGTCCTCTGAATCATGCAGGAGAACACCACACAGGAGAGCTTGGAAAAAGCTTCCGAGCGGCGAGCATTCAGGTACACCTTAATTTTGGAGGGAGGGCAGGTTCGCGGAATAAAAGGCAAGTATGGTCCACCGTATCAGCACCTAACTGTAATTGTATACTCATCAAGAGTCTAAATCAAGCATTACCTTACGGCATCATCCCACCCCGTGTGCCCGATGGTAAGTATGTTACTCATGCGAACAAATCTCATCTCGACTCACACGCTACGGTTGTTTGACGATCAAATACTGTAGAGGTCGAGGTGTTCCTTGGGATCATCTTGGGAATTGGGATCACTTTTTGAGGATGATGATGTCTTGTAAGTTCGATGTTACCAAGCCAGTTCAGCTCTTGGTCAATCCAAACCTCGCTCGCTGTCCTGTTGAATATGACATTCAGGCGGATAGGTAGGATGCACAAACATGATATATGCACAGGGTCTCTTGAGTACCACCCATCCCATTCGAACGAATCAAACCATTAAACCCCTTAGAGTTCCTTAGCCGTCAATTGAAACAGGGTTTCAAACAACCCGCCAAGTGGTGAATGGCAGGAACGATCCTCAACGATCGTAACCCTCTCTCTCCATCACAAAGCTATCTCTATCAACTTAATCAACTCTATCAATACCCCAACAACGAGCGCCGCTCTATTACTGAATAGACCAAGAGGGGTGTTGCCTTGCATACATACACACGGATGACATATTAGTTCTCCGGGCATGATTGACATATGTGGGGATGGACCCGAGATTTGCCTGAGAGGGGTACTTACCGTACTTATACATATTGAATGCTTATTTCCCGGCAAACCCATGGGGTTCAATATTGATGTTGGGGGGTTCGTGGAATCCCTTGTTGTTGCTTTACCGTTCGCTTGTAGGTTGCTTTCGTCCCTTCCACTGCTCTGTTAGCTTGGGTCTGTGTCTCGCCGCTGATTTCGCTTGGAAGTGGACAGGCTTGAGATACTCAACTTTTTGTTTTGCTGAAGGTTTGGGTTGGGAAGGCCGTGTCTGAGACTGGGGGAGGTCAGGCACGATGGTAATTACTGTACCGGCAACGGTGCCTATCGAGAGCTTCCAGAGGCTAAGGATTGAAACGGTATGTTGGACGTTTATCCTGCTTTTCCTCGACCTTCGCTCATATTCTGTTGCAGTATACCGATGGTAAATGAATCCATTTTCATAGGTCGCTCCATATGCTAATGGATAATGAAATGATTTAGTCGCAGCAGCAGCATTGTTGGTGAGTTCGTTCCCCACCATAGGCTGCTTCCTGAATACTGAGACAGAATTAGGTGTATGATTATCTCCTCACTTTCAACGTCGAGAAGAGCTTGATATGGCCGTCACGATGGAATATCATGAAGGTCCTCTTCCTCTTAACACGATACCTCCCCTTCGTGGACGTCACTCTCGTGTTATTCTGTACGTCGTCCACAATGACTCAATCGTGCATATACGTGAGGAATTTGACTAATAAAACCTACCCGGTAGATCAACTGAAAACGAACATCAGCGTCGAAACATGCCGAGCAACCTATTTCCCCGCAGGATGTACGTGATGCCGATCTTTTCTTGGGCTTCTTCACTTCCTCGTACCCTCGTCAATATCTACGTGATTTAATGTGACTGACGTTGACATTTGACGTGCTTGTGTTTTGTCTCTAGGGTTCATTGTCTTGGGTATAATGGTCGCCGAAAGTCAGTCCTTGTTATCTACAACCCCGACCGGGACCAACGACTGACTTCTCTTCCTGAATCGTTATAGTAATCTTGACCATCCGGACTTGGGCGATATGGGGACGAAGTAAACGAATCGGTATTATACTAGGAGTGTCTGCCTTAGTAGCGATTATCCCCACTCTTTATATCGAAAAGGTGTTCTTGGATTCCCTCGTTTGTAAGTCCCCTTAACATTTTCTCTTTTTTGTAATCTTGAATGTGGGTTAGTCTCTCCCTATCCATCTCCTGCTACGCCTGGATGCCTCCTTACCGCAGGAAACCCGATTATTGCTGCTAGTTTTGTCATTGTTATTCTTTTTGAGACGCGTAAGTACAGTTACTTTTGGGTTGAGATGAATAACTAACATATTGACTCTATCTATTCTACTAATAGTTGTTCTTACTTTGACGTTAATCAAAGGTGTTCAGCATTGTAAGTTCAAGTTCAGATAGGTCCCAAACAACGGAAATACTGAGCTTTCCTCCAGATCGAATTGCTAGTGGAAGAGGCTTTGTCTCAGTACTTTACCGCGACGGTATGTACAATTAACGGAGCCGTGTTGAAGTTATACATTGGCGAATTGACATATTTTGATTGTAGGAGTTGTATTTTACATCTATCTGTTTGGTATCTCAGTCGTTAACCTCATTGTTATCGTCGCTGCACCGGTCAGTTCTCCCGCTTTCAACAACATATTATCCCTAATTGTTGACCATCCTCCAGCGCGACCTCGCCAATCTTCTAGCCATGCAAGTATTCCCGGAATTCATATGGAGTGAAAGAAAGCTAATGGCTGACTTTGTCCCTAAGCTTTCAACGTGTAATGCATTCCTTGCTAAGTGCACGAGTCCTGATGAATTTACGAGAAGCCAATCAACGAGAATACGCTCTGGCCGGGATGCAATCATCGCCCCTGCAACATCTATCCTTCTCGCAGTCACGATCATCTGAAGAAGACAGACTATCGTTCCGGCGGAATCTGGATGGGACGGTCATCGATATCTCATGATATAAGTTCGTGGGTTGGGTGTGCACATGCCATGTGTCATTTTGCACCTTGGTAGATGGGCTGGCCCATACCAAATTGCAATAACTATACCCATGAGATGATTTTAGCTTTGGCGTGATGCCTCATCGAAGAGTACGTCTCGATCCACCATTCAATATGCGAATGAGGGGAGCTTACTTGAGCTCGTCGCTGCAGTACCCTACTGAAGGCAGAATTTTCGACTCCGTCATTTGGCGACCGTGGATGACCTTTCAATGCATTGTATGCATGAACTTCTCTTCTACGCAATCGAGGGATTTTCCATTTTCACACATCACTATGACGGAAGTTTGCTACTTATGCTACCGATTGGAGTTCTCTTCGATATGGAATACTTTCTGTCGCTCCAGCCCTCTGTACACAGACCCCCGCAGCCTGGCCACACGAACGAAATAAACATGATATCCATCAAGAGATTCGAGACTAACATCACTTACCTCGACGGCCGTTTGCAGGATTTTCTCCGCGACTTCTCGACTCATTTTCACCTTACCCCCACTCTCTGCTTCCATCAGACCCGCGACAAGATATCCAGTGAAGCAATCACCTGCTCCCGTAGTGTCCTTCACAGGACCACTCAACGTTGCAGCCGGAACATACAAAGCTTCACCGCTTGGTAATAACGCGGTAGCCCCGAGTCCTCCGAGGGTACACACCAGGTTAATTCTCGGAGAGAAAGCAGGATGTTCGTGCAATCGACGCAATAGCGAGTAGGCGGCTTTGATCTCAGGATGGGATGGCCATGTCGCTGGTGTTTCAAGCGTTACTGGTTCTCTCTCCGCCGTATTTATATTCCTATCAGATTGGAACGCCTTCAGAAGGGTTAACACCTCTCCTTGGTTAACGATCAACCAATCCAATTCGTCCCAAGGAAGTTCTCGCAGTTGTTGAATGTTTGGCATAGGTGACGGGTTGAAGAGAGTTGTCGCACCTATTTGGTGTGCATGTGCCAGTGCGGCTAGAGTAGAAGAAAATGGGATTTCGTTCTGGATGAGGAGATGCGAGAAAGTAGTCGATGTCACGGAATCGGAAGACACTGTTGCGTAGTTTGCACCTCTGTGTAGAACTAGGAAGAGATGAATATGTCGGGTATGCAAGGAGGTTGAAAGATCTTACTGATACAATTCTCACCCTCTGGGGTGAGTTGAATGATCGCTCTTCCTGTAGGTTCCTGATTATACATAAATATCTATAGAAAAGGGGTCGAGGTACCTAGACGTACATCGTGGGTCACAATAACAGGACCAACGTCCACACCCACTTGTTTTAGGCCGTTTAATACCCAATCCCCATCTGAGCCTATGGCTCCGATCAGGGTCACAGATGCACCCGCTTTAGCGACTGCAACAGCCTGGTTGGCACCTTTGCCCCCTGACCGACGTTCGTAGTGTGTAGAAGAAAGAGTTTCTCCTGGTTGTACAATGGTGGGCACTGTTATTATAAGAAGATTGATCTGTCAATTTACGCCATTCATTGAAGGTATGAAAGAACTAGATGTACCATGAAAGAATTCGTCGATATCTACCAATGTCGAGAGCTGGTAGTAATAAATTGATAATCTGTATCGTCTGTGCAAAACTTACTAATGGAGCCTCTCACTAGACATCTTCCTGTGTTTGGCATGATGGAGGAAAATTGACAACTTAGAAAATGATGCCGTTGTAATATGGTGGCGCCCAGTGACTGGGTCTATAATTGAGTTGTACAAGACCAATGAGCGCAAACTTCCGTGTCAGACCTAGGTACAATAGGTATTATATCTCAGAGGGAAAGTCAAAATCATGCCACTCGTTGTAGTGTCTTCACGAACAATCTATTAGCGATACTACGAGACGAAAATAACATCACGTTATCTCTCAATAAACAGTGGAGATAATTATGAGCTAAGAGATGGAGGAAGAACTTCTGGTAGGTTGGCACCCAAGTTATCTGGAATCGCTAATGTGGAATCAGTCTGGCTCTTTAGTCTTCCACCAAACAAGACAGGCCCATTTTCCTCGCGGAACTTGACGATACGTTTCTCAACCTCAGGACGGAAGTGACGCATAAGACCTTGAATTGGCCATGCAGCGGCGTCGCCCAATGCGCAGATTGTACGGCCTTCGATTTGTTTGCTGCAGTGAAGGAAAATTAATGCCAAACGTGAGTGACACAGGCTAGAATACTTACGTGAGCTCGAGAAGCATGTCGATCTCCCGTTGATGGCCTCTACCCTCAACAAAGCGGTCCATCATGTTCATCATCCAGGTCGTTCCCTCTCGACATGGTGTACATTGGCCACATGACTCATGCTTGTAGAACTGCAATGAAATCAAGTTAAGTAAACCATCATGAGAGAAGCTTGATGTACATACGTGAGCAAAGCGGGCGATGGCAGCGACAATATCGGTACTCTTGTTCATGACGATAACAGCACCCGTTCCGAGACCCGACTGAGCATCTTTCAATGAATCATAATCCATGCTACAAACAGGCATGCTTATTAGAGGACAAGGGACACCACGAGACGATAGGGCCACTTACAGGACTTCCCCGCACTGTTTGATCGGCAAAACGGGGACCGAACTACCACCAGGGATGATACCCAGCAGGTTGTCCCAACCACCAACGACACCACCACAATGCTTTTCAATAAGGTCTTTTAACGGGATGCTCATCTCCTCCTCAACAACACAGGGGTTGTTAACGTGGCCACTGATACAGAAGAGCTTGGTTCCCTGATTTCGCTCCCGACCGAATGAAGCGAACCAGCTAGAACCCCTTCTACAGATTGTCGGGGCGACAGCGACGGTCTCGACATTGGCCACCGTCGTTGGACAACCAAACAAACCAACATCAGCGGGGAAGGGGGGCTTCAAACGAGGCTTTCCCTGTTTTCCCTCCAAACTCTCAATTAGAGCGGTCTCTTCACCACAAATGTAAGCACCAGCCCCGCGGTGGAGGTAGACATCGAATGAGTAACCAGAACCACATGCATCCTTTCCAAGGAAGCCAGACTTGTAGGCTTCGTCGATAGCCTGTTGCACATGCGAGGCTTCTTGGTAAAACTCTCCACGAATGTAAATGTAGGCGGCGTTAGCGTTCATGGCACGACCAGCGACGAGACAACCTTCAATGAGCTTATGGGGATCGCCACGCAGAATTTCACGATCCTTGCAGGTTCCAGGTTCTCCTTCGTCGGCATTGACGACAAGATAACGTGGACTGATCGTGCTTTAGAGGGAGAAGGGAGTGGAAGCAAGGCATGGGACGCACCGCTTGTCATTTTGCCAACCAGGCTTATTCATGAAACTCCATTTGAGACCACTAGGAAACCCTGCCCCACCACGTCCACGAAGACCAGAGTCCTTGATTGTTTGGATAATCCAGGAGTCGCCTTTGGCGAGAATATCTTTCGTTCGGTGCCAATCTCCGCGGGACTATAGCCGATGTAAGCAAACGGCTCATTCTTCGAGAACAGATAAGTTTGTGAACATACCATAGCACCCTTAATACCATGGTCATGCCTGCAATAGGCATTGGTAAAGATACGATCCTGGTCTCTCAAACCACCATATCGTCTTACAGGAGGGTCTTGAACGGTTGCAAACGAACGACGAAGCTTGGCCTTGAACGGCCGCGATATTTCTACCGAAAAAGCAGTCAATATGGTGTGTCGATGGTGCTGAAGGCGTGGGGAACATACGAGATGGTCTTGACGATGCCCTGAACATCGTCGTGGATGGTGAGTGAGTTGTGATGACAGCCAATAGGACTTCACTCGTTGTGGTCCCCTCGGATAATACCGGCTTGCCTTTTCAGGCACTTCCTCTTTCAACATTCATCTTGGCACTACTTATTCATCTCTGATATGGCAAGTCACTCGTCCGCGTCGTCATCACTTTAATAAAAATAAAAATAAAAATATCCGGTGTATATCTTAATAGTACAGTGTAATCCACCGTTGGGTTACAATCTTCCCGTATATCCAACACACGTTCCGAATCGTACAGTTTAGGAAGGCGACTGAAATTTGCTCATCGACTCCTTGTGTGTCTATATTATATACTCATACACTCGACTTTAGTGGACCGAATCTGACATCCATCAAAAATGACAGAGTCTAACGGTCCCCAGAGCAGCTTCAACGGCTCGTCAACCTGGTTGACTTGAATGTTCTTTGTAAACAAATTGAGAGGTGCCTTCGAGTATATTGTAGGGTCATGTCGTACCCGCTGTAGATGGGTTTATGAGGGGCTAATGGGTCGGATTATCAAAGTTATGGTTTGTCTCGAATAATAATTTTGAACCTTCGAATCTCGCTACCTTCGGTGGACCTGACAGAGCAGATAAACGCAGGCGCATGTCGTAAGTGGATGGTATGTCTTTCCTACGGGCACCCCTGGTTCGTAGTGTAACGTATGTAACTAGGTGATCAATGATAACTTCCTAAAGCTCGGGGGACGAAGGTATGAAGGAGACTGAGCGTATGTCATTATTCAACGATCAATCCCACCTGTATTAGTATTCCCATGAGGATACATTGCGGACGGGAGACGACTTGTTGTCATTCTCGGATAACGAAGTTGGTACATAAATAAGTGTCTACAGGAGCAGAAATTTGCCTTTGCACTAGATGACTGTTCATGTGTAGTTTTCTACGAGTGACGCTGCTTCTGCCGCTGCCTCTGCCTCAGCCACTGCCTCACTAGTAGTCCATTTATCTCGTGTATCATCCTTAAGTTCCGAAGGCGCACTTGTAGGCGAAGTTCTGTTTGACGATGGGATGTTGTGAGGGTCACGGGCTGCACGGTCGAAAATTTCCCGCAGATGATCTCTCATGCGAGACAGAACGTCAACAGAGAGACCAGTAGGGGCAGCCCATGGAAATATTGTAGCATGGGTACTGGGAAGACTATACTTCGGTCCTCTGATTGGTGATTTCGCCTTGAGCATCCTGTCAAGTTCTGCACAACACCAGCAGCACTTCTTGCTAACACCGATCGGTATAAGGTCCGCCTATAAAACATCAGAATCTGTCACATATACAGGGGCGGACGTGGCA